>VZTY01007457.1:310332-366125 GCA_013400935.1 Turnix velox
AAGGGCTCAAGGGTAAGGAAGGAGACGGAAGAAGAGAGCGTGGGCCCGTGGCTACCGGTGGTGAAGCTCCGCTTTCCGTTCTCCCCCCGCCGCCACCACCCACGGAACCGAAACCGCGGCCTCCTTCAGTCGCTTCCGCACAGCGACAGACCCGCTTCCGGGAGCCTGACGTCAGTACCGCGCGCCGCACCGCGCCGTGCCCCGTCACAGGTGGCGCTTTGGGCATGCGCGGCTTGATTTGGTGTGTTTTTAATTACAGGCGAATTACTTTCTTTAAGCTTTTATTCCCCCCCCCNCGTTACTTCTACTTCTACTTCTTTTACTTCCCGTAAAAGTAATAGGCGGTAAAAGTAATTTCCCCCCACCACACACACACCGAAACACACATGCTCTAGGAAACCTGCAGGGCTGCTCCCCAGCGTCATCGTCTCCTGGGCAGACTGCGGGCAAAGCCCAGTGTTTTTATTCATAGAATCATAGAATGGTTTGGGTTAGAAGGGACCTTAAAGATCATCTAGTTCCAACCCCTCTGTCGTAGGCAGGGGCACTTCTCACTAGACCAGGTTGCTCAGTGCCTCATCCTGGCTGGGCCTTAAACACCTCCAGGGAGGGAGCATCCACAACTTCACTGGGCAACCTGTTCCAGTGTTTCACCATCCTTACAGTAAAGAATTTCTTTCTTCTATCCAGCCTAAATCTACCCTCTTTCAGTTTGCATCCATTACTCCATTACATTGGTTATTCAAAGAAACTGGCCCTGCCAAAGTTCATATCCAGTGGTGAGCAGTGCAGAGCTGCTCACCTGAGGTTGAGCAATGAGGGGAGGTGAGTGTGAGGGAGGATGTGACTCAGAGCCACAGGATAAACCAGTTCTGAGCAAGTTTATGGATAACTGCTAAATAAATGGCCACTGCATCCTTCCCCTGGTGGCTGCACTTCCTTCTGGGTCCAAAAAGGAACACCTGGGAAATGTCGAGTGACCCCATCATCAATTGTGGTGTCACTTCATGAGGGTTTTTTTGTGAACTCTCTTGACTCTTTCAGTAGGCTGCCCGTTCAGGGCAGAGGGTGAAAAGCACACCCACAGTCACCCCAACTCCCAGGAAGGAGGCACTGGAACAGGTTGCCCAGAGAGGTGGTGGACGTCCCATCCCTGGAGAGATTCAAGGCCAGGCTTAATGAGGCTCTGACCAACCTCATCTAGGGCAAGATGTCCCTGCTCTCTGTGGGGGGGTTGGACTAGAAGACATTTGAAGGTCTTCTCCAGCTCAATGATTCTATGATCTGATGTTGCAGTTTCAGATGGGACAGAGTTAACTTTTTTTACCTGCTACAGTGCTATGTTTTGGATTTAGGGTGAAAATCATGTTGGTAATGTACTCATGTTTTTAGTTGTTTCTAGGTACTCAAGAACTTTTCTGCTCCTCACATCACCCTGCCAGCAGCAGGGTAGGGGTGCATGGAAATTGTAAGGGGACACAGACAAGGCAACTGACTTCAACTTACCAAAGGGATCTTCCATACCATATGATAACATGATAACAATGTATAAAGCTGGTGAAAAAGGAAGAATGGAGGATGTCTGGAGTATGGTGTTAATACTCCCAAGTAACCATTACATGTGATGGAGCCCTGGTTTCCTGGAGATAGCTGAACACTTGCCTGTTGATAGGAAGCAGTGAATTAATTCCTTCCTTTGTTTTCTTGTGTGCATGGCTTTTTCTTTACTTACTAAACTGTCTTTATCACAACTCATGATTTTTTCCTTATGTTTGCTCTTCCAGTTATCTCCCCCATCCTGACTGGAGGGAATGAGTGAATGACTGCATGGTTCTAGCAGCTGACTGAGGTTAAACCACGACATCTGGCTGGCAGTTTATTTTGGTAGGCATCCTTCTGTATCCATCTGCTGGAGGATGCTTTGGTTGACTTTAAGGTATGGTCAGTAACAGCTGTTCTTGGCTTGATTTGAAATGTGAAAAGAGATGATGCACCAAAGATTAGGTCAAGTAATCAAGCTTTGGTAAAGGAGATAGTAAAGAAAGGTGGTAGAGAAAGGGCAGTTCATTGAGTCTGACACAAAATACAACTGAAATTTGCCAAATGATGGAAGCACTAATGATTTCTAAAGGAACCTTACATCTGTATTATCTAGATTCAAGCATAGCATCTAGTGGTGTGAAGTACTTGAGAAAACTCTCCGTGTTAAATCCCATACATCTCTTTCTGATTTCTAATACTATTTTCAAAGCATGGCAAAAAACTATGTTTTTTACTCTTTCATGTTAAGAGCGGGGCAGCTTGGGACACAGAGGCAGCCTCAGTCCTGGGCATCAGGCATCTCCCTGTGAATGAACCACGGCCAGGCTAGGACATCGACTCAGGGATGGAGATGAGCATCAGTCTCCATGAGGGTGAGATACAGCCTTCACATAACTGGGCAGGACTGTGGGTTTACAGGTTGTTGAGAAGAAATCAATTTAAACTGAGTTTGGAGGATGAAAAGAAGTTTTACTTCTGCAAAACTGGAATTTAAAAACTAACATTTCCTCTTCCAGCTCCTTCTTGCTTGAGAGAATGTGAAGTCTGCTGGTGGACCTTGGTCTTGCTCATCCATTTCACTGGGAAAACATTCAAAGTCTGTGGTGGATGATAGCAATTTATTTTCTGGGATAGTACAGTAATTTTGTGCCCCTGGGAAATTCAAAATGGTGCACTATGAGCAAGTGAGCAGTTTTATGGTTGAAGGCTGGGGTTAAACCATGACAGTACACCAATAAAAATCTAGCTTATTTTCTTAAATTGTGAAATACGCAGTCCACTACTACTCTGCTTTTTTAACATAGCATAGTGAATTTCAGGACTTTTTTTCCTTTGTTACTTGAGTAAAACTATATTTTTCCTCATCCAGCCTGGCCTTAAACACCTGCAGGGAGTGGAAGGCATCCACAACCTCTCTGGGCAACCTGTTTCAATGTATCACCACCCTCACAGTAAAGAATTTCTTTCTTATTTCCAGCCTAATTCTACCCTCTTCCAATTTAAATACATTACTCCTAGTCCTGCCATCCTGTACCCTATTAAAAAGTCCTGCCCCAGTCTTTCTGTAGGCCCCCTCCATGTATTGATAAGCTACTATGAGGTCTCCCCTGAGCCTTCTCTTCTCTTCTCTAGGCTGAACATTCTATATACTGGCCTTCAGCAAACATTTCACCTAGGTTTTTCTACCTCGAATTTCACGAGTTAGGTCTTGCTAACTCATTGAGATTGAATGGAATCACAACTGAATGAAATCATTCAATGATGACTTAATGCATGATTGGGCAGATGTGGCTTCAGGGCCATACTGATTGACTCATGTTCATTGAAGGTGTGCAATTTTGCCAGCTGGGACTGCCATCTCTCCTACTCAAATATGAGTTCAAGACGGGATTTTGTGCTATGCACAACAACTGAATTTTGCTGTTTCAAAACTGAGCCACACTGCATGAGCAAATTTGAAAACTATGGTGCTGCCTCTGATGCTTCCAGCAGACTTCATTCTCCTGGTAAATTCAGAGTGGTTTTATGCCTGTGTGACTGTAGAGAGCAGTGTTTCTAACATTACTGATTTGCAATCTGAAAGAATAAAGAGATAAAGGGGAAGAAAACTGCTGTAGTTCCTTCAAATAACTGTTATCCTGAATGGATATCCATCATATCCATGGGTCTAAACATGTCCTCTGCTTTGGAGCTTGCAGAAGACCTTGAATACAGAGCTTTCACAGTTCTTTAATTCATAGGAGGCTAGGAAGAAATTGAGCCATCCAAGGTGTCTTCCAACCAACATGTTTCCTCTTTCCACAGTTCAGAGCACGCAATGTTGGTGCTGTGGTAGGATGAGCACTGGAGTGGTTAGGTACTTGCTGTTGCACTTCCCGCTTATGCAGGCTAAGGGGAGCACAAGGAAGTCCCACAATCACCAAAGGCCAGCAACTGTACTGGGAGTAGAAGACTGTGTAGCTACTGCAGTCTTCTCCACATTAGATTTCTGGGTTAGCAGAATCTGAATTTAACTTTCTCTTAACCCAAGCCACTTCTATCAGGATTATTTTCATCTCATGCTGGAAGCTTTCTGAATCAGGCTGTTATTCAGCCATAAGCTGTCTGTAATCCTTCTACATGTACAACACTTTGAGTTAAATTTTCATTAAGAAGTGTGTTGTACTCTTGCACACAAAACCCACAAAAGTCAGTAGCCACTTTTGTGATGGTCTTTGAATGTTGACCTTAGGTAAACAGATTGATAGGTATTTGCATTACCAAAAGTTTCTATAGATGTACTTATATCTGCATATGCTACTCCTATTATATAAATGTTAATGTTATTGTGTTAATAAGTTTATTAGCTTGCTGATATATGTATACAGTATCCTCTGAAGTTTCCCACTAAGGGGACCATAAGGTCTCAGAAGGACTGAAGAAAGCAGATACTCTGTAGGTTACCTGGCACTTGGGTAAATGTAACTGAGAAAATGAAAAGGAAGCATCTGTTATCAAGTCCTAGCACTTTTTTTTATAAAATATGATTTTTTTTTTCACAATTTACAAATAGGTTATGTTTTTCTTATTATGGACTAATAGAATTTTCTTTTCAATTAGTTTTGTGATGCAAATCTAGCAGTCCTGGGTTAGTGGCTTTATGAGCTGAATTCACTGCTGAGTATAGGAATAGCTCCTTTGCTTTCATGGGCACTAATCAGTTGACATTATCTGGAGTTTTGGACCCTTATTTGTAAATTTTGTATCTGTAAGTAAAAATAAGTTTGCAGGTGTAACTTCTACAGTTTACTGACCTTATGTGGAGGGTGTGTTCCTTCAAGGGGTGCATAAGAATGCACACTGTGATTCGGTTGCCTTTAGCTGATCTGCCAAATACCAACTGGAGAAGCAAGAATTAACATGTTCACACCTCAGCTTAGCTGCATTCAGGTATCAACAAAGGCCTTCACTTCATCCTCCACTGCAAACATACAAGAGGAGAAAATTCAGCCTATGAAGGCATGCCCAATTCCAGAGAAATCTTCATCAAATACTGATTCTAAGCTTTTATTTTCCTTCAATATGTGAAAATGCACTATGTAGCTCTGGGAAAATGTGCCTTCACCCACATTACTTACACAGACATATAGCTACTTGGATTGCAGAACAAAGTGACTCATCTACTGATGACAATGGATAAAAGAAAGAAGGGGGGTAAGTCCTCAGTTCTCATACCCTCTTTCTCTGTATATCATAAGGAGACTCTTGAGGGACAAACACAGAACTGGAAGAAAAACTGTATGTCAGTGTCCAGGTCAGCTATGGTGGGCAGTGAAGATTGTGTAATCCCTTCTAAAAACTGCTGAATCTCTGACTTAAAACTAGTTTGGTGTCTGACAGACAGAGCTGTTTGGTCCCTTTAGTCCTCCTGGGAAAAGTACTTCTGCTAATTTATGTCAGTGTGATCTCTTTTCTCTTTAGAACTGACACATTGATCCAGTCACAGGAGCAATCCTATCCTCACACAGATTTTTTATTTTTTAAGTAGGATGATTTAAAAATTGCTCCTATGCTGCTAGGAACTTACTGATGGTCTGTTATGATGACAGTCATCCACTAGTGGAGCTCCTCCACAGGTCTATAACCAAGCAAAATCAATTCTGGATATTTAGAGAAAACATTCTCAGTAACAGTGTTCCTGTGACAAGGTTGTTTTGGCGAGGGGAATCCTTTCACCTAAACAATACTAGGGAGTGAAGTTTCACTTCAAAATGTGAAAATATCACTAAATGAAAAAATGTGACAAGTATGAGGGTGTTTGCAATTTTTTTTTCAGGGACAAAGGCAGGTGATTTGTGAGTGATAGTTCATACCTGGCAAATGAAGCTGGTGCAGCAACAGTGAGAAAGGAAAAAGGATATTATTTGTATCCCCATGAGAGGGCACCCTGAACCAGCACAGTGCACACAGGGATGGTTTCAAGTTTCTTACCTCCTGGAAGGAGTTGAACAGAGATGCTATAGTGATAAGCAATCAAACTAAAGCATTGTATCTCTGCTTTTGTTTCACAGATGTTGATTTTAGCCTTCGTATAGTGGGAAAAAAAGTTTCAGAATGGTGTGTCAGTTTTTTCCATCCCTTTTATATATTTACATTTCTTAATTTATTTTGACTTCCTAGACATATTGTGAAACTATTTTCACAGGATCTTCCAAATCTGTCTTTACTGATCTGATTTATTTGTATTACATGAAACATTATGCCTGGGGCGAAGTTTTGGGAGTGACACCTATAGGAAAAATAGGCAGATCCTCAACAGTCTGGTTACAACAAATGGAATAATTAATTTTCCATTCCCCAGATTGTTCTCACTGAAAGATGTCAGCTGTTTGGTTGCCCATTTAATTTTTTTCCCCAGTCTGAAAGAGCCTTGTTAAAAAAACCCACGAAAGTCAGAACATGTCAGTATGAGAAACTAATTTCCTGGGTGTTATTAGAAGTAATCACCAGTGAATAATACTTCTATACGTCAGCAGACATCTGAAGAAAACTGTATTGCTGCCACACATGTTGAATCAGTGTGTTGCTATGTGACACCATCATTTAAGCATATGAAAACTCCTTGGGAAAAAAAAGAGAGAAACTGCTTGTTACTGTCCAGCTTGTGTCTCTCTCAAAGATATCAGAGTAATACTTTTATTGCATGTGTTATTTTAATTTCTGATTAGTTTGTGATTTGTCACTCTCAGTCTGATCTTTGCTAGCATGTCTTCTGGAAGTGAAAAATATTTTGGCTATAGCTTATTCTTGTTGCTAGATAGCAATCTTGACCCATGTTACGTGAGGAATATGGGAAGTTCTGCTGTGTTACGCTGCTTACAGACACTGCAGTCTTACCCACTGAATCATTCTATGTTAAAATTTTAAGTCAGTGTATCAAAATAAGAATGTACAAATGACCTCTTATCTCTGGCAAGATCCAGTGAAAGCTGCAACTCTATTAGAAAACCTTTCATGAAACTCAGCATAGAAAGAATGCACCTATTTGTTCTGTTCATTTTTCAGTCCTGCTTGTAGATGATTTCCCATGTGGTCTCCAGAGCATGAATAGCACTCATTGCAATCAGTCATGCACTGAACATCCGTGAGTTTAGCGGGGGGGTGGGGAGAGGGAAAGACTACAGTGGAGGCTTTGAGTCTCTGAAATAGCTGAATTAGTTCTCCACACTGTGTTGAGCAGCAGGAGCATTCCCTATCCCTCCAATGAGGGGGGAGAAGGAGTCTGCTTTTCTTTGTTTTCTGTCAGCGCGTAGGAACAGTGCT
Source organism: Turnix velox (assembly GCA_013400935.1). Taxonomy (NCBI): domain Eukaryota; kingdom Metazoa; phylum Chordata; class Aves; order Charadriiformes; family Turnicidae; genus Turnix; species Turnix velox. The sequence goes on from VZTY01007457.1 coordinate 317,677, forward strand.
CTGAGGTGGTGTTGGGAGGGAGTGTCAGGGAGCCAGGGCAGAAAACAGGCTGAGTAACAGCAGAGTCACCTGGCTGGTTGCAGCCCTTCTGCAACAGAGTGTCTCTGGCTTGCTGGTTCATCCCTGACGACACACATATGTAACTGCTGGATCCTAGTGTCCAGCAAGGTCTTAGTGCTTTCTTGTAAGCATCTGAAGATCTAGAAGACCAGGAACAAAAGCCCAGTTACTGCTTTGTCAGGAGACTGTAACTTGACTGAGTTACAAGGATTCCTGTTTCAATAATCAAAGTATTTGTCATCATACTCTCATTGTTTCCACCTTATTTATTTCATTCATTTTCTGAGATAATATCATGGTTGAAAATGCTTGACTCGGGCTTAAAAATAGTCTTGATTTTTTGACAGGGGAAAATCCTGTTATTTATTCAATTTTTTTTTAATTTGGTGATAGAAATAAAGGTCATAACAGATGTGTGTTGAAAATACTTTGAGATTAAATTGGACAAGACTAATTTAGAAAAGGCAAATACTGAAGGTAGAGAAGGGGATGCAACTAGTTGTCATTCTGAGAAATATTATGCTGAGAAAGAGTGTACCTGTATAGGAGGAGAGTTGCTTTACTTCTTGTCTCTTACAAACCTCAATTACTTGAACTTAAGTATCTTCCACATTTCGTGCTAACATTTTCAGCTTTTCCAGGATGGGCTATAAGTAATGTTAATCATATGTCACAAATTCTCATAAATATGTATAAGAAGCTACCAGAAAGTTACTGTAAGTTTAACAATACCTCCAATAACAAAATAATCCAAAATACCCGTTCTGAGGGGAAGCAGGACTGCTTTCTGAGCTTCTCAGTTACAGTGCTGGTGTGGACGCCTTCAATTGAAGCATTACAGTTCCAGCAGTGATTATTAGTTTCAGGGCACCACAGCCAGGAATAATTATTTTTCCAGCAGTAACTAGGTCAGACTAAAGGATTCTGTACAGCTACCTAGAGTCAGACTTCAGCTATCAAAGAGTAGTTGTCCAGTGGAGGGTGGACACACCTCCAACTTGGCATTGCAGTCTTTACCCTTTACCACTGCTCAGCCTTTTAAAAAAATAGTGCATCTACTTACATCTGTGTTTCCCATATAACACTAGCAAGGAAACAGATCTAATGAGTTGTGCTGCCTCTGCTGAGGCAGTCTGGCTGTTGTACCCCTCCATGTAGCTTATTTAGAAGCTCCTGAGCCACTCCACAATGGCCTTACTTGGTAAACATGTGTAAGAAGGAAAGTTTGCTCCTTCAGAGACAGAAATGTTTGTCTTTAGATTACCTGCAGACATCTGAGAAGAATCTGGCAGCAAACATTATTGTGGACTTTCTTCAGAACTTCTCTTAATGAAGGCATAATTGGGTGCTCAATAATGATGGCCCAGATGGCACAGTTTAGCCAGATGACCTATATCTTACTTTCATTGCTTAAACATACTCACACCCTGTCATTGTTATGAATTCAATTCTGAATCAAAGTATGCAAATTTTAAATTTGCTGTCTGGTAATGATGGAAGGTAAACCCCATCTGCATGACAGCAGAAAGTGAAACATAATTTCCTTTGGGTAACAAGAGCTTAGGAGACTTTTGGAAGAAGATATGAGTAGGATCTGATGACAGCACTGTAGTGTGGAGTGACTTATGTTCAAAGCAAAACAAGAGTGTGTCTTTCCAGGAGATAACAGCTGTCACCAAGAAGACACTGTGTCATTGAAAGCATAGTCTTTGGTTTTCTAAGCCTGTCATTTGGACAGCCAGACGTGCCAGCACTGCAATCCTGAAAGCAAACTCAATTATCTTGCATTTACCTTTTGTAGCCTAAAACTATGTAGGGCCACCTGGGGGTACTGAGGTGTGTACCTGAGGTGCCTGCGGTATGGGACACCATTTCTTCAGGGGGCCTTTCAGGGAGCACTTGCTGGTGTTCCCTGCTATGGGGGGTGCAGCTGCCTAACCAGGAAATGGTGTGGAGCAGGAGAACATCACTCCTTCCTTGCTAAGGACTGTGTACATCTTTCAAGTAAAAATAGACTTGATGTGCTGCACCATCACCTCTCATAATTTTCTTCTCCAATACCCAATATGTTTATCAGTAGTCATGTGTAATGTGTGACAGTGACATGAATCCAGTGGTCCACATCCTGGAAGTGAAGGGATGAGATTTTCTGTTCCCCTCCCAGCTCTGGGTACAGCCAACAACAGGGAAGGCTTCTCCACTGGAAAGGACTTGGCTGCCAGAGGGAAGAGGCTCTTGCTTTATAGAGGTAAGAAGGGCAAGCATTTTCCCTTCAGAGTTAACTCCATTCTGACCTTGGGCTTTTGAGGCAACCAAATACACATTTATGCCACTTAGGACAGAGTTCAGACACTATTTTAATGCATATACAGATGCAAAGTGCCCAGCAACGCACACCTACATATTTTGATTCTCTTCCTGTATTTCCTTTTCACAATAACATTTTTTCTGCAAACAGTGGCAATTTCAACGTAACTTGGAGTGCTGGTTTTGCTCGGAAGCTCTTTTAATAGCTCATCCACCCCTGTGCTCTCTCCTTCATAGTCTTCTCTCACTCTTGTCTGGTGACTTTTGTACTGTTGTTGCTGAAGGCAACACACAAAGGCTGCTTTTTCCTGCTGGAGCTTGTTGTTGTCTTCAGTGGCTGGGCAGGCAAAGACAGCTCTGGTGTGAATCATTTTCCTCCTCCAATGTAGGAGTTGCCATAAGGAATGATTAAGGTGGGGGAAAAAAAAAAAAAAAAGAGGGAGAGGGAGTGTGTGTGTGTGCTCACAAATTAAGGTTGGGAAAGTGGGAGTGGTGTCAATGAGCAGGGAAGGCAAGAGAGTCTTCTGCTCTGCAAGGTTCCACCACGGCTAGCTGGTTCTTCGTGCTGGACCCATTTCATTGATTCGTTTTCCAGGATTATAGCCTTGCAAAGTAAGTACAGCTTTCTTTTTCTTCCTGGTACTTTCTTCAATGCCTAACTGATGGTTGGCAAACTTCCATTTGCGAAACATAATCCTGTAGAAGGTGTGTGATAAGGAAATTGATACCAAAAGATATAAACTGGAATTAAAAGAGCAAAACCCCCTTCACAATCTACTGTGTGGGGTTTTTTTCCTTTGTATGCCAGAATCACCACGTTTGCCATGCAATATTTCTTCCTTCTAAAAAGATGAGTTGTAAGTGGTGAAGAAGATCTTCACCTCCTTCCAGCAGGTGAGGCAGCAAGGGATTAGGAAATACTAAAATATAACAATTTATTGCAAATGACTTTTCCCATAACAGAAAAGGCAAGTTGTGTATGTTGCTGTGAAAACATTCCGTGAGTCAAAGTAGGATTTAAACTGTTTTGTAAGTCTGTCACAGAGGAATTCTCTTCTCATTTTCTGAAGATGTGTATGCTCTGGTCTGTTTGCTTTGAGTTATTAATCAAGTGACTAATCTGCAGTTGTTTAAAGTGAAGGGCAGGAACTTAGGTCCAGTAATAATTCTTTCATTTTCAGCGGGACCATTTTATTTGAAGGTTTTACTGTCTATTGAGGTAAAATAAGTTTTGGGGTGTCTGATTTCTCTCTTTCCTGGACTGTCTTTCCCTGCTACATTGCTTACAGTGCTTTTTCCTCAGCTGGAGGAGACACTCTGGTCCCACATCAGCCTGATGTCTTGCATTCCTTGGCACAAAGTCTGTTCAGAGAAAACTGTGTTCTTGTTGCACATCCAGGTAGTCTACCTGGTGGGGAGATGTCATTTGTGCAGAAGATGAAAAGGCTCACAGAAATATTTTTTTTTCTTTACATTAAGTCTTTGCTGAAGTGAAGTAATACTAAAGGCTTGGGCTAGTTTCAAATATTAATGCCTCAGTTGTGAAATATGCATGTGGGCTGCTTCATATCATTTGCCCTCTTAGAAATTTGTTTGAGCTGAACAGGCTGTGACTATAGTGCTGGCACTCACAGCTCCTGAGCTGTAAACTCAGTGTACCTTGCACCACTGGGTGGCCATCAGTATCCAGGCTTTGTCTGCCACAGTTGTCTTCTAAAAGGACTGCTTAAATGGGACAAGTGTAAGTACTTGTTCTGCTTTATCAGATCATCCCTGCCATGTAGTTAACTTGACTTGCCAGACATTTCCACACAGACACTGCTATTCTCCTGATTGCATTCTTAAAAGATAAGCTGTATTTAGCTTTTCTCCCAGTAAGCAGATAGTAAATGAAGGCTTTCTGGTGTTTTTGTTTTGTTTTCTTTCTTTTCTTATTAAATTGAAGGGTGACTAAGCAAAAATGGTGTTTTACACCAATAAAAAAATTTAAATCAGGTTTTTCTAAACTGGTTCTGTAGCCTTTCAGCTCCCTGCTATATCTCAAAGTGTTTCTATAAGGCTGTGGCAGAGTCACCGTTTTAAGCAAAGCTGGGTGGATCACAAGTTACCTGTGCTTAGAAAATGCCCCAGTGCCCCGGGGCCTCTCTTGAAATGCTGACGTCCTTATTGCTTTCCCGAGAAAGGAGGGACTCAGCAAGAATCCATGCAGAAGGTCTTTTTAAAATTTCAGTTTCAATTTTTTTGGCTCCTCCCTGTTTGAGGGTTCCCTGTCATTACTGGCTCAGGAGCTGAGTCGGATTTCTGGGCATTTAGTGGGCTTTACTCTTGATGGGAGCTTCAGCTTTCTTGCTTGACTGGAACTGGCCTTAATGGACTCACAAGGCTTGGGACACTCAAAGCTTTAAAGAGATTTAAGATTTTGTGAATTTAAGACAGTAAATTATTTTCAAAAATATGAATGTAATGAGCTCCTAAATATTACACATCAATAAATGAAGCATAAAAAGCTGGCTGACCAAGGAGCAGTCGAAAAGGATGGTGGAATAGAGATAAGCCCATGATTCAAGGTACATACTGAAACTGAGCTTTTTCTCTCATCAAAACATTACATATGAACGATCATGCAAAAAGAAAGAAATTATCACAATGGAGAACTTTACCACAACCAAAAATAATTTGGCTCTGCACAAAAGAAGCTTTGAGAGAATCAGCAGTTACTAGGTGAAAAAAAGGTAAACAAAAGGTTCACCACAAAATACCTCCAGTTTTCCTCACAGAAAAGGAATATCAAAATGTTGTAGAAAATAATCCAACATGAAGAATATAAAAGTTAATAATGAGGAAAGAAGAGAGAGTTTTTAAGCCACATGGCATAAAGGAAGAAGAGTTTAATTGAATTTTGCTGAATTTCCTATTTAATTTTCTTATTCTGAATCTCATGCAGCCCAAAGAAGTGAAACACAGGCAGCACATACATATAGAATCACTGAATGGTTTGGGTTGGAAGGGACCTTAAAGATCATCTAGTTCCAACCCCACCTTCCATGGGCAGGGACGCCTCCCACTAGACCAGGTTGCTCAGTGCCTCATCCAGCCTGGCCTTAAACACCTCCAGAGAGGGGGCATCCATGAATTCTCTGGGCAACCTGTTCCAGTGTCTCACCACCCTCACAGTAAGGAACTTCTTTCTTATCTCCAGCCTGAATCTCCCCTCTTCCAATTTGCATCCATTACTCCTAGTCCTGCCATTCTGTACCCTGTTAAGAAGTCCTACCATAGGCTTGCCAATATACCATGAAATACTAGTGTTAAAATGACAACATAACATGTTCAGTATTAATCCAGAAAAAAAGCAAGAAGAAACTTAAGGTGTTATGATTGCATGCAGATTTTTAGCCTGGAAGGAAGGTTCAGGGGCCTAAACAGAATAATATCTGGCCATCCAGCTCTAAAGCATGACATTCTTTCCCACTAGCAAATACAGCTTTTTTCAGGTGAGCTACATGCCTCATTCTGCATTGTGAGATTCCTGGGTTGTTAGGTGGAGGAAGAGAAGATGGTGTATCGAGTGTTCTTGTGTGTATGGTTGAGTTAACTGGGAAGAATAGGTGACCTGTGCAAGGAGCTTTAAGATGTGCGTAGGCATAAAGATGCATGTCTTGGATGAGCAACTGCATAGAGGCATTTTAGAGGATGATTTTACAGTTGCTCCTTTGCCCCTGTTGTTACAATTTGCTCCCTCAGCAGCAATCTCAGCTCTTCAATTTGTTTTGTCTTTCACCACTATTCTGCCTAAAGCTCTCCTCCTTTGAGGTGAGCCCATGGTTTCTGGCAAGCTTGACTTTTCTGGTAATTAGTTGCCTTCATGCTTGAGAAACTGCAGTGCTCGGCTGGCACTTAGTTCTCCCTTTACACTCATGAGATCTCTGAGATGCATTTCCTGGACCTCACTCTGACCTCATCTCTTTGCCTGCTGACACTATAAAATGGGATGTAACACAGATAATCTCACTTTATCAAGTAGCTGGTGGGCACTGCCAGGCTACTGGGAGACAGACAAGTTTGGCTAGACCCATTCTGAGTACAGTGCTCTGGCAAAGCTCTGTTGCAAAGTGTACTCCTCTGCATTTTTATATGGAGGTGTCATGGTTTTACCCCAGTCAGCAACTGGGACCATGCAGATACTTGCTCACTTCTCCCCCTCCTTGCCAGAAAAGAGTAATGAAAAACAAGGAAAACAGTTTAGTAAGTAAATCAAAAGCAAGCAAAGCAAAATAAGGAATAAATTCACCACCTCCCATCAGCAAGTAGGTAGGTGTTCAGCCATCTCCTGGAAAGCAAGGCTCCATTATGTGCAATGGCTACTTCGAAAAGCGAAGTGCAGTAACTCCAGTAGTCCTCCCCTTCCTCCTCCTCCTCCCAGCTTTATAAACCAAGCATGACATCATATGCTATGAATTATCCCTTTGGTCAGCTGGGATCAGCAGTCCTGGCTGAGTCCCCTCCCAACTTGGTGTGCCCTCCCAGCCTGGTTGCTGCTGGGGTGATATGAGAAGCAGAAAAGGCCTTGAAAGCTTAGCAACAGATAAAAACATAAACACATTATTAACATGTAAAATATAGAACTGTAACAGCTTCTAGCAAGAAAGTTAACTCTATCCCAGCTGAAACTGTAACAGAGGATGAATTTTTCAGTAATATATATTTAATGTTCTCTTCACAATAAATACCCTTTCTTTTTTTATTATTTTTTTTCCCCAGTGGGAGGGGATTTCTTAGCAAACACTTTGTTGCTAATATCAACAGTCTGAGCTCTGCGCAGGAGTGCAGTGCCGGTTAGATGTGCTTTTCATACATGGATTTTAAAACACTTGGTTTTATGCCAATATCATTTTGGGTTTTTTTACTTAATTAGATTGTGCAATGCATTTCAGTAACATTTTAGACAGTATATCTATAAAAGCCCCAGTTGCCAAATAAACCAGTTGCTTTGTTAAGTAGATCCAAGAACATAATTAAGGACATTTACTTTGTAAAACACCTTCTTGACATGGCTTAACTTCAGTCAGCAACTAGAACCATGCAGCCACCTGCTTGCCCTTCTCCTCTTACCCCACCCACAGGGGATGAATAAGATGAAAAAAAGAAATGAGGGTAGAGGAAGAAAAAAAAAACCAACCTATGAGTTGAGATAAAGACAGCTACATAGAAACAATAACAGAAAAGGAGAAATAACAATAATTATTATAATAATAATGACTTTGGTCACTCTCACTGCCTGGTGAACTGGTAGTGTTCTGAGCAGTCATTACAGATTCCTGACCTCCAGCCTTCCCCCATTTATATTCTGAGCATGACATCTAAAGTACAGAATATTTCATTGGCCTTTCTATTGTTCTGCCTGTTCTTTAGTGGGAAGCTGCAACAAGACCTTGAATGGTGTAAATATCACTTAGGTATTACTGAGGTTCTTTTCACAGCAGTCACTAGAAAGAAAATTAGTTGTTTTCCAGCTGAAATCAGGACAGTATCCACTTCCACTCCTTATTCATTTACATCGTGCCTGGACCTTATACTTTTCATAGTGATCACCACATTCCTGAAAAAGAAAGAAAACCAAACTGCACAAATATACAATTATAATTTCTTTAATCTGAGAGCCATCCCTCTAAAATATCCAGTGAATTAATTTAGTCCATAGCCTTGGGTTCTACCTATCATAGCAGCAGAGATGATATGTGTGAAATGGAACTGTGGTATGCTGCATCTGCAGCAGCTCTTGTATCTGGTATGGTCTGTGGGTCGAAGATGTTGATTTTGTGAAAGCTGCTGGGATCCAGTTGCTGAAGTCAGTTCTGGTTCCATCACCACTACACTTCTTCATTGATTTTGGTGGTTCTTACTGTGATGTCATTGGTGTAGCAACGGTAATAGTGGTGACATATAGTGGTAAATGAGCAACTAATTTCATACAGTTGAACTCATTGGCTATTCTCACACAAGACTGAGTTCTCTTGAGGTACATATTTAGAGTTCCCCATCCTTTCGCATGTGCACCCAGTTCTTTGCAATCCCAAGGATGGATTTGACTTTGCCTGTGGCAGGAATACCACTACAGGGATTTTATCCCCTTCCACAAATATGAAAAGTTCAGACTGGGCAGGACCGGTTTGATTGACAGATCCTCTAGTGTTAACTAACCAAGTGGCCTTTGCTAAACCTGTATCCTAATATTTGAAAACTGAGCCTTATGAGTAAAACAAGGTATTTTCTCTACTGTGTCACAGACAAATTGTGCACCCATTCCATTACTCCCATAAAAATGTCTAAATACCACAGATTATTTGGAAATCATTCACTACTGTCAAGTATCACCACTTCTCCACAGTCTTTGTACAGTGTTGTCAGATGTCCAGCTAAGTTTGGGCAGTGTGACAGTTGCACTCACACAGAAGATTGTTCTCATTTAAAATGCCTTTCCAAACCAGGATGAGAGTGAATCCCTGTCCATGTGTTCCCTCTTCTCCTTCCTATCTTCTCATACCTTGCTGTTCTCACTCAGTGAGAGCTTTCCTGGGAAGTAAATTATATGAACTAGATCAATGAATGCTTGAGACTGCAATCTTAAGTAGTAAATTATTGGAGGAAATCCTTAAGAATTTTCTCAAAAGATTAGCAAAACTCCTACCAATGTAGGAAATAACTGTCTTTCCCTTTTGTAATAGAAAAAAATAGGATCCCTAGGTCTTCAGTGTCAGAGCCTGAAATGCACATTTAGGTAGGGATGTGCCTGGATAGGAAAACACCTTTTAAAATCACACCTCATTATTTTGACTATTTTGCTGTTTTTCCTAGAGAGACTAAATGCTGACAATATCTTTTAGGTTCTGTGTAGTGAAATCCTAAACCTTTTGAAGTTTCATTCTGTATTGCTCTTTTCCATTTCTTTTCTGTCCATGGCTTTGATGGTTTTTAGAAACTGTATTTTTTAGGGATATGTTATATCTGGGGCAGAGGTGTCAAACTCATTCCATTGAAGGGGTCATCTTCTGTGTGTGTGCTGATATAAAACCAAATTTGTGCTATTGACTGAAATTCTGTGGTTCTCCCCTTGTTACCTTGAATCTGAACAAAGGTGCTTGCATCAAAGTGCAATATCAGCTATGTGGAAGCAGTCTGGAAGATGGGAATACTCCTTGGCTTTCACAGAGTGTGGGCTGCAGGCAACTGTCTCTTGGGCATCAGCTGTCCCTTTCCTCACTGCACAGATCATCTGACAGCCCTATGGCAATTGCAGTTATTAAGAATGGCTAGGAAAACACTTGCACATGGAATAGTGTAAGTGATTAGTAAGCATATAGTAGTATTTATTTAGGACACCTCCTGTAAGTTTCAAGGGCAGTCTCAACCTACAGAACCAGACAGCTTCCCAGATACTTCCAGCAAGACTAGGGAGAAAGGGCAATCATCCCTTAGAGGAAAGTCATGCACTAAAGTTAAAACTTTAATGAACAATTAGCCATGAAGCAAGAGACAGGAAAGATTACAAGACTAATAAAGCCCAGTCTGAGAGCCAGGAGAGCCCAGAGTACAGACAGCGTACCTTATAAACTGTCACATTTTAAAAGTATAAATTAAAACCAGATTAAATTAATATGTGACCCAATTAAACTTAATCTACATGGGTCACCCTGACCTACTCAGGTGTCCCGAACTGGTAACTCTGGCTCCATGTAAGAGGTGGCTTTGTCAGCTGTGACTTGCAGATGAAGACTATTACTGAACCGCTCACATTTCTTTGGCTAGGCAAAGGTGAGACTTTCTCTGCTTCTCAGGAGCTGCTGGTGAGCTCTGAAAATGGGTGGGATTGATATGGTCCTCCCTTGCTTTCACTGTAGGTTCAAGCTGCCCAGTTCCCATGCTGAAGTCCAGCCTTCTTCAATAAGGAAATCAGTTCTCCTCCTTGGCCCTACACATCAGGAGATAGAATTAATACTCTGTGAGTCATCTCTCTTTTCCCTTTTCTGTTTCAGAATGACTATGGATGCCCTGCAGCTAGCAAACACTGCCTTTGCAGTTGACATGTTCAAAAAACTATGTGAGAAGGACAAAACAGCCAATATAATTTTTGCCCCATTGTGTACCTCAACATCTCTGGCTCTGGCATATAAAGCTGCAAAAGGTGATACTGCAGACCAAATGAAAAAGGTAAGCTGTCAGCATCCCATCCTGTGGCTGCGAAGTTATATGCCTGTCAGAGGCATCTTTGTTGTAAATGAACTGCTGAATCTCTGTTTCCCTTGCAAGCCAGGCTGCAAACCCTGCATCCAAAATTCCTGAACAATTCCACATTCCATGGCTGCACACAGCAGAAGAGGCTGAATAGCTGTCATAAAGAAAAAGCTTTCTCAAACCTGTCCTCAGCAGTTGCATTAAAGCCTTGTTGATCGTGGCTGCAAGTTTTAACCTAGATCATTGCTTTTGTTGGGTAGTTTAATTGATTTTTTTTTCATTATTCAAAAGTGCCTAAGCTTGTAGAATGGGAAATGCTGAATATTTGCTGATGGTCTACATGTTTGGATACATTTTCCTTCCTTTGTGAATTCTGCCTTTGTACTTCCTCAGTCACTGGAGGTACCCCCAAGTAGAGCCTCCTGTGCCCCACCTCATGCCACAGATTACAGTGAATCCTGGGTTATTTGCAGAGGTGCAAAGCAACAAAGTAGTCTTGGCTTTGCAGATTTCCCCAAAATGAACTCTCGATCTTCTTTTTTGTTCATTTAAATGACAATTTGCAGCTTCCTCACCATCTCAAAACTCAAGCACAGGTTTTCTAATGAGAGAGTTTAAAATATTAACTTGCATGTAATTTCATCTTCCCTTGTATCTGCAAGTTAATAAGTTAATGTTCACATCCACAAATGGAGTTCTGTTACACAACCATACTTCTGGTTCATGTTTCTCAAGCAGTATATAAAAGGTGCTGACTACAGATACTGAGGAGATCTTGGTGTGTTTTTAAATATAATATCTCCTTTTTTTCATGTCTGTTCTAGCTTCTACCCACCCATGAGTTCATAGTCAGGAGTGAGTAGATACTAAAGGAGCCAGATTGACAGCCTTACTCTGGTGTATCAGTGCATCAGTTAACAAACTTGTGCCAAAAGTTCTCCCAGACAGAGAAGCTGCAGCAGCAGAGCTTTCTTCCCAGACGTTGTTTAAGGGTACAGAACCTTACCATAATTGCCATGCTAAGAATGAGGACAAAGATATTTCTTCAATTAGTGAAACCTTGGAGGAAAAGGAAATAAGTTCAGAAAGTTGTTTCTAAAGAAATGACTGCAGAGCTTGGCTCTGAAAGATGTGCTGGTGTGGTGTTCTTGTGAATTTACTTCCGTCTGCTCCAGTTGAGCAAAGAGAAGGGAGGACAGGGCAGGGTGGCTGAGACAGTGTAGCAATTTATTGTCTGTGAGGATGGGAAGTGTTAGGAAGGAAGAGCATGAGTGAGAGATGAGGGGGAAAGTAAGTCTCTAGAGTCTGCTCTGCCTCCTGTGGAAATTTAACACAGATGAGGAGGGCTGGGTAGGCTGCCTGTAATGAAACAGCTGCCATCAAAGACCTTGCAAGTTTACAGGGTGATTTTCAAATAAAATCAGCAGGAACCTCTCGCCTCTGGTGCCTAAAAATTGCAAGTTTTGAATCAACACATAATTTCCTACAGCTGGACTTTTCATCCCCAGGGATGGGTCACCTCCAGATCATGCTTTGTCTCCCAGAAGAGACGTAGTTATCTGATCATCTTATGCTGAAATGACAAGTGGTGTCACAGCAGTAAAAAACCCTTGTTAAGCATTTTAAAAGGTGTTCCCACTTCTGAAAAAGAGACTGGATAACTGGAACCCTCAGATATCTGGCTTAAAATCTCCAAGTTTTTTGGAATGAAATGTGAGTTTGGTGAACACATCATAATGCTATTCTGCAGCATTAATCAGCTAAGTCCCATCACCAGTATGAACAAGTCTATTGATTCCTTTGGATTTCATGGGATTTCACAGGAAAGAAATGCACGTACTTAAAGATCTGGTAGGAGCAGGTTTTTAGATTTATGTAAGGATGTCAAATAACAGTAACAGTGAGAGGCTCTGTTATTAGCTTAAATACAAAAAGCCAGAGCCCCAGTCACAAACTAGCATTATGTGACCTCTAAGCTGTTAGCAATATTTAGACAGTAAACAGTAATAAAAAAGATGGCTAGTATTTTATTTGTTTCTTTAACAGGTACTCCATCTACAAGATGTCAAAGATGTTTCTTTTGGGTTTCAAACAGTAACTTCAGATGTTTCCAAACTCAGCTCCTTCTTTGCACTGAAAATGGTCAAACGGCTTTTTGTGGACAAGTCTCTCAATCCTACCACAGTAAGTACTATGGAAAAGCCTCAGTGCTATTAATCTCTTGGCCAGCATGTTGATGTGTTACAATGTCAGACTTCAATGTTACTTAAAAAAAAAAAAATCTCTCACTGGCTGCTACTTGTGTAGATTCAGTCATGTAGAAGATGATGAATGTCATCACTCAGATGATGAACAACGTAATATTCACTGCTGTCATACAAGTTTGTAGGAGGATGAGTTTGCTGCTTTTGACCTGAAGCTATGCAACTCTTGCAACATTTATAATTATTTTATTAATATGCTTTAGGTCAGTAGGCTCAGTGAGTTTTGAATGCAGTATAATGTCTGTGCCACATCAAGGACTCTGCATTGTAAGTATGAGCAAAAAGGAGTTTTAAAACAAGTCAGTGGTGCAAGTGTGTGTCCAGTTCCCACACTCAAGTAATTGCTTCATAGGCTGTAATTTTCTTAATCTGACCAAGAAAGCAGAAGCCTGGCTATGAAAACAACACAACTGAGGAAGGTGTTGTTTGGCCTTATAACTTATAACCTTACAACTTGTAATCTTATAACCTTGCAGATAACTTAGAAAAATGTGGTGTTTTTTCCTCCCAAAGTTGCCTTTGGATAGGGTCACAAGCAAGCCTAAAAGTGATGTTTCAGAAAACTCTCACTGTGCTAAATGATGCCTATTGCTAAATGGTTGCCTATTGTTCAGCCTCTGCTACAGAAATTGTCAATACCCATCCACAGCAGTAAATGTATCATCTGCTGAAGACAGACATGATGTGGGCATTCTATGGCATTTAGCCTTTTACTCAGATCTGGACTGGGACTTGCTTTATCTTTCAGACTTAGGCAACTTGCTTTTCTCTGCAATACCAAAGTTTCTTTAGTGGCTGATATAACCCCTCTTGACTGAAGACACCTCTGGGAGCAATGTGGTGAATGCAACTGTCCTGGTTGTCACTTGGTGTCCATCCAGGTACTTCATAGTGAAGTGCAATATGCTGATGTTTCAGGCTTTGAGGACAGCTGTTGAATGGATTGCATTTAAACAAGGATTGTCTTTCAGGATTTTGTTAACTCCACGAAGAGGCCCTTTCCATCTGAACTGGAATTAGTGGAGTTCAAAGAAAAAACAGAGGAAACCCGGCAGAAGATCAACAAATCTCTTTCAGAGCTAACTGATGGTGAGTACAGCTTAACCTTGGGCATGCTGTTTGCCTCTTTGAAGAAATATCTTTGACCTCATTCCATTATTATTGCTTTTAGGAGTAAATACCTAGTGAAAACAATGGGACTAGACCTGTTATTTTAGTTCATGAGGATTAGCAACACCAGCCTGTTTTGAAATCCCTGACTTGACTACTGCAGCATTTCTGAAGTTGGAAATGTGAAACTACTCTTGCATTAACCTTGGGGAAAGTTCATGACAGCTTTGACTGCAGCAGGACAGTTTGGGAGCATGACAGCTACTGGCTGTGGAGCTTCACAAATGTTTGTGATCAATACATTGAGCCCAGGCCTCGGTTTCCTTTATAAGTTTCATACTGGGAAGTATTTGTTTGACTCTGAATTTCAGACTGTTAATTAACAGTGCAGCTCAGCTACTTTGCTGCTTTTACCAGTAAAGATGCCACAAGTCATATGCCTTTTAATTGGAGGTGGAAATGTGGCTGAGGACACTTTTCTCCTGGTACTGCTAAGTTAATGGAGATATACACCAGTGACCATGAGGGTCATGGTGGGTCCAGCCCTGGACCAAGAAAGCATGAAATACCCATAACAGTGCCTGTTTGTGGCTCTGGGGTCAGTTGCTGCCTGTTTTCCTGAATATGAAAACATGGATGTGTGAGTCTCCTCTGGACCTTCCCAGAATGGCTCCAATGCCCATGTGGGAACAGCTTGCTCTGCGTGTGTCATTTGTGCAAGACAGCAGGACTTACCTTCCCAGGGCTCTGGAGAGCACTATCTTTTAGGGCAATCCTTGAACAGGTCAAAGTGAGAGCATTTCTATACTCTTTTGGAAGGAGTATTTGGCTATGAACTGTAAATAGAGCAGTATATTTTGTTATTATAGTTATTTTCTCATGTAGCTCTCTAGAAAGAAGTTGCAGCTAATCTGGAACTTTCCTTCAAGTCTGGATCTCCAAATGACAAATTATTTTTTGCTTACACCTCTTGAATTTCACTGAAAATTCAGTACCTTCTTTAAGGTAGATGTGTTTAAGCAGTAGATGTGTTTTCTAATTTCCAATTAGAATTAAAATAATTGAATCATAGAATCACAGATTTGGATGGGACCTTCAAAATTAATTTAGTCCAATCCCCCTACAGTGAGCAGGGACATCCTGCACTAAATGAGGTTTCTCAGAGTCTCATCAAGCCTGGTCTTGAATGCCTCCAGGAATGGGGCTTTCACCAGCCCTCTGGGCAACCTATTCCAGTGTTTCACCACCCTCATGGTAAAGAACATCTTCATAATGTCTAATTTAATCCTACCCTGCTCTAGTTAAAAACCATTGCCCCTTGTCTTATCTCTGTATGTTCTGGCAAACAGCCCCTCCCCAGCTTTCCTGTAGGCTTCTTCAGGTACTGGTAGGCTGCTCTGAGGTCTTCCTGGAGCCTTCTCTTCTCTAGTATGAACAGCTCCAACTCTCAGCCTGTCCTCATAGGACAGGTGCTCCAGACCCCCCGCACTCATCATCCTTGTGACCTTCCTCTGGACCTTCTCCAACAGGTCCATGACCCTCTTGTGCTGAGGGCTCCAGAGCTGGACACAGTTCTCCAGATGGAGTCTCACAAGAGCAGAGTAAAGGGGTAGAAACAACTCTCTGTCTGCTGGCCACGGCTCTTCTGATGCAGCCCTGGATATGGCTGGCCTGCAACTGGACACTGTTGGCTCACATATAGCTTGTCATCTATCAGTACTACCAAGTCCAAAATCTTCTTCTGGTGACATGCAGGACACAAACATTTCAATTAAATAAAAAGTTTTCACATTAATTTAAAGCAATTGAGAGATCTATAATGCATTGTTGTACTAACAACCAGCTTAAACCTGTTTGCAGGCAAAATGGAGAATGTTTTGAATGAAGACAGTGTAAGTGATCAGACTCAGATCCTCCTAGTTAATGCAGCTTATTTTGTCACAAATTGGATGAAGAAGTTCCCAGAGGCAGAGATCAAAGAATGTCCCTTTAAAATCAACAAGGTATGTTCCAAACAAAATAGAGTACTGTTTCCCTCAGTGCAAAGCTTTGAGGTAAGAAAATCCTACTAAGAGAAAGCAAAGAATGTTTATTATTACCACTGCATTCACAGACTCTTTATCTGAATGTATATGCTGTTGGGAGGGTTCCTAAGCCAGTTTTATTGTCATGTTGTTTTAAAACACTGCTGATGCTTTCACATCCATCTTTTAAAGGCCCAATGTGAAAACAGACTGTCCTATTAATATATTTAGCCAAGTGTAGCTGAATAGAAGTGGCCAGAAGCCACCACTGCCTGTGAGAAGTGGGTGCACATTCTCATGGGGAGCTTCTTCCAAGAGTTTGCAGACAGAGGTTGCAACCCGAAACAGTCAGGGGTAAAGGATGAAAAATGCCATTTCTCACAGCTGTAGGAGTAGTGAAACATGTAAACACATGAGGTGTCCTTGAATATACCCTGTAGGTGCCTTGCCCTGTGCTTTCCTCCCCAGGGATGACTCTCCATCCATCTCCTTCTTTACAGCCAGGTTCAGGACTACAGCCCTCAGCCCTCACCTCCAAGATGGTGCAGCACCCATGGCTCTTGCCTTCAGGAATCTATGACCAATGATGAATGTTGTACAGCTTCAATCCAAGATATAAAGCTGGACAACATTTGTGAGATAATGAGATTGTACTCCATATATAAATATATATATATATATACACATATATGTGTGAGTGTGTATATGTATACATGTGTCTGAGAAAAGTTGGAGTTTCAGATTCACTGAAAATATTCATAAATTACCTTATCAGTTACCAGTTTCAGATAAAGAAGGTTTTAAAGCTGTATGATAAACAATAATTTTTCTTTTCCTAAAGTGATACTTCTGTACTGAATTAGAATTTTACAGTGAGTTTCCAAGTGAGCAGAACATTGTATTAAATCTTCCCTGTGAAATAAAGAGTTTTGTTTTGTTTAAGTAAAAAGTTAAAAAAAACAGGCTTTAGTTAAGACTGAAATTTCTTCTTATTCTGTTTCAGCTCCTGAACCAAAATATCAATTTTTCACATGAACAGTTTGACCTTCACAGTTGAGGTGCTCTGAGTGCTTTACACTTACTGACATTATGATGGGGTGTAGACAGTATAGTTTGTAGCACTTGGTGAAAGAGCACTGATATTAGGTAAATTTTTCTTTTCAGACACATCCCAAATTTGGTACTACTGTTTTAAGTAGAATTCTGTTCCAGTATTTTTCTGGGAAATCTGCCTGCTCCAGAGAGTCAACAGCTTTCACTACAAGGGTCTCTTAAAGCTGGTTTCATTACCTATGAAAGCCAAGAAATTCTCTGGCATTAACTCAATGTAGCACTTGCATGCACCTTTCCTCTCTTGACATTTTAGCTGTGAACTAAACAGAATGCTGGATTGTTTCCCTTATGTTTTTCAGACTGAAACTAAACCAGTGCAAATGATGAATCTGGAAGCTACTTTTTGCCTAGGCTATGTAAAAGAGTTAAATGTTGCCATCCTTGAACTTCCATGCCTTAACAAACATATAAGTATGCTCATTCTGCTGCCCAAAGAGATTGAAGATGACACCACTGGCTTGGAAAAGGTGAGAGAAAGAAGTAAAATCATTATGATGCTTCCCTTTAAAACAGCCTGCTTATAATGCCATGTGCTTATGGAGGGGTTTTGTTGTTTACATGCTACGTAGAATAATGAATTTATCTTCTGTTCTTGATGTCATGTTTGAGATGTCATCATTTCCACTGTGGCCAAGTGTGAGGTCATGAACAAGACTATTTTAGATAGGGCCTTCTCAGAAGGCAGTGTGAAATGCAGAAGGTGCCCATAGTGCTCTCTAGGAATCTGCATCTATTTTAAATCTGTCCCCCCAAAACCATTTTCATTTAAAGATTTATGTTCTTGCTGTAGTAAAGTTCTTAAGTTCACACTTACTGAGTACTTATTAGTGCTTTAGTGCTGATTTTACTTACTTCAGTGTCCTTATTTTTTTTTCAGTTGATTTGTATCTATGCTTTTTAAATTTTTTTTGCTAACTTGTCAAGTTTCTAATTTTGGGCAAGGGTGTCTGACAAGAAGCCATTTTTATTGCAATTGCACAAAAATATCATAGAATCAT
This sequence comes from Turnix velox, assembly GCA_013400935.1. NCBI lineage: Eukaryota > Metazoa > Chordata > Aves > Charadriiformes > Turnicidae > Turnix > Turnix velox. The sequence goes on from VZTY01007457.1 coordinate 335,785, forward strand.
AGGATGGTTTGGGTTGGAAAAAACCTTAAAGATCATCTAGTTCCAACCCCCCCTGCCATGGGCAGGGACACCGCCCACTACACCTGGTTGCTCAGTGCCTCATCCAGCCTGGCCTTGAACTTCTCCGGGGAGGGGTATCCACAGCCTCTCTGGGCAACCTGTTCCAGTGTCTTTCTTTCTTATATCCAGCCTAAATCTACTCTCTTCCATTATTCTGAGTCCTGCCATCCTTTACCCTATTAAAAAGTCCTACCCCAGCCTTTCTCTAGGCCCCTTCAAGTATTAGTAAGTCACAATGAGGTTTCCCTGGAGCCTTCTCTTCTCCAGGCTGAACAACCCCAACTCCTTCAGCCTGTCCTTATAATGGAGGTGCTCCAGCCCTCTGATCATCTTCGTGGCTCTCCTCTGGACCCACCCCGACAACGCAATGTCATTCTTCTGTTGAAGGCTCCATAACTGGGCACAGTACTCTAGTTGAGGTCTCACCAGAGCCAAGTAGAGTGGCAAAATCACCTCCCTTGTCCTGGAGAAGAATAACATATTTCCTCAGGAGCAATAGTTTCTCATGCCATTTATGGAAATTTCATCTCTTTCAAAATTTAAAGACTGAGAGACAGATGATCATGCAGATCTCCTTTATAATCTGCTGCAATTGACCGTAAATTTTCAAGGCAGGAGTACCCTACTTTTTCAAGTGAAAAATGTTTTGAAATGTAGGCGTGAATTAAGAACATGCACATCTTAAAATGCAAGTGAAGCCATTCCTAATAAAAATTCTGCCTCCTCTCATCCTGGTTTTCAAAACATTGCTCAAGCAGCTGCAAATATGACTGAGGTCAAACTCTGGATGTGGAGTCTTTTCTGTTCCAAATACCAGCAATTTCATTACTGTATACAGTCAGGAATCAAGACTTTTGGGTCCACTCTTTGTAACTTAAGTGGGGTCTGTCCTTCTCAGTTTTGTTCATGTGGTTGTTGAGGTGACTACCTATCAAAGTCTTGAAAGGGACTAATAATCAGGACTTCTGTGTCCAGGGGTGTTGCTCTGGAGCCCTCTTCTATGGATTATATCCCATTTGTACAATATAACCTAATGTTAACCTTGAATGCTGTGGTTGTGGATTCAAAAGCAAATGTAGCCTTTTGAACTTTGTTTTTTGGGGCTTGATAAGAAGGGGAAGTTCATGAATGGTCCTATTTGTCTCTCTTTCTTTGGATTGTTCATGAATTTCCTCTGTTCCTTTCCATTTTCAGCTGGAAAAGGCACTCACCCCTGAGACCTTATTACAGTGGACAAATCCCAGCATGATGGCCAACACCAAAGTGAATGTATTTCTTCCAAAGTTTAGCGTGGAAGGCAATTATGACCTGAAGCCACTACTAGAAAGCCTGGGCATGACAAATGTCTTTGATGAGAGCGCATCAGATTTCTCTCAAATGTGTGAGACCAAAGGTGTGGTTCTGTCAAAGATCATCCATAAAGTCTCTTTGGAAGTAAATGAACAAGGCGGCGAGTCCCGAGAGGTACCAGGATATCGGATACTGCAACACAAAGATGAATTTAATGCTAACCATCCATTTATCTTTTTGTTTAGACACAACAAAACTCGCAATGTGATTCTTGCAGGCCGATTCTGTTCCCCTTAAGCAGGGCCCATTCATTATGAAAAAGCACAATTACATTTATAGCGATGCATGTTCCTGTAGTGCTTGGCATCCTGGCTATCACTTTTGAGGGGAAATCTAAGAGGTTCATATATTAGCTGGGTAACACAAGTTACTCTACATATGCAGCAGAAGTAGTTTATCTCCTTTTGTTTCATCCCCCCTTAGCTGAAGGATTCCCACTGTGAAGGACACACTGTATTTCACTGAGAAGTATCCCAGCCTCAGAAACAAGTATAATCAATTCCTCTATGACACCATTCTCCCAGAAGGAAGTGAACTGAGTACCTGTTTTTGTTAGAACTGGAGCTGGAAAGAGCTCTACATTCCTGCTCCCTAGCCAAACCACACTCCTTCACAACGCACTCTTGGTGGATTCCTACTGCCTAGAAGGGTAAAATGTGGACATGTGGTGTGACAGCCATCCCCTTGTGCCTAGCTACACCCTGGTGGTCCAGAGTGCCCTTCCAAACCCTGCTAATGCACAGTGAAATGGTGCCCAGGTTCTGCAGCGTAGACAGTTCAGGCTGGCATCAGTTTGCTTCTGTGAAGTGGCAGCTGCAGTGAGACCTATGGATGCAAGAGCCAATAATCATGGTGACAAAATGGATATCCAGAAGACTTTTCAGCATGAGTACATCTGTTCAAAAACTTGGGAAACTGGACTCCGCTGCCTGGAACTTTTTGACTTACTGCACTTCGGACGGGAAAGAGGGGACCAGTTCATTGCAGCTGTGAGGAGCTCTGTTCAATATGTAACCTGGAAAAAAGAATGTTACGCAGTTCTAGTATAGAACTCTGTTGGATTAATACAGGAAGTGCCACACTCTTCACTCAGAGATTATCTGCTATTTCTAATTCTGGATTCAGTGGTGAGGAAACTAAATGCAATTACTAAATGTCTGAGGAGCAAGAAAGAAATAAGATTGCAACTAGAATGAGAGTGACATTTTAATTACCAGTCTCCAGATTCCTTATGGAATCGTGGTAATCAGATTTCATTTCGAGGAACTGCCTGCTGCATATGTTCAGTACTAGTTTACCTAATTACTGTTGAGAATAAACCACTATGAAACCTGTGTCAAATGTCTGCAATACCTCCAGTGTCAATCCGTGTCTTCACTATTGCGTGTTCACTGACAGGGTTGGTGTTCACTCTTGAGCTCCAATAAATGATAGGAATGGAAATTGACAGATTCTCTTAGGCTACTAAATCAAACTAAAAAACATAAATATATATGTGGATTGCTTTTCTGGATGACATGGGGAATGTTCCCAGTAAGGACTATGCTACTAGCTGGTCACATTTTACAGAGAATTCAGTTATGTATTGTGTATCCTTGAGAATTTTGCTTGAGAATTCCTCTTGTTGCTTCAGGTCCAAAAGAAACTGGAAAGTGATTTCAAAATGGGACCATGCAGCCCCTAATATGCAAACCTCTCCTCTAATACTCTAGAGCAGCAAGGGCGTAATTGAGGAGGTAGTTGTTTTGATTCTTGACCTTGCTGATGCATGAGAAGCCTTTAGTCACAATGGTACAGTGATTTTACCAGTTTCCTTCCCTCCTTGGGTCTATAACAGACTCTAAAACTTTTTAATGTCAGAGGGTTGTCTGGAGTCATTGGCCCATATGTTTGAAGAGTCTGAAAAGACTGACTTCCACCTGAAACAATCACACATGAGTCCCTGCAGACCTCTGAGAATCTTTGATGATATGCACCAAGTGGATAGAAGTCAAAAGAAGGATGAAAAATGTAACAATTATTTTGCAGACCATCCTGTCTGAGACAGAGCTGCCTGCAAAGATCTTTACCAGCTCAGTGACTTAGGTGATAGCCAAATGGCTGGGGAATGCTTTATACACCCTATTGTTTCCTGATTTGTGTTGGAGGCTGAGATCAGAGTTACCCAGAGCTGTTGCCACTGTGGTTCTGCTGTAGCAGGTGAGTCAGAGCATTGCACATAGGCAAGGTGGACTGGTTGCCTATAGCCTGTACAGTTGGCTTGTGTTTGGTCACTCATTCTTGGTTAGGCAGTTCCAGGTGTCCAGCAGGATGTCTCACACTTATTGCTTCCTCTGTGCTGATTTGCTAGATTCTGGCAGATTTCCCTGCCTGTCTTTTTCTTCCTGGATGAGACTTGCTGAAGAAGAAAATCTCAGGTATCACTTAGCTTTTCCAGGTTCTGAAAACTCCATTCCAGGAGCCAGTCTTCATTCAACACGGCTTATACTCTGTTTAAATGCTGATCGGGGCACTTAGCACATCCAGAGACATTTATGTAGGCATGTCTTCTCTGAATGTGCCTTGCCATGGCTTTGCCAGGAAGGTCTATCCCATGAGAACAGAGAGAAGCACTGCCTCTGGGTGGGGCTCATCTTTTCCCACATCCTGACTAATCCCAATGTATCCCAGCCTCTGCAAGGCAAGCAGATGTTAAGAGATATGAAGCTGTCTCAGTCTAGAGAAAGCAAACTCATTTATTGATCACTTACAAACAAGCAACAAAAAGCTCAGATCTCTTTTCCCTTCTGTCTCTTCTCTCAACTGGTCTCAGTATAAACCTGTCCATCTTATGACATGCAAGGGAGAAACATCAATAGAGCTCCTGATGGTGTGAGAAACACTCCTCTGACCTACTGCTGAGTTCCATCCGTGGTGGCCTCTGGGCCTTGGGCAAGAAACTGCATGGGAGGACCTGGGAAAACATGTGTGGGAGCTTGTGTGTAGGAACACCTGTGTGTGGAAAGGGGTTGATTATAATGGAGAAAGTGAACATAACTGAGGACTTGCTCAGGTTGCCAAATGACTCCACCTCACCTTTCAACAGAGCATTGCTATCCAGTGATGGGTGACAGTCTTGGTGGAAAAGAAGCAAGCTGTGGCTGGCTTTTGCAGGCAGTTGCAAACTGTGGTGTTATGTGCCTAGTCATCTCATCACTTGCTCGGCTGCACAGTCATTGCCCACTTCCTGCTTCCAGCATTTTGTAGTAGGGAAGTGCTACACCTTAATGTTTTGTGGTAACAGAAGTTGTTTGTGGGGAAGAGCAGTTTGGTTTCCAAAGCTGAGAGTTGCTATGTAGTGCCAGTTGGCCCCACTGGAAAACCAGTGCAGTTTTGAACCCTGAGTATATTATCCTAAGGGCCTAGAAAAGACAGAATTTGCACATACATTGGCATTTCCTGAGGCCAAACAGTTAATCTGATGTTAGGGGAGTTCTGAGAGAATGTGTGTACAGAGCAAGTAAAAGAAATCAGTGGAAAAACAATCTTAATATAGGAGGGAGAGAGAAAGCATGGAGAATGGGAGAGGGAATGTCTTGAAAGGTACTCAAAAACATTTACACTCTTACTGAGAAGTTAGGACTCATAAAGGTGTAAAAAGAAAAGATACACACAAACAAATTACTAAATAAATAGATATAAAAGATCAGGAGAGAGAAAGAATGAAGTTGAAAATTAGAGAACACCGTAGAAACGTGTGAATTAATAAAACAGAAATAAAGACAACAATATGACAAATGGAAAATTAGAGAACACTATAGAAACATGTGGGAATTAAAAAAACAGAAATAAAGACAATAATATGGCAAATGGAAGCAAAAGAGGAAGGAAAATACCAGGGGTAGCAGGAACAGTAATTTTGTTACTGTATCTTGCATTGTTAACAAACCTCTCTTTTTGGAGGGGCACTGGAGCCTGAGCAATTGGTGGAGAAGCAAGGGGGAGATGAGCTGATGGGAGCTGCACTGAGCAAGAGGGTGGCCCCACTTGAGCAGCAGAGAGGAAGTACAGGAAGGACAAGATAATGCTGGGAGACTTTTCTCTTTCCTTCTTTCTGCCCTCACCATGTCTGGTCCCTCAAATATCTTATGAATACAAAGCCAGTTATATGCTTTGTAGGATGAGATAAGAGAATGGGAATGGCAACCTTGAAAATTTTCAAGGTTGCAAAGCTACATATATCCCTAGAGGTTTTTATTTTGACCCCTAAGCCAAGCTGCCATAACCCAGTGCTGCACCTGAACTCAGAGGTGCTGATTAGGGCAGATCAAAGGCTGTGCTCATGCAGCTCTGTGCTTCCTATCTCTTTATTTCTGTCTCACTTCATGCTGGAAACATAACCTATGTAATCAGCCACTCCTGGCTGTCCTTTATTCTTAACTCAAATGATTTAAAAGAATACCCCCTGGCTGAGGATTCCTGTTACAGATGAAGGAAATACTTCTTCCCTTCTCTAATTAAGCTCTTTCCATAAGCATAAAGCTCACTCCTTACCCGAGAGAGAGAGAGAGAGGTGGCTGCAGGCAACATACAGCTCATGAATTTTCCATTCGTTTGCTCTTTGCAAGCAAGGTCAGCTCCAAATAAGGCCTCTCTGAATCCCATCATGAACCTTGCACACCCTTATGCTCAGGCCGGACCCCACTGAGTTTGAAAGGAACTAATTGCAGCAGCGCAGCCATGGATCTTCAGGGTTAATGTTCTGTTTTCCAGCTGAGGGTGATTTGGCATCGAGGTCAGGAAAGGCTGCCAGCAGATATTGCCTGAGAAACTTGTTGGGCAGCTTGGAGAGGGATCCTATCAGCGCATTGGTTGATGCAGGTCTTCCAGTCTTTGCTTGTAACTTCATGTTGGTGGCGTTTGCATTAAATTGCAACATGCTGCTATCATCAACAATTGGTTAGAGGCTGAACTCTCCCATAAGAGGGTGGGAGATTTTTGTAATACAGTGTTCACGAGAACATGTTCCAGAGGTCAGCTCTTGTGCTCTTCATTTAACCTCTTCAGGCAAGAAGGTAAAAAAATTCTCTTCTTTTTTTTTTTTTTCCCCTCCATAAAAATGACTTGTGAGGTAGTAGTTTAGAGGCTACTAAAGTAAACATCATGTTTAATGATGGGAAATATCTTTACAGGCTGCAGGCAGCGTAACACGCTGCTGTATTTCAGGTGGCTCAAGAGCTGGGAGCTGATCTTCTGCAGGATGTGGATGGAGAACTTAGGAATACATGTCCAACCTGATGATTCTTCCCTAAATTTCACAGGCTTTTTAATTGGAAGCTTACTCGGGACACATGTGCTTATCCAGAAAGTTCTAATTGCTGCAGGACTGATCAGCTCAGTGGCTTATCCCAGAAAGCAGATTCTTTTCTACCTGTATCTCCAGGAGAGCATCCTGCAGGGCTCTTTCAGAGCACCTCTACCCTCTAAAGCAGCAGTGGGCTTCACATGGAATCTGTGTGCTGATGATCTGGGAAAACTCACCCACAAAGTGTGAGATATATTTTAATTTCCCTTTTTGAAATTTTCACTAGAGGAGAAAGAGGGCATGAAGTTTTTAGACAAGGTGCTTAGGTGTTTCCCCTGCTCACAGGGGATTGTTCATATGCTTAAATGACAAAATATAAAATAGGAAGGGTGGAGCAATATTCAGATTTTGTATTGTAAGTGGGAATACCAGTCTTTGCTGGCAAGCTCTTGGGTTTAGGATTGTTTATATGCTAAAATAACAAATACATAAAATAGGAAGGGTGGAGCAATATTCAGATTTTGTATTGTAAGTGGGAATACCAGTCTTCACTGGCAAGCTCTTGAGTTTGGCAAGGATGTCTAAAAGCTTGCTGAGAAGCCTGTGCATCTGCACACAGGCACAGGAAATCACTTGCCCCTGTGCAGCCTGTAACAGGTCAAGGTACATCCATTTTGTTTATGCAGGAATAATTGGCCCAGAAAGAGGTAGAAAACACACATCCTGCAGCTAGTGATGCAAAATAAAGAAAGCAGTCAGAAAAAAATCTTCCTAGCATAAAAATGTTAGCCTGAGAGACTAAGTTGTGTGGAAAAGGAACCTGGTAATATTTCCCTTGAGAAGTTATTTTGTGCTGAAATGTTTTTGGTTTTTAATTTAGAGAATGCCACTTTGGAAATATTTGGGAATACTGGAGTGACTTGATTGACAGTGTTGCGGGAAATGTAATTTTTTAATTCTGTACTTTTTATCTCTTTCACTCCAAATCAGTACAGGAACACTTGGGAATGTCTTTCTATATGAATGATCACAAAAAATACGAAAGTCACTTCTATTAATAATAGATTTTTCATGTGATGGGAATAGTATTTTCTGGCACGTGCTCCTTTTCTAAGAAGACACATGTAATATCTACCTATACTGTCTTCCTTTATTTATAAGAAATTAATGTGCACTCGAGCACCTTAATTGGAGGCTGATAAAATAAGCAAAACATGCAATGGGAATTATCATGTGACACCACGGAAAACAGGTTCCTTCTTGCTTCATCTTGTATTAAATATAGAATTACCTTAAAAACAAAACTACAGCTCTCTTAGCCTCCCTACTTCATTTATGCCTCCTCCTGTTGACTGCATAATATAATCTAAAACACCTATTAATTATGATAGCTTTGAGAGCAGCTTTTTATTCTTTGGAGTTTTTCTCTTGTTTTCATCTCCCCTTAGCACAAAACAGATGCCTCAGCTTAAACCCTCAGCTGAGGACAGATCATGAATAGTCATAGAACAAGAGCATCCTTCATTTCACAGAGCCCAGGAAGAAGTTTGTCATTTTTACAAGGTCTGTGGTTATACTGTGGTTTCTTCTGGAGGAAGCTCTTTTCCTGGGTAGCTTCCTCCTCATATATAACAGCGCCAGTAATTTCCATCTGCTAGACTAAGTTAAAAGCTACTAAATCATCATGCAAAACATCTCCCTTCATCAGCTCTAGAATCCTGGTCCTGCTTGCTGTCTCTGCATTGTTGGTAGTTTTCAGTGCAGATGCTTTGGCTAGTGCAGGAGGACAGCTGGATCTTCCTAGAATGCTTCTTATGATCTTGTATCTTCTCTCCTTACCACGCCAAGATCTTTGAGAAGTAACATTATCATTTGTTGTCTGTTGTGTAGGTGTTCTTCAAACTCTGCTGCCTTCACAGGAATTCCAGTACTCTCATTGATTGCATGATTAGACAGATTATACGCAAGGCTCATACATTTGTACCCACAGCAATTTAAGATTAAGAGAGTGCACAAAATCCTTTCATTCTCTTGCACCTCCAAGCCCTTGCTTTGGGTTTCCAGGGCAGTTCTCTTAAGTAGTTCCCACGGCAGTTCTCTTAAGTAGTTCCCACTTACAAGCCCATGGACTCAGCTATAATATTTGCACCTGGATGTCACACCAAGGACAGCCTGCTGTTTTTTCTAAAGGAGTGGCCACCTCCTTTGGCTTTTAGAACCTATTCCCAGCTCCCTGGCTCTCTCTCCAGCTTGGCAGTCTGTCTTCTCCCTGCAGGGTGAGGTGGAGGAGCCTCTTTCCTGCTGAGGAACTTTATTAACTCTTTTTTTTTTTTTCTCCTTGGCTTGTTCTGAGGTCTGGGCACACCTATAACACACCTCATGACCTACATTCACAGGTCCATTTCAGACCCTTCACAAGGTGAGAGCAATATAAAATTCAGCACTATGGAAGCTCTGAGTTTTGTTTTCCAAAGGTTCTGGATAATGGGTAATGAAGGTGGAAGAAAAAAAACAAATTAGTATGTAGTGCTAAGTCTGTTTCTTGTGGTAAGAAGACCATGTTATTAAAAGGAAAAAGAATACTGTGTAGTATACAAAGACTCAAACAGCAAAAGTAAGAACAATTGTTTTCAGTTGGTGAGATATAACTCATCTTTAATTTGTTTATGCAGAAAACCTCTTGGGTATTTTCCCTCTGTTTTTCCCATTTGTATCAGGGCTTCATATGAAGTGCTTCTGGACTTCAGTGTAAAACAAACATTTCAGTATGAAACATATATGCACTTTTTCTTCCAGCATCACAGGTTCTTTCCACAGAGCATCAGTCAGAAACATGATGAAGAATTGACTGTTTCTGTGCTTTTCAAGCTAGTCAACATCTTCATCTGTTGCATGTAGCACCTCCACATATTCAGCAGCTTGGCTTTTCAACTCTTCCAAGACACTACAGTAATCTGCCTGAGCTTAAATCTATTTTCTTGAGTGACAAGCTCATTCCCATTGTCTTGCTGGGGGGTTAAGATGGTTTGTGAAGACAAATGCTGCACCTCAGCTGAGCCACAGCAACCCCTCATGCCCTGGAACATACCAGGGCATCCGAGACCCAGCTTCTCATACAGAGTTTGTGTCTGGCTCGTGGCTGAGTGAGAAGCAATGTCCACACATCATCCATTGAGAACAATATAATAATTTGGAGTAAAGAAAGGCCTGAGAATGGCCTTTCTCAGAGGGTAGCTGTGGCCATGGTAGAGGAGCTGGTGCCTCAGGAGGAGAGTGAGGTGGCAGAGGGGCATTGGCTGGGAGGGGATGAAGGTACCCAGCACCAAGCTACCCCTTCCCAAGAAGGCTCTAGACCTCTTTCAAAATGGTTGCTGGACGCTGACATCCTTGGATAGGCCTAAAAAGGGCTCTGCTGATGAAAGATCCTGAAGTTCAAATTTGTAGCAGCCTCTCTCCACCTTATGGTGATACAGTCTGGAGCTCCTCACACAAATTGGCCGTTTAGGCTGCAACAGTTGGGTAGCACAGGGCTGAGAAAGAGCCCCTGCTGTGCTGTGGTATAATCACTTGGCTGTGCACTTGCCCATCTTTTCAACAGAAAAGAACTACAGCAACTTGTGGTTGACCTGACCCATGCTTGACCCGATGCAGTTCAAAAGCTAGAACCAGCTAGATCTGTGCCACAGGAGACATAATATGGTTGTGTTTCCACTTCAGTAAAGAGACTCCAAGCAGGCAGCAGTGTATGCTTTGCTTTTCACACGTTTTTCTTATTGTGCTATCCAAAATATCTTTTATTTGACAGTCAAACTGATGTTTTTTTGGGTATAATTCCAGAAAAGCTTGTATGATCCCATAGGTATCCACACAACAGCTATTCAGGGACAGGAACACAGTGTCTGGGCCCCTTCTTTTTTGGATGGCCTTCTGCTTGCCAGAACTTCCAGGATTAAGTTGGAATTTGGTCCCAACTTGTTCTAGCAGAGTGGATATAATGTAAATGACCCACAGAAAAGGTATATTTTGCGTATAAAAGAAGAGAAACAGATCTTGTATTATTGTGCAGAAACTTACAGAGTTCTTTTCAGAGCTATTTCAGAACTTTTCTTGGAAATTTGTATTGTGTATTCCTCCCTGAATCTGTGGCTCCTCCCTGAGGTTCTGGAAAACTTACAAGGAAGGAAGAAGTTTAGTTCAAACTGTTTGTGTTCCCACATCCAGTTCAGTCTCCTTAGGTGTTAATGACCCTTTTGCATATATGAGAACATTTAATTAATAACAATTTTGTTTTTATAAACCTGTTACTTGAAACCCTCATATCACAGCTGTGGTTACCAGACCTAGTTCTATGCAGACGTAGTTTCTGGCACCAAGTTCCTGTCATTAGTGGTATGTTGTTACAAAAGGAAAGAGTTGACATAATTCTTTACAGTTTGGAAAGGAAAATATTAATTCACAGTTGACTGATTTCAATAACATGATTTGAAATTGGATATGCCTTAGGATAAGAGAAATGGTCATTTCTGAGGAATTCACATGTGTTTTAAGCGTGGGTCCCTTTTCCAGACCCACTGTGTCCTTGCTTGTGCTGTGTAGCATGAAGCAACCTATGTGTGTGTGGATGGTTGGCTGTTTCAAACTCCGAGAATTTACCAAACTTCTATTATTTAGCAACCTCACATGGGAACAGTCTAAGGGCAGACTGATGTGTGATCTAGCTAAGCAGGCAACAAACTGCATGATATTTCTTTCTTTTGTGTTCCCAGTCAGCAGCTGCTTCGTGATGGGCTCCATTTCTAGAGCAGTTAATGAGTTTAGCCTTGATCTCTACCACAAACTCAACAGAAAGGCAGAGAACACAAACATCGCTTTCTCTCCGATGAGCATCTCTGTTGCCTTGGCCCTCATCCGCCTAGGTGCAAAAAACAACACTGCTGCTCAGATAGAAGAAGTGAGTATTAATGAATACATGCTGAGGTACTTCCACATTGCTTACTGTTCCCTTAATGAAAGTGTGGGGCATCCTAGCACAACACATGTGCCAGGGTCATGTAGGAAACAAGCACAGGTGCTTGCCTTCACACTCATGTTTGGTGCATTATGATCCTTGCCAACTGCTTGTGTGAGTCTCACCGTGTCCCTATGCAGGGTCGGGAGCATGGAGCAAGAACTGATTGAGAAGCTGATACACCTCAGTGGGGCACTCTGGCTTTCCCCCAGTCTGCTGCTGGAATACCAGACTTCGTTTCAAAATTGTGTGCAGGGGCTTCCTCTTGTGGTTGCAATGAGAATCCCGGAACTGTGAGTCTGAGTGGAAAGAGTTGCAGAAACCTGAAGGGATTGTGAACGGGTGGCTGGAAGCAGTAGCTAATTTGTCACTTCAGGTATTCCAGACCCAAAATGTCTCACCTGAAGAGCTCACAGGGATGCAAGTAGGTAGGCAGGGATGGGATGAAGAAGGCCATTCCTCCCCTAGCTGCACTGTTACTCCAAGCAGTGCAAGTTCTGCTTTCTACAATCTTTTTTCTTTCTTATTTGTGCCCATGAATGACAAAAGACTAGCAATCTTAAGGCAGCAGTTCTTGTCAGCAGTTGGCTCTGCACAGGTAGAGCTTCATCCATCACAAATTAACACTGCCATATGCACAATCTGGCTTCTAGGGCACCCCCTGACAAGATAGACATGCCCTTCTGATGAGGCTCCTGGTGTGTAGTGAGGTGACCTTGACTGGTGGCTATCAGGTGCTGATCCAGCCACTCTTTCACACCACTTCTTCAACAAAGACAGGGAGAGAAAATAAGATTAAAAATCATGTGGATCAAGATAAGGACTGGGAGATCACTCACCAATTTCTGTCAAGACTTGACTTGTGTTTGGAGCTGGCTGAACCAGCTCTGTTCAACATGGGGGCAGCCCCCAATCCCTTGGTACAGAGGCCACCCCTGCAGCTGCCTGGGTACCATAACCTCACCACAGAGACTCTATACACAGGGACTCTTGCTTATTATAGGAAAACAATAGGTATCCATTATACTCAATAAAAAAGATAAAGTCTATGTATGATGAGATACTATTATAATGGAAAAGCTGATGGAAATTTTTTCTTTATGATATTGGTGCATTAGAAACAAGTACTGGTTTCCATAAAGAGCACAATGGTTTTGATGGTTTTTGATATATTTCTCAAGCTGCTGCAAAGTTAAAGAGTGCTTGCAAAAAGTTTTTTATTTAAAAAAATTATGTCTTTGCCTGAGGCAACTTTTTGTTTTGTGATTTGAGATAACTTTAGTAATAAAAAATACAAATTGGGCATAAGCATTTTGAGATAGTGGAGAGTAATACTTGGAGAGATTAAGTGCAGATTCTTCTTGGTCTGCTAATACAGAAATGTAAATTTGAAGATAAATATACGTACAATTTCAAGCCTGTTGATTCAGTCTACATCTGGAGATGTCTACATCTCCAAGCAGGCAGCAGTGTATGCTCTGCTTTTCACACTTTTTTCTGGTGTGCTATCCAAAATATCTTTTATTTGACAGTGAAACTGATGTGGGTTATTTTGGGTATAATGAAGTATCTTTCATAAATCAATGACATTTATCCAGGACAGCGTAACAAATCTTTTAAACAAGGAAAATGCTTTCACCCCTGTTGCAAATGTTGTAATATGTCGTCTTCAACTGCAGGTGCTGCATGTCAGGAAAACTGTAGGAAGAACAAGCCCTAGGTTTGACCCTGAGGATGCAGCCCCAGAAATGGAGCTAAAATCAAGCCAGGAGAGACAGCCAGCCCCCTCTCAGGTGTGTCCTTGGGTGGGCATCACGGCAGCCTTTTCTTCACTGCACGGTTGGTTACGAGGTGTAAGGCACTACGATCTGCCACTGGAGGGAGTCAAGATCACACAGTCTTCCTAATCCACCATGATACAAGGTGTTATTTTATTCAGGACCAGGTCTTCCTGGTCAACACCAAAGCTTTCAGTGTTCTCATGCGAAGGAGGACAAGGTTATAAAGAAGTTGTACTTAATAATCAGTACAACAGGAGCTGCCCTACAGCATAATATATTTAGGGTGCAAAATAACAACCAAAGCTGTATGGAAGAATCATTTAATTGCTGTGTTTGTAATATTCCCAGTATAACAAGGATGGGGACCTTGACCATAAAGTGTTCCAGGCACTGCTTTTGCAGCTACAAAACCTTGGAGAAAACTATGCTATAACCCTGGCCAACAATCTCTTTTTACAACAAGGATTTGAACTCCAGCAGGTAAGTCACCTGTATCTGCTAGCTCCTGTGACATCAAACTTCACTGTAACTGTGGGCTTCACCATAGTCCTCCTTGTGTGTATTTTGGAGCACTTGATGTGCTTCTTGGAGCCATATCTTTTGGGGCTGGTGGGAAAGAGACAAGAGTATCTGCTTTCAATCTTGAAAAAAACCACTCACCAATGGATATCAATGCATATCAATGGATATGCAGCAAAAATAAAGCAAGAGCCTCTTCACTTTTGGCGTATGTCTACACCCAGACAGGGTTGTGACTGCAGCAAAACCCAGTATATTTGAGCTCTGTGTAAGATTCTTCTAGACTTGTATGTGGCACAGATGGGGGAAGCAGTAAGCTTGGAAAGTGTTTATCTCTAGAGATGTTGTATAGTTTCATATGTAGGGCTTCTGTGCTGAACTTCTTACTCTTTTTCTACTGAACAAGAGAGTGATCTCCAGACTACCTAGTACAGATAACATGATGGTTGCTTCCTTGCTTTTGTGTCCTATTCCTATGGAACAATTTGGATGTTTAAGCATTAAACAACACATCTTGTTTCTTCTGTAGTTTTTTATTTTTACCTGGAGCTCAGCTATGCAGTTCTCCATGACTCTTCCAGTTTTTTATCAGCCTATTTCCTTTATCTTGTAGATTAATTATCTCTTCTTCAAAGAATGAACTTCGTACAGCTGATGCCCCCAAAGTGAAATTTTGCCCTGAAAAGTCAACAGGTCTCTCACCATGGCTAAAATAGTTTTGAACCATTGATTTCATTCAGAAGGAGATAAGCATATAACAGATTTGACCAGTGCATAATCTTCATTTTGCTTTACAGCAATTTCTAATGCGCGCAAAGGAACTGTATGGAGCAATGCCGCAAACAGTGGACTTTCATGGTGCTGTTGAATGTGCAAGAACAAAAATTAATGACTGGGTTGAAAGTGAGACACGAGGTAAAAGAAAGCAAACCCATAGCTATAATATCACTGTCTTCTTCCACTACTTCAGCAAAAGAACTGCAAAGTCCTGTTCACATTTCTGGCTGCTCAATCTTATGCTTTTTAAAGTTGGTTTGTCTTCACACCCACTCTTTAAATATTAGGGTACATTTTCTGCTGAAGTACTTCTGAATTAAAGATGCATTTGTTATTAAATATTTTAATATTCTCACCCTTACTCCTGGCATGATAGTTGAAATAATACCTGTAAAATTTGACTCTACTAACTGCTTCTGGAAACACCCACAAACGCAGATACAGGACAGCAGGGGATTAAAGCTGTGAACTTCATGAGACTGGGAACAGTCTGGAGAGACTGGGAGAAAGGAGAGCACTTGAAGACCTGGTTATAGGTAGATTGATGCCCACAAAGACTCACTATTACAAGTAACCAGCTTTTGCTCTTGATCTTTCTTGGTCTAGCTGTGGCCTTTGGCCTTTGTTGATTAGCCTAAACAGATACATGTCATTTTCCTTTAGTTTACCAGAGTTGCAGTAGCAGTGGGATGAAACAAGTAAATGAGTCTCAGACTAGAGTGTCAGTGACAACTAACAAATACTTGTGTATTCCAAAATTTCCTTTAGGTAAAATCAAGGAACTGTTTGCTCCTGGTGTGATTGATGCACATGCATTGCTGGTACTGGTGAATGTTATCTACTTCAAAGCATCCTGGGAACAGAAGTTTGAGGAAAACAAAACTGTACAGAGGGATTTTAAACTGAATCAGGTACATTTGCATTCTGGAAATCTTAATGTTATTTATCCTAGATGCTGTGAACAATGAAGCAAGCACAACACAGAAGCACAACGTCCAGGGCTCAGATGCCCTGTGAGCAAGGTGTGGGGGTGTGCTGGGAGCTTAACCTGCCTTTCCTCTTGGCTAGAGGTGGCAGGAGTACTTTTCACAGAAAAGCATAACATTTACTGAAAACATATGCAAGACAGAAGTTGTAAGAACTCAGAGTTTACTTTTGTGACTAGTAAACCACGAGTATTGGGAAAGGGGAGATTTAGGCTAGATATAAGAAAGATGTTCTTTACAGTGAGTGTAGTGAAACACTGGAACAGGTTGCTCAGAGAGGTTGTGGATGCCCCCTCTCTGGAGGTGTTTAAGGCCAGGCGGACAAGGCACCAAGCAACCTGATCTAGTGGGAGGTATCCCTGCCTATGTCAGGAGGGCTGGAATTAGATAATCTTTAAGGTCCCTTCCGACCCAAACTATTCTATGATTAGCTCTGATTAGAACTATTGACCATAGTAGTCATTACAGATATTTGCTGTGGATGGAATAAAATCATTTCATATAGGCTCCAAGGAGCCAGCCTTGTGGTTTTACTTCATTGTATTTTAACATTGCTCCACATTTGAGAGATTAAAATGTACCAAACAAACTGGTTAGATAGTAACTAACTACAAAAATACAGTTGCAAGGAGATATTCTTATAGACTATTTTTGTTTATTAAGAGTATTTGCAACGTTTGAAAATTTGTTATGAATTTATTTTAATTTTTAGCCTTTTTTTCTGCCATAGAGACATCATAAGACTTGATTTTTTTAAACCAAATGTTTAGCAATTACTGCTGTAATCCAGACTATTGATACCTATAATAAGATCAAATATTAAGAGCTGTATTTCTTAAGTGACTGCGTACTTTTCCTTTAAACAGAATGAGAAAAAACTCGTGCAGATGATGTATCAGAAAGGCATGTTTAAATTAGGTTACATTGAAGAGATGGGTGCTCAGATCCTTGAGCTCCCTTATGATCAGAAGTTGATGAGCATGGTCATCCTGCTGCCTGGTGACATGTCTGATGGATGTACTGGCGGGCTGGAGCAGGTAAGGCAGTGTGTATCATGAACTATGGTTGAAAACTGGTTGTCTGAATGAAGGCTGGGTAAATTTTTCAAAGTCACCCACCTGTTTTAATCTCTTATTTCCTTCACTTCCTAGATTGAAAGCACAATGACTTATGAAAACTTAATGCTGTGGGCCTCTTCAGAGCACATGTTTGAGACAAGAGTGGAGGTGTACCTTCCCCGATTCAAGATTGAAAGCACCTTTAACCTCAATGAAGTATTGCAAGAGATGGGGATGACTGACATCTTCACTGAATCAAAAGCTGATCTTTCTGCAATGTCTTTTTCAAAATCCCTGGTGCTGTCAAATGTGGTCCATAAGACGCACGTGGAAGTCAACGAGGAGGGCACTGTAGCAGCAGCTGCTACGGGAGCTACTATTGTGAGGAGGTCTCTTCCTCTCACAGAGGTGTTTATGGCCAACCGCCCTTTCTTATACTTCATTAGGCACAATGCTACTGATACCATTCTCTTTTTTGGCAAACTCTGTTCACCTTGAAATCTGAGCCATTTGCGAGCATTGTGAGAAACACTGGGATGAAAATTAGAAATAGTATTTTTTCTTTCCCTAATGAATTCTTCCTTTGACAGATTTTTTTGCTGTTTCAAAGTAATCACTGCAAGCAGTTTAGCAGGTCAGCAGAGAGGTGCTTTGGAGATACTTTTTCCTTACCTGTGTGTAATAGTAAATCCTTTTTCATGATGGAGATCTTTTCATGGCCGTGGTAATTCAGTGAACAGCAGCTGTTCACAGATAAGCAGGAGATACTTATTTACAGCAAACATACCTATTTACTGATAACTGTGCCACTTTCTATCCTCTCATGTGTACTGTTTCTGCCTTTTATGATATTTTTCATTATATAAAAAGCTTATACTAGAAGCAGCTTTGGCTTTATTTGTTTGTTTAGGTGTATGCTGACATCTAAAGTATTATCTTACCTATCTATATCTGGTTGTCCAGAACCACGTCCAGAAAGCTTTAAATACCTCCAAGGATGGAGACTTCATCACCTCTCTAGACACCCTTGAAGGTCTGAAGTGACTCCAAAAAGAATTTTGTATGCATGGTGCCTGCAGGAGCAGGATATGAAAACATACCTTTCTAAGGATGGTTAATTAATGACATGGTAAAGAAATCTGCATTTTATGAGGGGATAAATCAAGTTATTTCAGTGTTACAAAATAGAAGGAAAATGTTCAAAAGCATCTCATTCAAGTTTGATGTGGAAAAGTGTAGCTGTGAACTTCCAAGAAATGAGTTTTCTTCCTTGCATGCTGCTGTCTGGTAAATTTTAACAACTTGAGGTACATTCATAAAGACAGAGCTCTCTTTATGCCCTGAGAAAAGAAGAAAGGTTTGTCAAGAGCAGTGCAAATCACTAAAAAAAGATTTGAACATAACCTTTCAAGGTATTCAGTCTGTGGGAGAAAAGTAAAACTTGCTGCTGTCTAACAGTGAGACTGTTAAGTTGCTGATTTAACGTAAGTAACAACTTCCTCAGAGGGATTCTCTGTGAGATTTAACAAATTAAAGTTTACAACATTCTTTATGATGCATGAAAATGGAAGTATGTTAGCCATTCACCACATAATTGGTTGTAAAGCACCTGTTATTCTCAATTTATGATAACCATAGCTTATGTAGCACAAGTTCAGTAAGGTCTTCTGGACAAGAAAGTCTAGAAAATGAGTGAATGATAACTGAGCAAGAGCAGACAGGAACAGGACAAGAGAAGAGTCAAAGAAACAAGAAGAGTCAAATAAAAAACCCCCCTGTGCTTGACTGTCTGACCTGAAGATGCAGGACACCTGCAGCAGTAGTTCTCCAGTCTGTGTTCATGTTTTCCTTCTGGGGGTTGGCAGCCCTGATTGCCCATTAGACAAAGTTTTTATTGCCTAAAGCATTCTTCATACCATGTTTCCTCTCCTCTGGGAAGTCTGGAGAACTGCATACTCAAAAATCAACCTTCAAACAGCATTTCTGAAAAGATAGGGATTTCTGTGACCCCACAGATGAAAAAAAGACTCCTTCCTTTTTTTCCTGTTCTTTCTCAGAAGTTGGTATGCAGACCCCAAACAGCATCTTCTTTTCTAGCACCCTGGAGTTAAAACTGTTTTTTCTGATGACACTGTGGGGTAACAGGTGGATGGATATGTGTTTGCTGCCGGTGAAGAATGGTGGAGCTTAGTCTTGAAAGTGAAAGAAATAGAAAGGGAGGTTTACAATAAAAGCACTAAGCTGAGCAAAAGAGCCATGAAGAAATGTGGCAAGACATGTGCAGCATAAAGGATGTGTCCAGGCAGTTTCTTGTACATACAATAGCAATGGTTTTAATACTGACACAGCCTCATAATCTATGAAAAGAAGAATGATATTTTTTACTTTATTTTTTCCCCTCGGCACAAGCTCTGCCATAGGGAGTGCCTCATTCTGCCAGCCCTCATCTGTTCAAGCAAGGTCCAATGTCTCTTCCCTCTGCAGGAAATCAGTCACCCCCTTTTCAAATGGCAAGGCATTGTCTGCCCTGCCCTGAGCCCCTGAAGTTGGACTAGCTGGTCTTTAAAGGTTTCCCTCAACCCAAAACCCAAAACTTGTATTGTTCTGTGTCTGTTCCAATGGTTGGCTGAATTTTGCTAACTCTGTTCAGCTCTGACCAGTTACTGATTTACAGCTGTTCAAACTAGTTTAATAGCAAATACATGATGGAACAAAATGTCTTTGTTGGTTAAAAACCAAAAGGGTTATTAGGTACTGTGTCTTGTACCCACAAAATACACATGTGTTTTAAAAATTTCAAATTCTGCTGACTTTAATATCCTGTGTTATACTTACTGATCTGCCTTGTTCTCCTACTCCTGTCTGTAACTGGAAGTCAGAGGAATTCAACTGTGATTGGAATGGTTATTGGCAAAATAATCAGCTTTTAAGCTATAAATTGTAAAAAAAAGTACTTTTCGTTGCTCATTACGTGAGACTGGATTAAGAGATGTGATCAGTGTTGACAGCTGCATTTTCACAGTAACCCTTTTAATGTTTGCTTTTGGGCAGAGCTGACTTTACCTGTGGTTTCCCCTCATTGTAAAGCAGGTGGTGGTGACTGCAGGAACTTACACAGCAAGTCCCTGCCACTCCTCTTTAAACCTGGCATGATGCAATCAGGTTGAGCAGAGTTTCAGCTTGCTCCTGCAAGCTGTGGGGACACAGTCCTTCTTAGAGGACTGACAAGCAGCTGTGGATGCTCTGTCATGTGGTGCTCATCACCTCACTGAATTGAGCACTCACTTTTTCCCTGACAGCAGCTGAAGAAAGGGCAGCTGCAGTCACAAAATCAGTCAGGACCTTGTGAGAAGTGAAACAGAATGCCTACCCTGTACAAAACTATTTGGGTTATTCACATGACTTCAAAGAGAGTTAAGCTTTAGAAACCAAATCAATGTGTCTTTCAATTCTAAGATGGCATAAGCAGTTCTCCAGAGGAGCCAAGACTCCCAGAATACTGCTTAGAAAGCTTAAATGCTGGTTTTGCTTCTGGGGAAAACTTTACCCAAAAGGTTAAAAAAATTAACAAGAAAAGGTGAACTGTTACACTTCAAGAGAAGCTATTTTGCAGGACCTGTTATTTCCTAAGTTGTCCTGTGAACTTCTCAGAATCTGATGCTCAGTTATCTTTGGTTTTGGTCTTGGTGCATAGACTATTAGAGACTATTTTACCTAGAAATTCAGATAAGCATAGGAATTAGTTCTGATATTAAGACTGAACACAATAGTATTGCAAATTAAAATGCTAACTGTAATCAAAAGGTATTTAGAAACAATTCTGTTACTGATTTCTTACAAATACTCTTGTTTCCCCAGCCCTACACCAAAAAAATCCCTTTTCAGCATGACATAGTGTAAAACTTCTAGTTTCCAGAATTCATCAACTTTATGTCACCTTTCTTATGGACTGTTTGTCCCATGCTTCCAACACATGTGTGGAATCGCTGTCTTGGATGGATTCAGACTTCTTTTTCCTTTTTTTCCTCCTGTAAATTCCATATTAAATTGTATTTTATTTATTTCATTAGCCCAGTAGGGTCAGCTCAGCAGCGTATAGTTGTGTCTATTTATAATCAGATAATACAAGAAATTGTTCCTCTTGAACAGAATAGCAAGGGAGGAAACATGCAATCTCTCTGAAGGGTAGTTGGACAGTTACCATAAAATCATAGAATGGATTGGGTTGGAAGGGACCTTAAGGATCATCTAGTTCCAAACTCCCTGCCATGGGCAGGGGCACCTCCCACTAGACCATGTTGCTCAGTGCCTCATCCAGCTTGGCCTTAAACACCTCCGGGGAGGGGTCATCCACAACCTCTCTGGGCCATCTGTTCCAGTGTCTCGTCACCTCCATTGTAAGGAATTTCTTTTTTATCTCTGGCCTCTGGTTGAGATCTGTATAAGGTATTATAAGCATATTATCAGGACTAATTTCAAAGTTCAACCATGTTATGAACTATGAACTATTGTATGATATACAGTATAGATTGTACCTAGATGTATTATAAATTCAAATAGGTTACCTTTTATTCAGTTATAGTTTATTAATATCAATTATAATAATGAAATATTTTATGCAAAATATATATTAGCCTACATCTTAGGCTGCCTTTGACTAGTGGTAATGTAAGTAATGTCATGCCTCGTGTCCTATGCAAGGTGCTATTCCACTCCATCTGAGGAGTCAGTCACAGCAGCAGGATAATCTTTAAATTTCCATATTTATTGAAAGGAATGTCTCTTAGTGAATCTTTGATTTTATTTCCTTGGTAAAGTAAGCTTCTTTTCTATAGGGAATTGTAATCCCTCCTAGCGCACACTACATCAATATATTTGCAGGCTTTATGAAAAATAGATTCAGAAATTATTCCTTCTGAATGTATTTTTATGTGTGTGTGTAATGGAAAACCAGTGAATGAAATGTTTAATGCAAGGAGTCACAGATGGCTTCAGAAAGGAGAAACAACACTAAAATAATGATGTATCTCTTTTGATGATCTCGTGAGGTCACTTCCAACCCCTGATGTTCTGTGATTCTGTGTAAAGTGAACATAGCTAGCTTAAAAAATGTAAATCCAAAAATCCATCTGAAAGAAAATTCATCTTTTCCTACCCATCTGGAAGTACCCAAAATTTGTAGGCATTGTATTTTCACCTTTTGAAAATTCTCTAGCAGCTAGCACTTTTCTTTGCTTGCTCTGAACTGCCTTGATGTGAGCAATGAGGTACTTTGCTCGTGCTAAAATCCAGGGATGAGGTGGAATGAGCTGCAAGCCCTCAGAGAACAGCTAGTGAAGCAGACCTTGTGCAAGCTACTCAAATAGAGCTCCTTGATTTACGTTGTCCTCATCTTGTGTGTCCTTTTCTGCAGAAAGCTGGATGTTCCTTCCTCTCCACCTTTTGCTCCTGCTGCAAGCATCATGTGTAGACACATGGCCTCGCACACTGAAGGCCATAAATGCAACTACTTTTCTGCAGTTCTAAGTGTTTACAACAGAGATGTAATTTTAGCTGTGGTAGTACTGTTAAAATATAGTAGTGTGCTTAACCATATAGCATGGCAGCAATAAAGCATTTTAATTGATCTGGCTTCTTGAATCCTGTTTTGAAAGATGCTTTAGGGGCTCAGTGTTTTTGAACCTCCTGTCACCCATCTTGTCTCATCCCTGTTGTATTTTGCCCATGAACTAAAAGCACAGCAAGAGGCAATTTACCACTTCCAAGAACTTTATTGTCTTTCACCTGCATATATCTGACTTGCCATTCTAGAAAGAATAATGGATGCAGAAGGTGGGTTTTTTTCTGTAATATCACTGGGAAACACTTCAAAGAAAACTGTTCTCCAAAGCTCTGGTGTTGGACCTGTGCTTGAAAAGCCACACTCCTTCAAGGCCATGAGGTGGCTGGTCTCCAAGGAAAATTGATCTCAGCCTGTAATGTCTCTAATCTCTCATCCTGCCATTTTTACAACCTTCTGCCTGATGAGTGGGAAATCATCTTACTAAACAATAGTGGGGCATGATGGATGTGAGAAGTTCTCTCAACCTAGAGTTTCACAATAGAAGAAAGTCCCTCCTAAGTACCATACCCTCCAAGTCATATATATTTCAGAATACATTAATGCAACTCTTTTCTCATGCCTGTGCTGGATTGCACTACTGTGATTGAGATAGAGTTAACTTTCATCATAGCAACCTGGATGGTGGCCATTTGGATTTCTGCTTAAAACTGTTGATACCACTAAAATTTTGGCTGTTCCTGTACAGTGAGGCTTACTTCATTTCCTACTCTGTCCCTTTCTTCAGCAAGTAAGTTGGAGATAGGCAAGAAGATGGAAGGGGAACACAGCCGGGGTATTTTGTCAGCAATAAAAATGGGCAAGAGGAAGAAAGGATGATGAGTGGGTTTTTTCTTTGCTTCCAAGATGTCTGCTGCTCAGAGGTTGTCCCCTTTCTTTTGCCTATTAAATGGCTTTTACCTCAACTCAGACTTTTGCTCCCTTCTGCTTTTCCTATCCTCAATTTCTTTGTGAATGGTGGGTTTGGGTACTTCACTGCTGGCTGGGGATCAACCTATGTCGTAGGATTTAAGTGCAGGTTGCCAAAAATGGTAATATAAAGGGAAGTATCTTAAAGCAGCAAATGCTTGACAATGTTTTTCGTTTTGGTTTTCATGCACAGAATTCACAGGTTTTAATGCCTACTGATTTTCAGTGAGTGGAATTGTTAGCTATGTGCATTTGTGCAGTTTACTCAGTTTGCTTCTGCTCATCTTCTATCTGTTCAAGAGTGACTGAAGCACTACAATACATGTAAAAAAGGGGGAATCTACTTCTGAGCACATCCTGTAGCTGAATTCTGAATATAGGGGGGAAAAAATAAACATTGTAAACAGTAGCTCTTTGAATGAAGTCATACAATCATAGAATCATAGAATAGTTTAGGTTGGAAGGGACCTTAAAAATCACTGAGTTCCAACCCCCCTGCCATAGGCAGGGACACCTCCCACTAGATCAGGCTGCTCAATGCCTTGTCCAGCCTGGTCTTGAACATCTCCAGAGAGGGGGCGTCCACAACCTCTCTGGGCAACCTGTTCCAGTGCTTCACCACCCTCACTGTAAAGAATTTCTTTCTTATGTCAAGTCTAAATCTACCCCCTTCCAATTTACATCCATTGTTTCTAGTCCTCCCATCTGATATAGTATTAAAAAGTCCTTCCCCTGCCTTTCTGTAGGACCCCCTCAGGTACTGATAAGTTACTATAAGGTCCCCCCATGTAGCTGCAGGTTTTTCCCACTCTCAAAAGAAAAATTGGGCTGTCATGATCAGAGCTTTGAAGTCACCCCACAAGCATTTGATGGAGTTCTGGTTCCTGTTTATCTCCTCTGGCTTAGTGGTAATGTTTACTCTGTACAAGATGGAGGTTTGGGAAGAGCCGAATGGTACTTTCCACCAGTGGTTGCTTGTGCTGCTGTATCACAGCCATTATCATCCACTGGCCCACAAACAGATAGTTGCGTGGGAAGGAGTGTGTCATGATTTCCCAGGCATGCTTAACATCATCATCATTTCATAGTTAGGTACCTGCCTTCACCTGGAACTGTGGGAGACACTTGTGTGTGTGAACAAACTTTACGTGGGTATCCCAGGGCAAATACCAAAGCCATATGACATCATGATCTGTCAAGGCATTCTTCTTTGCATTCAAACAGCATGCAAGAACAAAATGTCAGGGGCTAGTCTGTCTATTCTGCACAAAACAATGGTTCATGAAAGCATATTTCTTTGAAGTCAATTTTTCTCTAGTGTCTTATTCTTTATAGTATATGGAACAGGTTGTCCCAAGAGGTGGTGGAGGCCTTATACCTGGAGACATTCAAGGCCAGGTTTGATGAGGCTCTGAGCAACCCGATCTAGTGCAGGATGTCCCTGTTTATAGTAGGGGGTTGGACTAGATGGCTTTTGAAAGTCCCTTCCAACTCCCTTCCATCCATTCTATGATTCTATGTATCATCTTGGTGAGTGATACTGGTTGCAGGTTTTACGCAAGGTTCTAGATTTTACACCACTGTTTACAATCAATTGGGGTAGAAGTATGTGGTATTCATAAGGCAATGTACTATATCAACAACAAAAATCAGTGTAACTGAGAGGAAACAGAAATAGAGAGAGACATGGACAACTTTATTTTCAGCACAGTCCTTGGTTACCCCAGGTTTATAGATAGGGTATCTGAACTGCAGAATGACAGAATAATATATTACGCAAATTCTATGCTAGCATGTGGAAAACACATCATTTGCACACCCACATTATTCCATGGCCTGAAGAATAGCCTTTCCCTGTAAGAACACACCTCTTTTGGAGCTGAAACAGTTTACATCAGCTGAAAAACTGACTATGTGTTTTCAAATTATACACCTGCCAGTTCCTCACAGGGCTCGGCAGCTTGGGAAGGGTATCTTCCAATTTTATTTTGTTTTCTGAAGCTCAGTCACTAACAATATGTGCACAATATTTTCTGTCACACTCCACCTCTGGACCACAATACATCTGATTTCACTAGCTGTAAGGGCTGTGAGGATCATTTGCACACCACCTTTTATGCTAATAACATATTAGACTACCCAGCAATTGCGTAATCTGAGTAGCTATGGAAATCAAACCACAAGGATGGTCATGGGAATGAGAAAAAACAATTGCTTTTAACATCCATCTGCAATACCTTTCTCCTCAGAATTGTGAAATTTATACAATGCTCTGCAGGGCCGAGTGACTCTGAAGGGTATTTCAGGTTTCTGAGTCATAGAATCATAGAATCATAGAATAGTCTGGATTGGAAGAGACCTTAAAGATCATCAAGTTCCAACCCCCCTGCCATAGGCAGGGACACCTCCCACTAGATCAGACTGCCCAGTGCCTTGTCCACAGAATCATAGAATCATAGAATAGTCTGGATTGGAAGAGACCTTAAAGAAAGTCCATAATTTGTTGAAGTAGCTCATTCGCTAACAATCCCCACAGTGTTATGGGTAGTGTGAGTAGTATAGTAACAAGTTCTTGGTCATGAGTAAGTCCACAGTAATTACATTTTATGATCAGGGAGACACTCCCAAGTACTATGTCTTGAGCAAAGCATAATTTGACTCGTATTTGCCTGGCTTGGACAGTAGCATATGTCAAAATTTAAAGATAACTGAACATAACTGTTCCAATTTTCAGTCAGAACAAATTAGGACAGAAATGGGTTAAACATCTGCTGCACTGAAGGATGCACTGAAACATAACAGGTTTCTAAATTCTTTGACTAGAAGCTTCTAAAAGCAGGTTCTATGAACACCTATCAACTGTAATCTGGGCAGCTTTGATACTGCCTTAGGGCAGCAGATGCATTGGACAGTCTCAAGGCTTCTTCCAGCCACACATTTCTGTCATTAATGCCTATACAGAATTGCAAAAGAACAAGAAGAGTTCTGCTCAGTGTATCTGTTATTCCAACGTGTGTTGATGTGAATAGGTTTTTTTCATTCCTTTTTCATACACGTGGTTCTTGGCAACTTCATTTGCCATATGGTCAGCAGATTTTATTATCAGCTTCTTTGCCCTTCTACATGTATTCCATTGTTGGGTACCGAAGTCCCAGAGGATTGAGTCTTCCCTACAGACTCTGGCCAGTGGCTATTTTGGGAGATTAATTTGGGAATTCCTCACAAAATGCCATTTAAACTACCACTGTATAAAGTCTAGTGGTAATTCCCAATTCTGTGAAGATGTTCTTATCAAGATATTACTAGACATCCTTGCTTATAAATGTAATTTCTGCGAGCTATGGCTCATGTGCAAATGAAAAAAGGTGGGAGCAGAGAAGTTACAATAGCAGAGCTGGCTGCGTTGCTGGAGCTGTTGATAAGTGAATCAGAGATGCTATTTCACAGAATCATAGAATAGTTTGGGTTGGAAGGAACCTTAAAGATCATCTAGTTCCAACCCCACTGCCAGGGGGACACCTCCCAGGCAGGGACACCTCCCACTAGTTCAGGTTGCTCAATGCCTCAGCCAGCCTGGCCTTAAACACTTCCAGGGAGGAGGCATCCACAAACTCTCTGGGCAACTTGTTCCAGTGTCTCACTACCCTCGTGGTAAAGAGCTTCCTTATATCCAGTCTAAATCTCCTTGGAGGGGAAAATCACTGAAACACTTATGCAGAAAGAAATTCAGGTGAAAAAAAAAAGATCAGTGATGGGCTCATCCTTTCCTGGGCAGCCTGAACGACCAGGATGAGGTGGCCCAGATCTCTGTAAAGTTGATATCAATTCCCGCATTGTGTTGCCAAAAAAATCAGAAAGCATCTGTGCAATTCAGAAGCAGATACCTGCTTTTCATTAAGCTCTTGTTTCATACTGCCTGAAATAATCACAGGAATTAAGGTAGATCATGTGGTGCTTGCTGAAGGAGCTGAGAGACCACCAGTAGTATCTCAAGTCTCTCCCACTCCTTCATCCACCTCAAAAGGAGTTTTTCTCTCATGCTAAAGCTGCAGTGGATCACCACATGTGCTTTATCAATGTAATTGCTCTGATATGATGTATAAGGTTTGTTATTTTTTGTGATGCTTACATAGTAGATGTTTGGAAAACAGGGTGGGCCCTCTTGATCCTTGGCCCAGTGCACTTTATTCTTGCTGTTCAGCAGCCCTACTTATCCAATAGTAACTTTACTCACAGGCAACCTCAGGCACATCAGGTACTCTGTAATTACTACCTGAGAAGTCTCACAGTGGTAGCAGAATGTGCATTTGATCAGATGAAAGAGACAAGAAGAGCTTTTGTTGTCAAGCTTTAGATCAACCTCTGTTTTTTCAGCGAGATTCTGCTTCCCTGCTGCATCCCACAGGCACTGACAGCTAGAGAAGCATATGGTTGAAAACTGAGAAAATAGCTTGGGGGAACTGTAGCCATCAAGGCTTCTGCAGTGTGTCCTCTTGAAGAAGAGAAGAAAAGCAAGGGATAAACTGATGGTGAGCGTGTCATTGCTTCTTGCTACAAAATTTTGTTTTGCTGATTGGCATCACTGAGTGGATCTCCTGTTCCCTGTTTTGATCTTCCTATGCTTATCTCATCCACATAGTCAGAACACCTTGCACTTTATAACTTAAATACGGGTGTCATCCCCTTGGCCCTGAACTCAAAGCCTAAAGAAACGCTAGTAAGTGAAGGAAAAGTTTGTGATTTTCAGCCAAAATTACCACAAACATGTAAGCATTCCTGAACAAAACCTGTTTCTAAGGATGTAGCAGTATTTGCAGTCTTAATTAAATGTAGGGAACTTCAAGGGTAGGACGGATCTCTGTCTGTCATCTACCCCTCCATGCCTGAAAGCAACTTTATCATGACAGGCATCTGACCATGAGTTACAAGGGTTGTCTTTGAACCCTGTATTATCTCCACAGTAGTTTATCTGAAGCAAAACCTGTCAATTATTTTGTACCTGCTGTGCTTTTACATCTTCCTCTTCCTTTCCATGCAACACTTCCTTGCAACCTTTCAAAAAATCCTACTGTTGTTCATCCATTCCTGTTATGAAGCTTATCCTTGGAAAAGACTCCTGAGTTCAGGACCACTATGCCCATCTTCAAATCTCTTTATTTTCTTCTGTCAAGGAATGAACCGTTGTGTTATTTCAAGAGCAAGAAGAGAGTCATAGATCCTATAAGGGTGCTGCAAGTCCTAGTCCAGGTCCCTGTCCAAAGGCAGAGCAAGTATAGCATAGTCTTTCTCAGGCTACTCAGTTTCCCCAGCATCTACAATGCAGGAGATCCTTCAATCTACTTGAATAAAAACTCTAGTATTTCCCAGACATTCCCATTAGAAATATATATCTGTCCTAGCCACTCTCTAACTTGCATTATAGCAAACTGGAAGAGGAGAAAAATGTCAAAGGAAGACATTCAAAGAAATTAAATGTTCCTTTCTAGGAACTACTTTATTAGTTATAATTTAATAACTGACAGGAAATGGTCCATATGAAACATACCTCCACAAAATGGTGCTGTGGAGGAAGAGTTAATCTTCAAGGTAATTCAAAATGTAATAAGACCAGAAATACCTAAAGAAGCAGAGATAAAACAACAACAAAGAAGACTGTTTTTTCAAGACAGTGAAGATGCAAACACCAAAAGTATCAGAAAACTATGCAGGGTCAAGAGTGTAGTGTCTCACTTTGGTAGCAAATTAATCTCTGCCTTGAAAGGTTCATACACAGAAAAATGAAATTCAAGGGGATCCTTGGCTCTAGTACACACCTCTGTGCCTAAAGGACATGACTCATTTTACTCCAGGACTATAACTTTCCATTCACTTCATTAATGCAGATTCTGAATTGCCAGTATTCCTGAAAGAAATATAGATTTTTTTACCTTGCTGCTTAAAAACCTTCCTCCTTCTATTTTAGGAAGTGACTGACTGCCACTCTGACCTAGAACTGTTGCATCTTCCTGCTACTACTTTCATACTTCCTGCTCTTGCCTTCCACAATAATTTCCTGTCAACTGTGGTGTGCCTGGTGCCAAAAAAACATGAATGCAGAGAAAAGCCAACCACTGCAAGAAAGGGAAAGGTTCTGCCAGTTGCTGCTCTGGAGATTCTTTAGGCAATACCATAAGGAACATGCTCAGGAGCTGGCTTCTGTAGTGACTGTGTGGAGAGTAGTCACTGCTTCAGCAGGAATCAGGAAAGCAAAGCAGGCAGCACTTTGGGAAGTTTTTTTTTCCCTAATATTAAGCAAGTAAAACCCGACTGCACAGCTTTCTTCCCTTCAGATAAAATCTGTGGAGGCCTAGCCCTCTTCTCTCCAGGGCTTGAATGAAAAACACATTTGAAATTTCTGTTTACTCCAAGAAAAAAAAGATAGGAGAAAATTCAAACTAGAAAGGAAATTAACTCATGAATATGTTATGGCAGATACAAAAATGCCTTAAGAGCTTTCTAAATGTCAGAGGACTATCTGATTGGGTTGATACTTAAGTACATGTTAGTAGTGATAACTAAGTACTTCCTACAAAACAGTGTTACAAGTGTTCATGTTTGCATACACTCATGCAAATACTCACCCACTCACACAAAATATGAACCTAAATATGAAGGAAGATTTTTTTTTTCAGGAAAATAGCCTCAGATGCATATTAATTCTTCTAATTAAGTTGCTCTGTCCCTGCTGCCTAGACCTTGCTGAAGCAACATAAGGCAAGGACTGGACTGTCTTGGAGTCACTGATGAAAATGAGGAGTAGTGAAAAATCCTGGGCTAAACACAGATGACACATCAGTGTTTCGTGGAAATCAGGTTTGGGAAAAACTCACCCAGCTTTTCTGGAAACACATCTATGGAATGCAATGATTTGAAAGAAGACTATGGGCAGGGATAGCTTCTTTATGTTCTGCCCTTTGTGTCATAAATACCTTCCCAAATTACAGAAGAAA
>VZTY01007458.1:0-31702 GCA_013400935.1 Turnix velox
TGCGAGTGCACACTGCTGGCTTCCCAAAACTGAACCTGTCCTCTGTTATCCTAATTGTCCAATTCCCAACAGCAGCCTGTCTGTCACCTTCCAGGAAGCCTCTTCCCTATCAGATGGACCATGCTCCTCAATTTCCTCAGCCTTACAGGGCTAGGTCTCATTTTAACCATTTGCAATTGTGTCATCTTGCAAATCCCAGCTTTCCCAAAATGAGGATTTCAGTTTCCCAGGGGGTGAATTTAGGACCTTCTGCCTTTACCAAGCACTACGTGTCTTCTGCTACTGCTGACTTGACCTCATAACACAACAGCAAGTCTATCTGAACCAGTGATATGAAGCACTACTTACATGGGTAGCACGTCTGCATCCCCTACAGCTGTAGGAAAGAAACAATATTCAAAACAGTGAGAATCCATACGAATCCTTTTCCACTGACCTTACAGAGCCTTACACCAACTGTGTCAACACCTGCTGCCTGACAGGTATAAGCTTTGTGGATTTGAGCAGGGAGGTTTCACACCACCACAAAGCAGAGCCTGGAGATGTCACCAGGCTTATGAATTATTTAGAGTGCTTTTTGCTAATAAGTTACAATGCACAGTTGCAATGAAAGCCTTGCCTGGTTTTGCCATGTTTGAAAGAAAAATTATTTCAAGGATTTGTCAGTCTTTCCCAGGGTGTATTCAGAAAATGTTATGGATGAAGTCTTTCATTTTTAAGAAATTAAAAAAATAAAACAACAAGGCAAGAATATATTTTACCCTACCAATTTCACTCGGGCTCCTTGCTATTAGCTGACTCCTCACTACTCCCTGGGGGTATTTCTTCTCTCCCAGGACTGCAGGGCTGTAATTCAGCATACCCAAACAAACTTCTATAATCTCACACAAGATTAGTGGTTAGAAGTTATAAAAAAAATAAAAGAAAAAATCACAGTTGATAGCTCTTTGCCCCAGATGTCTAACTCTAGAAATTATTTAGCATTACTGGTAATCCAAACTCATACTGTAATCTGAAAGCAGGAGAAACTGTGCACAGAAGGGTTAAATCTCACACCACAGCATAAATCCACCCACTCCTGAGTTTGGGTTAAACTAAAAGTTACAGTCATGTTCTTTCTGAGGTGGTCTGAAGACAGGAGAGGTAAATTTAGCAGGCAGAGGTTGGTTATAGCTATTATAAGCTCAAGCAGGCTAAGTGGAAGGAGATGGACAAGCTTTGAGGCACACAAGGGTGCACACCCTCTAAATAATTTATAAGTCTGTTGACAACTCCAAGTCATGCCATGTGTTATTTTGATACACTCACTGTTCAAATCTATAAAGCTCCTATCTGTCAACTATCAAGCACTTGTGTGCCCCAAAGCTTGTTCAGTTTTTCCACCTATATCTGTCAGTCTAATAAAAGATCTTGCCTAATAAAAGATCTTACTTCACCCTACACATTTTGCCTCTTGGAAACAATATGAATTTCTTAATATAATCTGCCCCTGGTTACATTTTACACCTTGGCTGTTTTACACCACCAGCCCAAGCTGCAGACAATATCCACTGCTACAGGGCTTTTTAAACTGCTATGTGTATAAAATATGTACACAAAATACATGAATAGAGTCAAATATGTAACAACTTAGAACAGATTATGGTTTTCTTTTCCCTGGAAAAAAAATATCTTAAATTCACAAGGGAAATATTTATATTAATGTTTATCCTTTAAGCATGGGAAAGGAAAATATTTGGTGAATAAAAAAAATCTCTTGAAGATACCACGATTCTTTTGTGTCTTTAGTTCTCAGTCTGTCACTCACATTGTTTCTCCTCAGTCAGCTCAACAGACTAATTCTATTTAATCCTTTTCTTTTTATATGTAAAATGATACAGTTTAATGCTCCACAGTTTAATATCTGTGAAGTTTTATCTTTATTTGTTTGGGAAATTTGAGTCAGATACTCACCTACTGTAATTTCCAAAGAACAAACAAATGAAAAAGGGCAGTCCATTTTCATGCAAATCCAGCCAGCTGTTTAGCTCAGGCTGCCCTTGCCTTCTGATGTGAGGATCTGCATAAAGACCAAAGTGGAGATATGATAAAATATAAAAGGCTGACAATAACATGCAAATCGAAATCAGTCATTGGAAAACTGTGGACTCATTGTCATCAAAAGAATTAGGTGGCAGAACAAAACAAAAGAGCCCTACTGATAAAAGTAACTATGGCATGATGGCTTTAAAATCTACAGATTTCTTATACCACAAAGAAAATTGAAATTAAACACCTCTCCAGACTGTCTGCTTTTAATCTTTTCCTTCTGAGCTCCTTCCTGACATATTCTCTGTTAACTTTTTTTCAAAGGTCATTTATAATCATATTTCAGAGATAAAATAAAAAATGCATTTATTTCCTAAGTTTTAATCAAGTGCCCAGGAAAAAAAAAATTATACTAAAATATACAGTTAAACACAAAGTAGCATAGTCCAAACACAAAGAGAAAATATTAGTGGCCTCTTTTACTGTTAAATCTAGAATTGAATTTTTTGGGTATGATTTTTGTTCTCCTTTTGACTTATAGTTAAATTTGATGATGAGTATTGGGTGTATTAGTGGCCTCTTTTACTGTTAAATCTAGAATTGAATTTTTTGGGTATGATTTTTGTTCTCCTTTTGACTTATAGTTAAATTTGATGATGAGTATTGGGTGTATTAGTGGCCTCTTTTACTGTTAAATCTAGAATTGAATTTTTTGGGTATGATTTTTGTTCTCCTTTTGACTTATAGTTAAATTTGATGATGAGTATTGGGTGTATTAGTGGCCTCTTTTACTGTTAAATCTAGAATTGAATTTTTTGGGTATGATTTTTGTTCTCCTTTTGACTTATAGTTAAATCTGATGATGGGTTTTGGGTGTTTTAGTGGCCATGTAGAATAACAGCAAATCCTTGCTACACAATAAGGTGTTGATGGTGATAGAGGGTCTGCTACAAGGATAAGCAAAGTGGCATTTTCCTCTTAGCTCCATATGAGAATTAACTCCTGTTTGTGAAGTTAGGAAAGTACTTCATTAGTTTATTGAAAGATTTTTCTAAAAATATTCAGCAAAACATTGCAACTGTATTAAAATATTCTTAGTAATTCTTCCCTTCCTCATGAGAAAAAATAAATTTCCTGTGAAACACAAATTCCCTTAGAGGAATAAAAGGATTTCCCCAAAAATTCCAAAATATTTTCCTCACTAGGATACCTTAGGTGAAGGGATAGAAGGATTTCTATCTGAAGCTGAATAGGAAATAGTAATTTTATATTTTTTTCTTTGCACTACTATTTAACTTCTGTTGATAGTGGTTGTTTTATAAAAGATAACATTAGGCAAATTGGTTTTAAGTAAGAAGAGATAGAATGAAGACATTAAAAGAAGTGTGGAAATGAAAAAAATTGTTTTTTTAGGGTACTGTTAAGCCTCCCTTAAACCAGTCTGGTTCAGGTCCATCAGTGGTGAGCTGACTCCAGCATCACCTCCTGGTTAACTTGATTTGAAGCACTTTCCACCCTTGTTACACAGGTCACTTCTGCAATTTCTTGTGCTTTTCCTTCAGACCCAGGCATCAACCAAGAAGTCTGGGTCCCCCTGCTCATTACCAAGGCTGATGTGGCAAAGTGGGGAGATTAGACACTGCATCAGCCACCACATCAAACCTAAATGTTGATGCAGTTATAAAAAAAAAAATGGACTAAAAGACTGCCAAAATTGTATACTAGTACTCAATAGCTAGGAAATACTGGAATTAAAGGTCCCTCTGCAACTTTAATTTGGCCCTTGTCTGTCTTGACTATGATGTAGTTGTTAATTACTTGCTCACAGGCAGCTTTATTTCTTCTTTTTTTTTTGAGAAACTGAGTCTCATAAGTGCATAGGAATGAGTTTGCATGGAAATAAATCAGGGTTTTTATTTTGCTGCTGTCTGTGGCTGGTTAATACACAGTGAATGAGATGAAAGAAGTGAGGAAGATAAAAAATTGTGTCACCATTTACCATCTCTGAGATGCAAATCCCATGGCTGCCCTGAGCTAACCCCATTGAGGTCCCCAAGGCAGCATGGGGCTGTGTATGAGACAATGAGGTTTTGGTGGACACCATACATGTAGGATGCTTTGGGGACCAAGACACAATTCTCTGACACCTGACAAGCAGCTGCTCTGCTCCAGATGTGGAACAAGTCACCTAAATGAACTGTCCCAGCAGCAGCACCCATTTACCAAGAAGCTGTTAGAGGTAACAACTGCAAACAAGAAAACCTGGGATAACACAGCAGCTGCCTGCTAATGATTATTGGGGAAATATATAGAAAATGGCTTTAGTCTCAGTGCTAATGTGTAAAAATTGAGGGAATTCATTCCTTCTGCAATCACTTTTCTAATGCTGTTCACACAGGTAGCAAAGATGTAAAAAGCCATGATGAGAGTCAGGCGGAAATCCACATGGAAAAGTCCAAAGTTTGGATGGTGATTGGGCAGTCACAGATCACGAGTATAAAATCAAGCTTCCTGAAGGAAAAAAGGCACCATTTGAACACCTTTTCATGCACACTATATAACAAAAGCCAATATGTAGTGTGCAGATGTTCAACTGTAGCTATAAATCTAGCTGTATTAGCATTTGCTAACTTTTCAGGGCTCAACCACACCACCTTTGTATTCTTGTCCTCTAAAACAAATTAACAGATCACAAGTTCAAAGGGTTCAGCCTGCAGGACCTCACCTCCCAAGAAAGAATGGAACCCTCTAGACCTGTTGTACCACCTCCTGTGCCCCACCTTACAATCTAACCCATAGCAGTGGGAAGATTTTTTACATCACCCATCCCTCCAGACAGGGAAAAGATACAATCTGCCAGCATTTGCACTGACACCCAGCACACAGAGAATAACTCACAGCTTGGTGGATTCTGTGCTGCCCCTGAATCATCAAGGGGTGGTCTGAGAGCAGAGGGGAAGTTCTCCCTTCTTCACCCCCTCTCTCACTGGTAAATCATGGTGGGGAACAACCTGGCAGTGGTACCCAGCCCCAGCAAGAAGTCACTCAGTATGGGTGGAAAAAAAAAACCATGGTTGGACTGCAAGGAGACAGATCAGCCTCAGTGCAGATGGACTCAGCAAGTGCAAACAGATTTTTAACATGCGTATAAACTAGGGCACAGGAGGATTTTTTGACAAGAACAAGGAGGGGGAAAAAAAAAAAGAAGCCCCAAAGTAACAAACTACCTGCTCTGAAGCCTGAAGGAAGAACTAGAGACTAGAGATGCTTGAGAAAATCATGATCATTTTGAAGTCAGTGAAAGAACATACTACCCCACAATTTCTTTAGAAAAGAAAAAAGATGCTCATTTTAGCAGAAATTTCTAAAAAAAATAAAAAATACTTAATGCACAGCTGGCACAGAAAATATCACTTCCAGCATTTGAAGTCTGCCAAAACTCCAGGCAGTTTCAAGTCCTGAGTGGAAATGCAGACTGCAGGGCAGCCCTCACTTAGCACAGAGGCTGCAAAGGAGACACTTCAGGAGTGGAGAGGTGAGAGCAGCTCTAAATTTTTATAGGTGAATCACCTCAGCCCTGGTGATTCTACAATATCTCTATCCAACTAATTTTGATTAGGACAGAGAACACCTTGATCCTCACTACTCACTGTTAGAAGTCACCCTGCTGAGGATTTTCCCAGCAGGAGATGGAGAAGGTTCATTATGGTGCAGAAGAAAATTAAGCCCTGGGGCATGGTTTGGACAGGCTCAGGAGAATTTGGAAAGCACCCCAACACCAGAATGAGAGGCAGGGAACTCCTCCTGAGACAGCATAGAAGTAGAAAAGATGAAAAAATAAAGGTGTGATAATTTGGAGATGTTCGAAGAGGAAGGATGTCCCTTCCTTCCTGAAGATGCTGGATCTTATACCTGACCAACCTCCATCTCCTCTTCTCCAACTGATAATCTTTCTTTGGGATTGTGGAAGATTTCCAGTTCTTTTAGAAGTGACATGCAAGCCACTGAGTTTGCCATATTAAAAGCAAACATCCATTTACTTGAAAACAATTATTTTATTGAAATCTTCCTAAACCCAGATCTCAGAAATCTTGACTCAAGACTCAGGAAATAATGAAATTAGCTCTAAATTCATTTCAACAAGTGACAGGGCCTATTTTTTTGGCTTGTGCTTCTGTTTTATAAAACTCAGGGACGTTTGACACTAATGGACCAGCAACTCACTTTTCCTATATTTTTTAATGGAAAAGAGAAATTCCCACCCCACTGCTGGGGCTCAGCAAAGAGTGCTTTAAATAGCTGGTGGGTGGGTGGCAGTAATGTCACAAAATGTGAACCCTGAACTTGTGCACAGATTAGAAACTGGTTCTCATGACTATTTGCTTTCATCCAAACCATGCCAGGCACCAAACCCCTATTGGTGCTGATCCCATTTGGGATTCATCATGGTGCAGAAGCCTCTTAAGGGCTGGAGCAGACTCCTGATCCTGGTGCTGTACAAAAATATTTCAGCAGCAGCAAAAGGGTACACAAATGCTCAGTACTGAAATCATTTAGCAATAAGTACATTTTTTCTTGTCATTTAGCACAACATGAAAGTTTTGTGTCAGTTTTTATCCTCCCGATGCGTTCCTAATATTGTCATCGATAGCAGCAGTTAGTATTATATCATTTTAATAGAAAAAAAACCCATTCAACTCCTATTTGGAACTTTTTAATCTTTTCCTATGTGCCAGAAAGTATAATAACTAAAGCTTATCTATTTATGCATGTGCCTAAATCTTCAAGGCATATATAAATTTAAATCTCATTACACTATAACACACCGCTTTAAAAACAGGGAGACATTTTAAGAGTCTGCTACACATTTTTATCAAATAGGGGGACTTAATTTTTATTTTTCTTCCACATAAAGCCAGCGAAATCCTGCATGTTAATACTTGAAGAAAATAAACTTGTGTAAAGATTTGCCTATCCAAAGTACAGTATAATTTAAATTTAAATCCCTCAGAAACCCAAAGCACTGTGTTTATAATATGAGAACAGCGGGCAGTCATGCCCTTGACTGGAGGGCATGTCATCTAGTCCTCTCCTTCTCTGCAAAACCATCAGGCTGGCAGTAGTGACAGATGAACAGCTTACCATTAATTTCTCCTCTTTCATGCCTTCAATCCAAATGGTGCATATTCTCCACAGGGAGGCATCAAGGTCTTTGCCTTTATTTCTCTTGCATACTCGCACTGACTTATAAATCAAGTGCAGATAAGAAGAGAGGGCAAATATCAATCTTTTTTTTTTTTNAAAAGAGGGGCAAAATTCAATTTTTTTTTTTTTTTTTTTTTTTCCCCTGGCCAGTGCCCACTGGCACACTACTGAGCTTTGACTGAAAGGTTCTTCAAATCTTTATGTGATTCATAGGCAAGGGAGCACTCCGTGAGGACAAAACAACAAAGGAAATTTGAGAGAGAGGATTTGTATATCTTGGCTTATAAATTAGAAGGCTCCTCTCTGCAATGTTTAAATATGGGTTATAAAAAAAGGGAAAAAGTGAATCTAAGTTGTTATTACTTTCTTGGAAAAAAAATCTTTGTGGAATATAAAATAGGCAACGTTTCTTTGCATGCAGCCACTGGAGCAGCTCTAATCAGAATGTTTTATTTTCCCAAAATAGGGTTTTTTTTGGGGGGCATCTCTCCTCTTTACCACTGAAGCAATTCAATCCTTCAAAACAGATTGGCTTTTTACTGTTACTTTGCTGCATTAATGATCAGCTCTTGTCTCTCTGAAAAAAAAATAAGAAATCTCATTTCAATTTAAAATAAAAAGGGCTGGATCTACACCCCATACAAACCAGAGCAGCTCTGTGGGCTCATGTGCAGCTCTCATGATTGACATCAGATGGAAAATTGTCCCACAATGTTTTTTAAGTGCAGTTGAGAGAAGTTACTAGTTTACTAACTATA
The DNA here is from genome assembly GCA_013400935.1 of Turnix velox. NCBI lineage: Eukaryota > Metazoa > Chordata > Aves > Charadriiformes > Turnicidae > Turnix > Turnix velox. The sequence continues at coordinate 7,992 of VZTY01007458.1, forward strand.
ATTTCTTTGAAACTTCTGCTGCATCTTTCAAAGCTTAAAGAAAAAAAAGATGTTGTGGGGCTTTTAAACTAAGTTTGTCAGAACACCTTAGTTTGTAGTGATTTAGGTGCTTTGTGAGAGACTTACATACTAATTCTGTGACCAATTGCCAATGCAATGAAGGGACATGGGTGTTCCTTCTCTTGCTCTCTTTTTTTTTCTCCTTTAAGTGCATTAGTAGAAGAATTTTCTATTCAGTTCCAATAAATTGATCTTGCATTTTAAAATATATATTAAATCACCGGTGTGAGTGATGCAACATTATTACATGTCAGGAAAAAAATCTATATTATGATAGTTGTTGACAAATGATAATATTATTTTCCAGCTAAGCATGAGGTGTTAATGCTGCTAAATGGCTGCAAATGTTGACGTTAAAGGCTGCCTGCTGGCCATTTCCAGGTGACATATCTGGGGATTTGGGGCTATTTCATTTTCCAGCCTTTTTTAAGGCTTCAGGCCCCATCCATAAATTACAGCTGATGACAAAAGTGGAAGCTAACAGTGGCAAAATTAGGCCCACAGGCAAAATAATTATATATACAGCCTTTAGCAGTGAGGGAGAAAGCCATCAATCAGCCCCCAATTATTCACTAGTTAATCAGCTCTGCCCTTCCTTTATTGAAGGGTTACAGTGTAATTAAGTTGGCAGCATCCTTTTAATTCATCAAACATACAACACATGGCGGTGTTTGCTGCAATCAGGGGACAGCACCTTTGTGTGCCTGACCCCTAGCACTGCTGTAGGAGAGGAGGAGGAAAAACTTCAGAGCTCAGAGAGACTCTTTATGCCAAGGCAGAGCAGCAGCGTGGTGTGGAGCTGCTGCTGCTGCCCAGGGCTGGCAGGGCTTTAGCAGCATCCCTCATTTCACAGAAACACGTGTGCACATGAATGCATAAACTCTGCTGCTCCACAAAACTCACAGTTAATCGAGTTATTCCCATACATCTTAGGACAGGCAGAACACATCCCACCCCTCTCCTCAGCAATCTCTCTCTGATAACTGGGAGGCAGTAGAGAGCTGAGCATCACCCAGGGCTGGATGGCAGCAGATGGGCACCTCCAACCCATCAAAGCCAGCACAGTCAAAATACACCTCTCTCCCCAACAACTTATTTGTTAGAAATCAAATTTAAGGAAATAATAAAACCAGTTATTTAATGGTAGCATGAAGTTTCACAGCCTCTCTCAGATTAGTGGCATTGGATGTTTATATTACACCACCAGATTAGTATTTTCAGTGTTTTTCCCCACTAAGGATGCATTTGCATGTCAATTTTATCAGCAGTAGTAGAAATTACTCAAGATACTGCCCTCTTCTACCCACACTAAATGTTAACCTGTGAATGCATGAAATTTTCCCTACGTTTACTTGCTCATAAATCTATTTTCCTGCCACATGCACTTCCTGCTCTCAGCATCCTTAGAGATGCTGAATGTCCTAAGTGTCCTTGTTACCTTTGCAGAACAGATAGAGAATTACTTATTCATAAACAAGCTTTCTAACCAGCTTGTAATAATGAAGTTTCATACAATCCTTGGTTATACAGCATGATGCAAGCAAACAAACCCCAAATCTTCCACATCTGGATGCTCTGGGAATCTCAATGTTCAAGAGTGCTGGTTTTATTTAACCAAAAAAAAGGCATTACCCTGCTGGACACATTTTAATGGTTATTTTACCCCTTTCTAGATGATTAAAAACAATAGGAATTTTCTCATTATTTACCAAAATATTTAAAGATTTTTAAAAAATTATATCTTGTTTTATTTTGGTTGGTTTAGCATGTGAGGTTCTTTTTGCTGGTTTAGGTTTGTTTGGGGCTTTTTTTTTTTGGCAGGGACTGGTGTGAGAAGAAACAAATATCTATCCAGATATCTCCAAAATCTCCAAGATACCAACAACTAAATCTAACCTCCCAACAGCAGCAATTCCTTCTGGACATTATTGTACATTATTTGGAGCCTTAACAAAGACCTAGGATGATGGGAAAGATGAAAGATAGATGCTTTTTGTGCCAGCATCTTTACCCTGATAGCCATTCTATACCAGCTCTGCAAGTTCCATGTTCTCTGCTGCCTTCATAGTCTTGAAATCAGCTTGGTTTGCCAGATCCTTTGGAAAAAGACCTCAGATTTGCAATGCCAACCTGCTCTGTTGTGATCTGTGTTCCTAAAGGAGACTAAACCAAACTGAGTCACCAAATAGCATGAACTACTCAAAATCTGCCCCATCAAAAGAAACTCAATGTCAAATTCTTGGATTCTTGCTAACAAAACACTAAATTAGTACTTAACTCTTTGTCTGCTGGATGTCCACATGAAACTTTAAGTCTTTGTTTTGGGTTTTTTTGTTGGTTTGTTTTTTTTTTTTATTACAGAAACTTGGGCTGCTCAATTTATATCCTGCCTTATCTCAGTGTCAATAAGAATCATCCTTTCCTGAAGAGGAAACGTGCCATATTGCAGTCAGCCCAAGTCATAACTCAAAACAACAGAATCATGTCATAATATGATTTTATACAATGAGATTGTGTCTGTTGTTACTGAGGGTCATTGAATTCCGTCTGTCAGTGTTATGTTATTGAATAGATTCAAGTAATAGTTGTGCTGATTATCAGAAAGTATGTTTAAAAACTGTCACTGTGTTTATATCCTTCAGAATTGCATCTGAGTTATGCAGATAAACAGGATCAAGTGGTGTAATGCAGTGAAGTACAATTCCTGAGAGAAACTGTAGGATTAAGTTCATATAAAAATTTCTGGAGGAAAAAAAAAAAGACTTTGTAAATTCCCATCTCTATTTTAAATGTAAAAAACTGAATATACAGAAATTATGCTTAAACTTCTTGACATTAAATGAAATGCCAGATGAAAAACAATGATCAAAAAAAGAAAAGCTTCATTATCCACTGTAAAAAGGTACACCTCAGCAGGAATAATTTTTTTCAGGTGTGTTAATTTGAATTTTTAAAATATTCAAAAGCTGTTCAAGCCCACCAAGTCAAGGAAAAATTTATTTTGTCAACAAAATCCATGTCAGGGTAAACTGCCATGTGCAATTTTTAATTACATGACAAAAAATTTCCTAACAGCGAGCAAGAATGTAAACTGCATCTCATTGTTTCTTAACTATCTATTTTTTTCCATTTTAATATATAATTTGAAATTCATCCCATCCCGGTTAATTAAATAAATTATCCATTTGGAAAAAAAAGATAATTCAGTGTGCCTACTGGAGCTGAACACAGCAGCTCCAGTTGCAATTGTATATTTTGTTTCATTTCAATAAAGTTTTGTTTTCCTATATTTTCTATTACAATTTTTAAGTAACAAGATAATGAAGGCTAAGGAAACACATTATGTGAGAATTTATTTTCTTGGCTGCTTGGCTTAGATAAAATTCAGAAAAAGCACTGACACTACCAGCTAGCTTTTCAGTTAAGTCACTGGATTTCTGGTAATAATTTTTAAAATCAGATTATTCTGTTGCTGATAAGAGATTTCATCATTTTACTTAGCAGAATTTGAGTCCTTTTTAATTGGCATTTTTTCATGGTAACTAGAAAACAAAGTTCTGCTTAGAAGAGTGAAAAAGAAAATACACAACATAAAAATTTGGCTATTTGGTTATACACAATGAAGAACAGAGCTTGTTTAGTGTACACTATAATAGTCTCTGGATATTTATATTTAATTAGAACACTGAATGAAATTAAATGCATGTACTAGCAGCTCCTAAGCTAACTTAGAATCTAAATAACATATTCCATAATCAATGTATTAAGGATAGAATGGAATTAGAGAGCAAAATGCCTTGAAGAATTCTGCCAATAGCCACAAAACAGCTCTTTTCCCTATTTCAGCTGCCTGAAAGCTCCCTCACAGACAGCTGCAAAAGAGACCAAGGTGTGGAAGTGAATTCCCTGCTTTGATTATCACACAAGGTGGGAGCTGATCCTCACAGCCCTACGTCACACCACACCATTCATCACAACATGGCTCATACCAGAGAGGAACAGACATCACCTTAATGTGAGCTGACAGCAAAAGGAGGCCAGGCCAGCCCAAACCACCACAGAAGCTTTGCATTCCCTTCATATCAACTCAAAGGGGAATGTTAAGCTGGAAACTGACATTATATAGACAAGATAGTTGTATGGCTGTTAGAAGATTTTGCTCTGTATCGATGCAGCAAGGATCTGTTTCAGCCTAATGCATTAAATCCATTTGTTTTGTTGAATTCAGCTAATGGGATGAAGATAAAGTGACTTCCAGCCCGAAAATCTTGTTAATCCAAAACAATTTGGGCCACTTGTATGTGTTGTTCTGACTTCCTGAGTAGGAACTTCCATTTTTCACAAGAAACTCACATACACCTAACAACAACAAAAATCCAACAGATTGTTGACTCATAGACTTGGTATATCAATGTTTTTGCCCTAGATATCACCTCTAGACACATTTTTCCACCCTAAAGCAAAAGTGTCTTTGGGAAAGACTTATTTCTACTTTAAAGTTTACTTCCAGTGTGTAGTTGTTAAGTAGAAACATTTCTTAATATATTTCACAGAAATTTATGCAATGTTACAGCCTACAGGAAGCCAGATTCAAATCCAGAAGAGGAGAAAACCTCAAAAAAATCAACTGAAACTGTACTTAGAATAATTTTACGTGCTGTGGGTGCTTGTGGTACTGTAATAATGTATTAACACTGTCAAGCTACCAATCATCTTAAGAGACAAGGTGGAGGATGATGCCACCACCAGGGCAAGCACAAAAAGGGATTAAGAGGCCAATAAGCATTTTGATCTCTTAGGAAATGTCACATTTCCCACAAATTATTAAGACTGTGTGCCACAAGAAAAGAAGAAAATCTGTTAGTATTAAAAAAAAAACAAACAAGCAACAATACCTAATGAAACATTCTAATGTCTGTGAGTGAGAATTAAATGTAAATTTACCAGGGAAATCTATCAGAAATGAAAGCAGAAAGGTGTAGAAGGCAATATTTTATGTTTATGTAAAAAACAAACTAATGAATTCTTTGTGGAAGCCATTTTTAATCTGATTAATAAATCCTTTCTTGCCATTACAGCCCAAAAAAAGAATATTAAGAAAAGAGCCAGGCCATATCTCTTCCTTTGCCTGCTTCTGTAGTCCCCTGCTTTGCTCTCAAGGTGTATTTACACTTAATTACGAGGTCAGATTTAACACCTTATCACTGTATCTATTCAACTGGTGACACTTCACTAATGTTTAAACAACACATTTTCTCTAGGATGATGCCTGGATTAATGTGTGGGTAGTAAGGCCATCATCCTTGGATAGAACAGAAAACATCACCACCTCTGTAGCCCACATTGCACTTGGTTCAAGCATCACAGTTTTCTAACAGCCTTAGACAAACACTTGGCACTATCTCCTCTATTTCTACACCTGGACAAAGGAGTCCTTACACTGTGTAGTGTTTTGGGGTATTTACACCTGGTTTAAGCTGCAGAACAGACATTGCTTTGGTAGTGGGTAGTTTGGCCCAACTGGCAAAGAAGCCTCATGTCTCCAGCATGATTCTGGGGAGACATGTAACCACCTCAGCATAAGGATTGGGCTTTCCTGAGTGTCAATATACTTCACATCTCCTCAGCAATAGCTTTTCGGGGCTGCCATGAAGTGGTGCTCAGCAAAAGCCATTCAGGAAGCTGTGAGGGATAAGCATAGTCAGTGCTCTAAAAGGAAACCAAGAGAATGGGAGGCTTTAAAAAACCCATTTGATGATTTTTTAATTTTTTTTTTTCATCTTTTTCATTGGCCAGAGATTTTTTTGTTGACTTTGTGGTTGTTTTTTTGCTTGTCTTGGTTTTGTTTTGAACAAGAACACAAGTTTATGTTTTGCTCTCCTGAAGTAGCTCACAGAACTAAATCTCTACCATCTTTTACACACCAATGCCTGTATTTGCCTTGATTTCCTTTTGTCCTTGCTCTTGGGAAGCAGAGAAGCTGCATTAAAGCAGGCCAGTGTAGAGCAATAGCAGTTTTAACACCCAGTCTGAATATACCCTGTGTCCTTTGCAAATTCAGACAAACCAATTGTCAGATTGTCCATGTTCATCTAGACATGCCTGGAACTCTGTTTAGTCTGGGGCTTTAGATCTCCATCTGTTTATGCTTCCTCAATACAGATTTCAAATCTCTGAGCAGAAGTAAAAATCTGCTTGAAGAGGGAGCAAAGCAAGTCAACACAAAGTTTTTCACAGTTTCAAATGAATTATTAAATCACTTTCTGCAGTCCACAGAAGGAAACCCAAAACTGCCCTTGGGATTTTCAAACTCCAGTGAACTTGGTCAGTGCTCTGCATCCCTAACAAGTCTTGTAATCAGACCAAGGGGCTTCTTTGTAGGCTTTTTTTTTTTCTCCATTACTCTAGTAAACACATCTCTTTTTATCCCATTTGCTTTTGTTTGCATGGCTCATGTATTTCTTTATCTGTGTTTTCAAATGCTGTTAAACTCCCCTCAGTATTCCTGAAGAAAGTCTGAAACTCAGTAACTCAGTATTCCCGAGGTAACCTGCAATAACAACCAAAGCAGGATTGTAAAGGATACTTGGTCAGGAAAGGGATTTCATTTCTACTGAGAAATTGCAAACAACAAGGGAAATATTATTTTTTTAAATTAAGATAAATACCTTAATGGTGTGCTATTAAAATAATGTGCCAGGCTTACATAGACCTATAAAGAGACCACTATCAAGTTTTTTCTCTTTTGGGATATGCTCTTGTTACCAGCACAGGAACATTAATCACACTGAGACTGCCTGTTGGAGCTGCACTTTAAAAACAGTCCCTTTGTCCCCATATATGGGGAAGCCCCTTATCATCATGCCCACCAAATCTGCCAGCACTGCTGATCCTCCTCTAATGGCCACTTCAATGTAAGGAGACAAGGCAAGGGATGCAATTTCACCTCCTCATCCCAGAAATTTGGTCTATGTCAGCCCCCAAGCCACCTTACATATCAAAAACTCCACCCATTGTGTCTGAATAGTCTGGTGGAAAGAAAAACCCAAAAGATGAGCAGAAATAATTGTGTTTCTGTGAGGAGCCAGAGCAGGCACCATGGGTAACAAGAAATCCTGCTGAGAGGACATCAAGAACAGATTTAAGTGTGTGTGTCAATATATTGGGGCAAAACTGCCATGGTAAAGCCTGTTGCACACCTGCATGGTTCTTATTTAGCAGGTGGGACCCTGGATACTAAAGAAAATCAACAGTGAAAGCAACAGACCTGTCTTCTGCTCTGCAGGTCACATTACTTATATACACTAAGTAAGGCAATGAGAAAATAATGGCTTACAATAGAGTTAAAAGTGAATGCCTTCAACCTTTCGTTGTTTATCAGTTAACCAAATGACATTATAGAGATGCTTTCTGTATTTATTGAAAGGGGAAAAACATCTATCAAAGCTCATTTTAGCTATTGTTACTGCCATCACACTTGTTCTCCTCTGCCATGAGCTGGAACAGAACTGTCAGTGAGAGATGACTGATATAGGCAAATGATTTTGCATCATTTGAGATACATACAGAAATATAATCATACCCAAGGTCAAACATTAGAAAAAGGTTGGGCATTTGGGGCAATGAAAGCAATGCTGTCAGATATTGAAATCTCAGCAGGAGATTCAGCTCCATTAAAACTGAATACACAATTACTTTCAGCTTGCTACTTTCCATGCATGTATAACTAGTTTGTTCATCTTGGTGCCCCCTGTGTTAGTCAGAAAAGGTAAGATTTGAATATTTTGAGGAATGGAGATGATACTCCTTTCACAGGAGTCTACAAAAGTGATAAAAAGACTACATAACATGCATGCAACTGGTGAATAACATCAACAATTAACCTGCCTTGAAGAAGTAGACCTGAGAGATACAAGTAGCTGGCCCTGTCCATGTAATCTTAAATTCTCTGCTAGAATTTGGCTGATTTCATGTGAGAGAGCTTCCAGAAGATGCTCCTTTGGTGATTAGGAAATGTTGAGTGTGCCTGCTAAGCAATGCTGTTAGAATTATGTGACAAAGAAACAGAACCAAAGGAGAGAAATGAGAAAAGAAACTAATGAAAGCTCATTTCTAAAATAAGTGGATATTAAAAAAGGCAAAGGAAAAAGCTAAGAGAAACCATTGGTGTGTTCAAATTCAGTTACTCATTTACATTCACAGCTGCAAATATATATACACATATAAAAAAAAACCCAAAACAACTTAAGAACATAATTTCCTTTTCCCTGAAAAACATTTGTTCTCCACCTGCAAAGACTGCAAGGAACTACACTAAATAAAAATCTTGAATTTGGGATAAATGGAAGCACCACTATTTTTTTACAGATTTCTTACTGTGGTGACTTTTACCTCCTCTTGGTTACAGAGTACCTGGACCAGCCAGCTTCACCCCTGGCAGCTAGGTGTTACATCACTTATTGATTCCCTCTTCAGTTCCCCAAACAATTTACATGTGGTTCTTCTGCTCATAGCTATCCTAAACCACAAGCAGCAAGAGAGAAGATGATACAAGGCTTTTTGTGTCATTCTCTTCTTGTTTTCCTTTGCAAACAACACAATGTTCCCCAGCCAACATATTTCATCATAAACTTAACACCAGGCAGCTCTGAGAGCCAGGGGACATCCTTCCCATGTGCCAGGAGCCACAACACACAATGTTACACCATATTACAAAAATGTGAATAACCTGCATGGACTTCATGCCTGTTTTTCTAACAAATATTGGGCTTGTGGAAGTTTTTTACCTCCATTCAAGCATCATCTCTTTCAGTTTAGTAACCCACCCCCCTCACTTCCCACACGGTACTTAAGCACACCAGAATTTTTATAGTTTCCTTGTGATTTAAATGAGAAATAAAGTAAAAAAAAAATACAGCCTGTGACAGCTCCATGGTTAGCTACAACTTTCACATCAGCCTCCTCTAAGGGGCTTCTCTAGGATTACAGATCCCCACAAACCATCTTTCCCAGGTGGGAACCAGCATCATTCTGACAAAGGACCACACTGTGAAGGCTGAGCTTCCCTTACAGTCCACTGCAAACCCCCCCACACCTTGACCCATCATTTCTTCTTGCAGTGTGTTATGACAAGTCACAAAAGTCATCATAATGTCTAGCTCTACTCCTTTAAAGGAGAACATATTCTGGAGAAACATCTCCTACAGATCAAAGCATCCCAGTCACATTACCAAGCAGCAGCATGAGAGGTACTGGCACCTTCTCCAACCCCCAGCAGTGTCTCCAGCCTCATCTCCAGACCCAGCTCATTTCCTTCTTTCTTTGTGAAGCTTCTGGAGCCAAAACAATACAATTATTTAATTCTTCTAGTTGGCCAAAGCTCTCTGATTTACAGCAGTTGCTCCCTCTCCTTCTCCCTGGAGATTTTGGGGGCTCATGCATAAATGCATACACATGTACATGTGTGTGTGCATATACATGTGAAGGAGAGAGATCACCTAAAACCCTGCTAGAGCAGTTGTTTTCCATTTTTAATTTTATTTTTTACTGCTCCACATGTCCGTGGTGCATCACGCATCTCAACAGTCTTTGAAGTTTCCGTGCTTTCAAGGTTTCACATCTGTCACACTATCAGTACCCTGCCACAGATGAAAAGAATATAATTATGGATTTAGTGTAATCATTGATTTCTGGGCTCCAAACCATTCAAAGAAAGGTCACAAGTCCACATGGCTGCCCCTTAGGAAAAGGATTTGCATCTGACTACTTTATTTAGCTGAAGACACCCCCAATTAGACACAGAGACTTGGGGCTCTGCACCTGAGGCAACTTGAAGACCACCAATCAATTTTCCCCATGCCAACTGGGCCTTCTTAGCACCAGGATGACTCTGCTCCCACCTGTTAGAGGCAGTAGCCCTGACTTTCTGCTCACTAACCCCTTTTCATTTACTAGGCAGCATCTCCCTTTGGAGAAGTGCCACGGCAGACGTGGAGGACGTGCATGTGAGGAGCTGCACTTTTGGGAAGGTGGCAGAGTGCCAGAAGATTGTGCCTGAAGCAGGGGAGCTGCTGTCAACCCTTCAAACATTTAACTTACTGCAGTTCTCAGAGATCCGCAGTGCAGATGTAAAGACATAATTTTGCCCACAGTGTTTGGATTAGCAGTAAATCTACTAATCCAACACAATATCCAAAGGGGCATGGCTAGATCTATGGGTTCATAAATTCACACCACTCCTTTTATTATTCTGGGCCCCAGATGGTTTTGAATGGGCACGGGCATAATGAGATCTTGGAAGACATTATTATATTCTTAGGTCAAAATTCTCAGTCCAATCTCTTTTATCAGGCTCAGAGCTTTTGTGTCCCTGAAGTGCTAATACTCTGTGCTGATTGAGTATTCTGGCTTTGCTGGGAGTTCACACTATTTTTGATATAATTATTATTATTATTGACAGCAAAACCTGCAGAAAATGAGATCTCCATTTTTTATTACTTATAGGATCATACTGTCTGGACAATGCCCGAGATCTTTGTTATAATTATGTTTTCATAACAAAACAGATGAGAAAAAAAAGAGGGGAGGATAAAAGTATTATTTTAGTAATGGGAAGTCAAAGTATGAGGTTGATCATAAAGACTAGCAAGGTTTATAAATGAATCTTTGAACTGATCAAGGCTTTTTTTTTTCTTTTTTAAAATAAATGGGTCTTTTGAACCTGGCAGTTGTAAGGAAGTGAAACAGAACAAACTTTGAAAAGTGTGCTTGTCTGAGTCTCCTTACACCATATCTGGCTGAGAGTACAGGTGGCCAAGCACAGAAAGTTCCTGCCAATTTCTAAAGTTACACTTTTATCCACTAAACAAGCATCCTGATCCGGGTTACCAAACAGGGCACTCAACAGGAGCCTCAAAGTGCTCATATTAAATATCACTTATTCCACAGCCTGGGCCATCCAGCTTAGTAAAGCTTGATCTAATACTGTTTCACCCTTTTCCTGTGCTCGCTGGATTTTGGGTAATGGACCTTCCCTGGAGACCACTCTCAGAAAGTATCTTCTTGTAGAAGAGTTGATGGCACATGCTTCTATTTTAAAAAGCACATGTTCAGCACATTTTGCTTTTGTGAAACAGAATATGGTTTAAGTTTGTTTCAATAAAAAAAAGGGATTCTGCTGGAAGGACTTATGTCAAAGTGCAAAAGGTTTTGTACACATTGAATAGATTTTTTTTTCCTCTTGAGGGCTAGAGAGGAGACACTAAAATGAAATCTTTCTGCCACAATAGCAGTTGCTGTTTTACACACAGAGAATCTACGAGGCAGCTTGTTATGAATTCTCCATCTTTGTATTTATTTTGGATTAGACTGATTTAATCTAAGAGTCACATCAAGAAAGCCAGACCTTGCCTTTAATGAGAAACCTAATATGTATTCACAGTAAACACTTTAAATGTCAAAGTTTAATGGACAGTATTCAAAGGCCATTATTACAGTAACTATGCTTTTATATCAGCATGGCTGATGAGGAGTAATTCTTTCAAAGGCACTCCTCAAAAAAAAAAAAGAAAAATCAATAAAAACGTTAAATAATAATAATAAATCCCCACGGTGCATCTTAATACAGAGAAAGGACAGTAACAAAACCACACACAACTAGTGGATCCAAAGTGAAGCCTTGGCAATGACTATCAATGGGAAAAATATATGAATTGTACAAATATAGTTGCTGGTGAGCACTGGGAACAGAGCAAATTTGCATTCAGCCTTCCTGTCCCCTGAGCTGGCATCTGAACCCATGTCAGCATCAGCTCCCCTGAGCTTGGCTGTTCCCTGCTGTGTTCTATCTTCCTTCAAGTCTTTCTCACTCAAAAAGACAGTAACCACCTTCATACAGTATAGAGATGTGTGCATCCCCTAGGAGTAGCTTTTAGCACCCAATTTAGTAATCCTGGATAACAAAGCTTAACAGAGGAACCTCATTCTTATTATAAAACTCTTAAAATATTCCAACTCATTCCCTAGATCATCCAAGATGCCTTCTCCAGCTTCCTATCCTGGGATTTGGGGGCAAAGCAGAGGGTGGGGGGTACTGGGATGAAGAGCTTGACCCAACAGCATGAGAAAGGGTTGGGATAATTTTCACCAGAGCTCTGACTAGATTACACTGATTAAAAGCATTACTCAATCTGCTTTTTTTTTTTCCCCCAGTAACACCCTGCACTATCTGCTCCATCCTTTGTCCAAATGCATTAAAATTTTCATGTGTTTCCATAAGCAGTGTATGTCCACTGTGTCACAGTCTATTTGCAAAGCTATGGTGGACACACTCATTCTCTCAACAGTATTTAAGGGATGTACATCAAGATCCTTACTCATATTTCAGTATGATTATTGCTCACTGAAACAGAAGGTGAAAAGCTCTGGTGGGGCTGAGTGAAGATCCATCTTTATCTGGAAGGAATTGCTACATATATTAGTCACAAAATCGAAGCCTGGGACATAATGATGTTTATCAAAAAGAAGAAAGCTTATTGAAGCAGGCTCAATTTTTATTTGCAGTCATGGATACATCTACCAATTCATAGATAATTTTGTTTAATTGCTTTTAGAATCAATTAAAACCTGTCATTTATGCAGAAGGATGCAGGAATCAAAAGCTACTGTTTACTCAATTCCCTCTGCTGAAAAACTTTCCCTTTGGCAGCAGGGTTGAATTTTAAAAGGCAATGATAATCATTACAGTTGTGCAGACTCAGAGAGGCACCAAAATAACTGCTTCCCAAACAAATTCAGATAGGTCAAAACCTCTGGTTTCAGTAGATCCACACTCAGTCACCAACTACTGCAACATCATGCTGCCTTAAATGGACCACAGAAACAGGGACAAAAAAGAGAATTCCTTTCTCTGAGAGTTATTAAAGTACAAAATTACTTGCAGAAAATGCATCATTAATGAATATTTAATTTGCTATTTCAGCTACATCTCTGCTCCCCTCTCAGTTATCTATGGTTTAAAAGGGAGATAACTTGCAACCATGGAATTTCCAGAATTACACTTGGACTATTCTTAGAGAAAAGCAAACAATACAAATGTTAATTGGTTCTGACTTATTTCCCTCTGTAGCATGCACCTCTCCTTTTGTTTCCAGCTGATAATAAAAGGATATAGTTTCTCAGAAATGAATAGTGACAGCAGTGGAGCAGAATCAGAGTGGCTTGGGATGGAAGGGACCTTAAAGATCATCTAGTTCCAACCCCCCTGCCATGGGCAGGGACACCTCCTACTACACCAGGTTGCTCAGTGCCTCATCCAACCTGGCCTTAAACACTTCCAGGGATTGAGGGAACATCCACAACCTCTCTGGGCAACCTCTTCCAGTGTCTCACCACCCTCACAGGAAGGAATTTCTTTCTTCTCTCCAGCCTAAATCTCCCCTTTTCCAATTTTCATCCATCACACCTAGTCCTCCCATCCTGGATCCTATTAAAAAGTCCTACCCCAGCCTTTCTGTACCCCCCTTCAGGTATTAAGAGCTACTCTGAGCTGCCCCTGAGCCTTCTCTTCTCCAGGTTGAACAACCCCCAACTCCTTCATCCTAGGAAAGGGATTTTGCCCACACTTCCACACATTTTTGTCCAAGAATTTGTATAGTACATGGAGGGAAAATGTGTAAAGATAAGAGAGAAAGAAAAACTTGGTACAGAAATACTGTCTGAACTGCTTGTCTTTCGAGAAATACTTCCCTCCCTCAGTAAACTGTTGTTGTCCACACAGGACCAGATTTTCTGCTACCCACTGCAAATAATTTCTACCTCTGCTGAAGTCAACAGAGTTTGCACTGATGTAAAGCATCTTGGACCTAGAACAAGATGAGGTCCATACACTGCACATGTAAATGAAGAAAAGTGTCAGCCCTGAAAGTCTGCTATTGATACCCAGCAGCCATAGCAGCCACTTAAAGGGATGTGGCATTGATTATCTGTCGGCTACATGCTCCAGCTCTCAACTCAGATTTTTCAGATAAATGCAAAAATGAACAAATCTTTCATCTGAAGCATGACTAAAAGTTAAAAAAAATGAAAAGAAAGAAAAAAGGATTCCTCAGTGAGGTATAGTTTTGCTATATCATGTTTGTAGAGTCCTTGAATCTTCCTATGAAGCTCTCTCATCAGCCAAAGAACAACACCACCTAGAAAGGACTTGATCTCTACAAGTTTGTACTTTCTCCTTGTTCTTTGGAAAGGTCTATGGGATTAGTACTCTAAAAATTAATATTACCAAAAAACTTAAATTGCAATAAAATTACAAAAGCAAACAAAAATGAAAATGTCCCACTACATTTCAAACCTAGACTCAAGTATACTTGATGAAATAACAGATATGAAGACACTTAAGAGGCACAGTAACATCTTCAATATTAAATGGTACACCAAGGGCATGCATTGAGAAATTCTCCAGATAATCTTAAAGTATTTGTTGGCTCTTATCTTCCCAAACTGTAAATCTGCATTTTTCTAATTGGCAATATTTGCTTTTTGTGTTTCAGAAAAAAAAAAAAATCCAGAAGTGACTTTATAGAATCATAGAATAGTTTGGGTTGGAAAGGACCTCAAAGATCATCGAGTTCCAACGCCCCTGCCACAGGCAGGGACACCTCCCACTAGACCAGGCTGCTCAGTGCCCTGTCCAGCCTGGTCTTGAACACCTCCAGGGAGGGGGCATCCACAACTTCTCTGGGCAACCTGTTCCAGTATTTCACCACCCTCACTGTAAAGAATTTCTTTCTTATGTCTAGTCTAAATGTATCCCCCTCCAATTTATATCCATTGTTTCTAGTCCTCCCATCCGATATTATGTTAAAAATTCCTTCCCCTGCCTTTCTGTAGGACCCCCTCAGGTACTGAGAAGTTACTCTGAGGTCCCCTCTGAGCCTTCTCTTCTCCAGGCTGAACAACCCCAACTCCTTCAGCCTGTCCTCATAGGGCAGTTGCTCCAACCCTTTGATCATCTTCGTGGCCCTTCTCTGGACCCTCTCCAACAGCTCAATGTCCTTCCTGTGTTGAGGGCTCCAGAACTGGACACAATACTCCAGGTGGGGTCTCACCACTTTCTTTCATCTTTCTTTATTTTTCCTCCCAGAAAAAGCTCATCACACTTTCACATCTCAGAGCCAGGTGAATGTATCAGAAGCCTGAACAATCCTCACATTGCTTCTCTGTACCTGGTGACCAACCTAATGCAGTGTCAAGTCAAGGAAAAAGTGTGCAAGGATAGATCAGCCCTTTTTCTGGGCTGCTTGAACTGCTGAGAATCAGCTACTCAGTTTAATGATGTTAAAATAAGATGAGTTTAAATCCCTGCCTCCTCTCATTGCTTTCTGAGGAGTCAGAAATGAAAACAACAGGAATCTGTTTTCCTTGTGTTAAATATGTAGGGTCACGTCCTTTGTTCAGTTTTAGATCACAGGGATTACAGAATAATCCCTCCCAAACTTTGAATCATTTTCTCACATGTGATATAGTTAAAATTGCTTTCTGGCCTCTTTTCAAATGGTTGTTGCTGAATGGTATTCACTGAATACTAAATAAAGTGAAACTTTAAATATCCTGTGCTCTGTGTTTGCACCATTCAGCCCTGGAATGTGCTAATTCTATGTGTTTAGAAAAAAAAATTCTTTTAATTAGCAGGTGAGTATTTAAAGTCAATGCAATTGTAACCTTTGAGAAGCTGCTGATGGGTAAGAAGGAACTTTGCTGGGAGCATCTGACACTATGAAAAAAAAAAATCACATAAACAGAAGGTGTGATAAAGGGTAGCACAAGAACTTGGCTGATTTCTGTTTCTAAAGTCTATTGTTATGTGGAATGAGAAATGGATGGAAACCTATCAACCCAAATGCTAACTAATTAGTTATCCAAAGCTAACTAATGCAGCTTGAAGCAAAGCAACAGAATAAATGGGAGATGCCTAGCACAGTGCCCAACAGGAAAGTGTCAGAAAACAGATGTATTTTCCAATGAAGCAGATGCAGAAAAGCAACTGATAATTGAGATCATTTTGAATGGGGATTTTCTCATAAATTCTATCCATGGCACAGTTGAGTGAATAACTGTGAAGCTCATTTTTGGGGTGTGTTTGTTATCTTTTTTTTTTTTTAATATTCCAGAGATGATCAGCACCTCCTTTAAAAAAACAGTTGATTTTTTGTTCATGATTCCTCATTTTGGCTGTTGCTTTAGCTACAAATTGCTCCTCCAAGAAAAGAAGCTCAAAAACACTTTTCAGCTTTAAACAACCAGAAATTATCCAGAAAACCTGAAGTTTTGAGATGTGTTAATTTACTGGAAGGTATTCCCCTTTCACAGCTAAAGATCATAGGGATAGAGCTATAGTAGATTTCCTGACCCAGCATTTTGCTTCAGGCTCTGTGAAGGCTTTCACTGTCTCCTTCTTGCCAAAAACTTCAGGATGGCTTGTCTTCAGAACTAAAAAATTGGGTTAACATGTGATTCTGATGCCATCAGGCTCACAGCTAACATTTGCCACATGGACCATTAAACATACAAAACCCTTTCTGATGCAGAGGGATGTACTGCATGGATGATCCTTAGAGCCAAACTCTTCTATCCTGCACAACAGTATAAAGTATTTCCCCATTTCCACTACCCTATAAGACTTCCAAGTCCAGGATTTCAAATCCAGTTGAATTTAGTGCTACAAAAGTAAGCAGATACCTCCATCTGACTCCCAAAAGCAAGTTAAGCATTCCAGACGTCTCAGATTTGCACTCAGTGGTTCATGGATGGATGGTTCAGCCATTAGGGTTTTATTTTTCCTATTTTTGACTCCGAAATGAATAATGTAACTTAAAGCTTTATGGTGACAAGAACCCACAATAGTCCTCTGAAACTGAAGGGCTAGCCATCAGGATACAGCAATTCACATGTCCTAATATATTACTGATCTAGACATGTATATCTGACTGCTAAAATTCACTGGGTGTATGAATTTGATTCATTTGTTTATTAGCAAGGTAATTTTGTCTGGAAAGTTTACTAGAAGCACATTGTTTTGGAAGTATTTTTATTTCTCTCTTCTCCTCCCTCCTCCCTCCCCTTTTTTTTTTAACTTGCTAAAAGACTAAGCATTATCTACTAATAACATGAAGATGCAGAAAAGAGAAGGTCAATTTAATTGGAACTACCATTTCCTGGGGTTTAAAAGGAAAATGTTGAAGCTAAGATGACATTGACAAATTGCTACTATTTATTTAAATTGTGTAATGCAATCTACCAGTAGTTCTATAATCTGCATGTTTGAAGCAGTTGACCCGTTCAACTAATGCAAACAAATTAGCCTCCCGGGTACCAGCCATATCCTATAAGCCATTAAATATCCTAATCTAACATCATTTAATACACAAACTCTCTTAGTTAGAGTGTTAGAGTGAATATGTGTTATAAAAATTACAATATGTGGGGTCTAAGCACAGTGGAGCCCAGGTCAATAAATTTGTCTTTGCTGTCACTCAGGCCAAAGGAAGGGGATGGCAAAGCTGCTTGGATTTCACTCTGTCTCCTGAGCACACCCAGGCTCTGCCCACCAGATATCTTCATTGCCACATGATTAATTTCCCCTAAAGTCCAGCTCTGGCTTAAACACTTTAGTTCAATAGTTCCTACCACTAATATATTGTACAAATTTCATTCCAGTAAGTAAATTGGTCTGGTGAAAGTGTTTGCATATTAAATATTTCTCAAGAAAATTCAGGCTCATTCTGTACAGGCTGGAAACAGGCTCAGTATTTCTCACTGATTTATAGAAATGCCAATCCAAAGACACTGCAATTCATGCAGATAAAGTCACCTGAAGGGAATGGGGCTGTTTGCCTGAGTAAAATATGAACAAAACCTGCCTTAATTAGCAAAGATATAATTCTCATTGGAGCCTAGTTCTGGTGCCTTCTGAAAAGGGAAAATTGCCTATTCTCCATTCTGATGAATACACCAGTAGAAAAATCTTTTATCACACTGAGAGGTTCTATTCTAGAATTGATCCATGAGTAAAGTCCACCTCATGCAAGCCCAAGACCCTAAAGACAGTTCTGAGAGCTAACATGGCTTCCTCAGCCCTTGGATCACTCCTTAAAAGACTAGTCAGCAGAGCATCATAAAAGCAAGGAGATTGATTTAATCATTCCATGACATCTTTACCTATCAGAAAAGTAATAGTCCTATAACCAAAGGAAAATCAATAGGTTATATATCACTGACAGGCTACAAAGTCATTACAGAAGCTTTTGGGTCTGAGTCACACAATTAATTGCCCAAGAAATATCTCCTGGTGGCAGTAAACAAAATATATTTTTAGCATCCCCATGCAAAGAGGGTGATCCTTTCCTTGAACTCCTGCAGAAGACAGCTAAGCAACAACAGCAAAAATAACCCCACAAAACGGAATAACCTCAAATTACTAAAGACACATTGAAGAAGTTTTTTTCCAAGCCATGACTGAACATAATCTATGTATTCAGTGGAAAATAAAAGCTTGGGATTTTAGTAAGAGTCTAGCTGAATCTCAGCTCTTTGATATGAGAAGAAATAGATAGAATAAATCACCTCCAAAAGTGAGTAGAAAAAGAGAGATTTTCCAGAAATTTGGAAAAATCTGGGGTACAGATATTAATAGTTTCATATGTTGGGAAAAGGACAATGGATTGGAAGTCTTGAAGAGATTTAATTTCAATGGTTGTTAGCAGAGAGCAAGAAGGAGCTGTGCAAACTGATTCAGAGCATGTGACCTCCCTTTGTTGAGGCATCAACAACTGCACCAGTCTTATATATATAGAAATATGGAAAACAATCCCTTTTAATTTTAAATAACCTTGATCTAAAAAATCACAAACCCAGAGATCTAACTGAATCTGATAATGAGACCCCCACAATCTCTGCCTCCCGCTGCGAGAGCTGACAAGGTGTTATGATTTAACTTATCAGAGGTGGTTGTTTTTCACTACAAAAATTATCATGTATTTTTCCTTTCTCCCTGAGGAGTAATTAAGTGACTCATGGATGAGGTCTAGAAAATCCATAGTTATGAAAGGTAAAAACATCTATCACTGGGAAGAGGAAAGTTTGCCACAGGGTTGGGATTTCAGCCTTAAAGTTCCTTACCAAATTTGGAGCTGCTCTAGTCCTTAAGCTGCTAAATATTAATTTCTCCTAGCTTAACATCTTTTAAGCTGAAATTAGTTCAAAATCCTATGCTCTCTCCTAACAGCAGTAGTGAGCAGTGTATGGCAATGCCTTGGACCTACATGAAACATCCCACTGCCCTGAGAAATCCCAATGACTTCACAGGTTGGTTCAGCTGAAAGTTAGGAATTGGAGAGAAACATTTACAGAGCAACAAATCCGCATTAACTTGAGTGATAACATATGAGGTATTTTAAATGAATAGTAATTAAAATTTAGTAGGATGATAATATGGTAATTAAATATCAATTGTTTGCGCAGGACCACTTATTGGCTTTAATAAGTATGTAAAAGATATTAATCTAGTTGTCATGCAATTACCTCATTGAGGGGGAGTGGGAATCTGCGGGGGGGTGTGTGGGAAGAACAAATCATGAAATGCAAAATTCACTTCAAAATCTGCATTGAGGTTATGACAGAACTAAAAGGGGGAAAAGAAATATTTTTAAAAAAATAAAAAATAAGTCACTCTCTTTTTTTCCCCCTCTAGCTACCAGGATTTGCAGGGTGATGCAGCAAGCTGGGCTGTGGGCACAGAAAGAACTATTGCAGATAGGGTGAAAGAGGGGACATGCACAGAGGCATTGAGTAGAAACAGAGCATATAAACCAGTACAGGACCCTGAATGTTAAATTTCCAAAGAACATTTGGGCATTTTTGTAAGACCTACATGTATCTAGCCAGCAGTTACCACACTTAAATATCATTTAGTACTCTGAAGAATTATTAGCATTTGCCCTGGGCTGCCATTGCACCGTGTCCAACACACACGATGTAAATCTTCAGACATCTCTAGGATTTACAGATTAATTCTGCAAGGTTATTGTGACAAGTGTACATGTACTTATTAACTTCGTTCTTCTCCAAATGTAAATAGATACTTTTTGTCCATGCATCATAATTTCAAACAGGAAACAGGATGATCCCCACATTTTTCTTATAAATTATCCATCCTTTCTGCAACAACTTTGGAAGCAGTGCCAATTTTTTTATAGCTCAGAGGAGTGATAAAATATTAACCATATAATTCACTTTTTTTTTTCCCTTTCACAGCCCTGTGTGGAAAAAGGCAATATTTTTAAGTTCCTGTGTTTACACAGGTATTAGAAGCAGAGAAAGGTGGTAGGAAATTTGAGCTAAGTTGCCTGCCCACCGAGGCAGATAGAGTTCAACTGTGTTATTCCCAGCAGGACTTTGACAAGCCTGTTCACAGAAACTCACCAAAAAGAGGATCCCCCACTTTCCTAGCAGGGCTGTCTTAATGTTTAACAAGCCTTCTTATCCAAAATCTTTGCTGCAAAGTAAGCTAATTTCTTCTTTTCCTAAGCCTGACAGAGAGAGAGATATTGACTTTTCTGCCAGACAAACCCAGCTCATTCAGCCCCGTCTCAAGCTCAGGGTTTCTGAATCTTTCATCATTTTTGGTCCTCTTCAGAGCCCCGATTCCTGCACAGCATCCTTAAAGAAGTGTTTAAAAATGGATGCTGCCAAGCCTGCAGCAGCACCAAGAGCCTGCCCTGCCCACAGGCTTCAGAAAAAAAACCAAAAAACAGTGGAGACATCTTGGAAAAATGTTTTAAGCAAGACTAGAAATGAGTAAGAGGAATAGCTCCTAAATAAATTGCAAGGGACACTGGCTCTTTTCCCTCACCTCCCAACATCACTTTGAGATCCCCAGGTTTAGGAGTGGAGGGTAGAGGATGGGGATCAACTCTTTTCCTCTTTCAGAGAGGAACTATTACACAATCAAAATGCCTGAAGTGTAGAGGCTAAAGAGCTGGGTTTGGAAGAGCTCTGGAGAGAAAACAGAGTCACATCAGTGTCAAGATCCTCCAGCTCCTCCCAGTTACTGCTCCTGTTGCAATGGAATTCAAGCAGGGCAGCTCTGCTGATCCTCCCATGGGAGCAGTCTCTCAGCCTGGATTTTTTTCTCCCAACTGTCCCTGCAGCCAGACTTCAGCACATACACATTCTGAGGCTCTTTAATTAATTAAAAGGAGAGAATAATTAATGTAGCAACTGTTATTCTGGTTCAGGCCATCAGTGAGGGTGTGGAGGGGGGTGGTGAGGCTAAAACTGTGCTCTATTGGTGATGCCAAACTGCTGCAGGGCCAGCAAAGGGATAAGTTGAAACAAGCTTAGCATGGCTCTGCATCACCCAGTCAACTGGAGGATACTGGTTAACCTAACCCACAGAAAGAGCAGAGATGGAAACTTTTCTAGCAGAGAAAAAAACTCTAAATGCAAGTAGCAGCTGCAATTCTGCAGGCTCAAATACATTGATAGGTCACAATAATTTTTGCAAATCATTCCACTAGATATTGGGAAGAGCTGCCATACCATATGTGAATCCATATTCACTTTCAGAATGATCAGTTGTTGAGATGAAAAAAAATAAAGAGTTGTGTTTGGGAGAGAAGCAGCAATATGCAGTGAAGCTCAAAAGCAGGCTCGCGTTTGAAGTGTCACTTTTCGTTTTTATCACCATTTTATCACCACTAAGGGAAAGTGCTCTGCAGCATGCAGAGCCCTGCCTTATTCAATAACATGTTAGAAGCAGTCTTTTTAGTGTGGAGATAGAAACAAACAAGGAGAAAGGTAGAGGCAGATGATTAAATGGGCTGAAAATCCAGGCTGACACACTGGTACCAACGGAGCACAACTGGGGTCAGGGGGAAGGTAGGAGAGCATGAATGAGAACTGAAATTACCCAGCTAAAATTCCTTGCTTTTTGAAATACACCACTGCCTTATGTCATTGTATGGCCTTGATTTCATGTCTGTGTTCTGCAGGTCGTGGAAACATTGCCAAGGCAAGTCTGTGGGTTAATATTTCCAGGATTTCAGAGTAACACACAGTTTATTCATTAGCCCAAACAGCCTCTTCCAACAGCATCACCACATCCGCAGCCCTATAAAAGCCTCTTGTTGACTCAGACCACTGGGCCAATTCCCTGCAACGATTTCTTAGGAGATGTTACACTGTAATAGCTCTAAACACACTTAAAGATTTTTTTTTTGTTGTATTTTTCATTTGAAGATCACTGACCTGGTGCAAGAAAATATTTTCTCTCCGTAGGAGGCAGACCTCTTCCCTTCCTGTGACTTTCAAACCACCAAAACTTTGAAGAGTTGCTGTACATCTTTTCCCACTCTTTAGAGCACCCAGTTCCTTACCCAGCCAGACCCCCTGATGCTTTCAAAATACAAATAAACACTATATGCATTAAAATTCTGAATTTACATTTATACCTATGTGTGCTTTGCAGATTTCCCTCTCAAGCCCGCTAGAAACATTTTTTTTATCACCCTCTATGAGTGAAAATCTTTATCACAGAGGATTACAATGAACTAAAATATTTTTTTCTTCATTTTGCTATTCCTTTTGTGTGAAGTTAACACACATTCAGCAAATAAAGGACCATTTCTAGGTGTGTCACAGAACTGAGCATCCAACTGGTCCATCCTATGCTCAGTTGGAGTGCTACAACCTGGAAGGGTTTTTGAGGCATTACATAGATATTCAGGATTCCTGTAGTATAGAGATGAATGGTCTAAAATTTTATATTGAGTTTGATGGGAAACTTCATCACGATGGGAAAATCAATGACAAACACAAGGTAAAGAAGCTATTTTCTCTGTCATGTGCACACACTGAAAAAGAATGCCAAGTGAAACTCCAGTTGTTGCATGCAAACAGGGGTATCAGGAATATTTTTCAGTTTTAAAAAATACTTTATCTACCCCAATAAACAATCTTCTTCACTGTCTCAAAAAAAGAGTTGGAAACAGCTATAACTAAATAGCTCAAATTCCCAGTATGCTGTGTGTTCATTGGTATCCATCTTTAATCCACAGAGTGTATTTCTAAATATAGGTAGCTTAATAAGCACATACAGATAAAATAATTAATACTGAAAATATTGCTAAAAATATCCTGCTGCAGAGATTGCATTGTCAAACAAATATTTTCCTTGGGAGATTTTATCACATTAAGTTATTTTTCTTGGTACCAATCTCACAGTTCATTGTAGTATTTTTTCCCCATGCTTTGATAAAGTTTACCATTGTAAAACATCATGCTGTCAATGAAATCACAGAAAGGGATGACACTAGGGAGACCTCCATAAAGAACCTTAAATGAAGCAATTTGCAGTAGAGAAAAGATGTAGAAATTCTGTGGGTGGACGGTTCAGAACAGATGAGCAAATCCTTCCTCACCACAGACTTCAGGGATCCTTAACCACAGCCTTTTTCCAACACAATCCTCAGACTATTCTGCAAACTGCACTTTCAACACAACCTCATGGTAGAATCATAGAATAGTTTGGGTTGGAAGGGACCTCAAAGATCATAGAGTTCCAACCCCCCTGCCATAGGCAGGGACACCTCCCT
>VZTY01007461.1:0-12354 GCA_013400935.1 Turnix velox
CTGATATTCTGTGATTTCCAAGGTCACTGTGGCGATGCGGAGAGAGGGTAGCCCCACGAGGGCTGAGGTCAGAGATTTGAGGGGGTGTCGTTAGGGCAGCACCGCCGACATGCGAGGGGAGCGCTCCTCAATGGCGCTGCCGCTGTCCCGTCCCCCTCCTGCTCCCCCTCCCCGCGCATGTGTGCAAACCCCGCCCTGCCCGCGCGCGCGGGGCTGGCCGCGCTTCCCTATTGGCCGCCCGGGAGGGGAGTGGGCGGGGCCAGGCTCGCGGCGGGCGGGATCCTCCCGCCTGCGCGCGGCGCGAGCACACATCCCGCACGTAGCTGGTGCCTTTAATCGCGGCGGGGCCGCCTCCGCGCCGGCTGCGCTTCCCTCACCGCACCGCCGGGCTCGGCTCATTGCGCTCGCTTCTCCGGTAGCCGCATCGCAGCGCTGCGTGCTTCCTTCAGCCGCCGCCGCCGCCTCCTCCTCGGAGCGCAGCCCAGGTGAAAAGTTTTACCTTAGCCGCACCGCGCGGCAACGCCGCCCGGCCTGGAGTCGCCGGCGGCCCGCCCGGCGTCGCCTCCCGCCGCGGGGAGGGTCGGCAAGGCAAAGCGGGAGTTCTCCCCCCTGGAGCCATGCCGCTGGGGCACATCATGAGGCTGGACCTGGAGAGGATCGCCCTGGAGTACGTCGTGCCCTGCTTGCACGACATCGGTTTCTGCTACCTGGACAACTTTCTGGGGGAGGTGGTGGGGGACTGCGTGCTGGAGCGGGTGAAGCGGATGCACCGCGACGGGGAGCTGGCCGACGGGCAGCTGGCTGGTCCCAGCCGCGGCGTGGCCAAGCGGCACCTCCGCGGCGACCAGATCAAGTGGATCGGGGGCACGGAGGAAGGCTGCGAGGCCATCAACTTCCTCCTCACGCTGATAGACCGGCTAGTGATGTACTGCGGCAGTCGGCTCGGCAAGTACTACGTGAAGGAGAGATCCAAGGTAAGTGGGTCCCGCTCATCTTCCTACCCAACCCCTCCTTCTCCCCGCCAGCCGCCGGTGGGATGTGGCGGAAAAGTTTCCAAGGGCTCCCCGTCGCCTCCCCTTCTCGCTCTCCGCGGGTGTCCGGTGCTGGGCTGACCCCGCGGCACCGCTCCCGGTGGGGGAGCCCAGGAGATGCCCGTAGCGATCACACCTTCGCCGGCGGAGGGACGGCTCCAAAGCTGACCCTCGCTCCGTTGCTTTTCTCGGGGCTCCACCGGTCCCTGTCCCGGTGCCATGTATCGCCGCGCAGCCAGCCCGCCGCCGCTGCTGACAGGGTGGCAGCCGCTCGCCCTGGTTGTAGAGAGCGGGGACCGCCTTGAACGTGACTTTCCCTTTGGGATATTGCTTCAGGTGTAGGGAAAAGCTCCTTATCCTTCCCCCCTCCCTGCCGCACGTATGGGGTTGGGATCCGATTATTTGGATGTGCCCGTGCGACAGTGGAGTTGTCCCAGGGAGTTTCGGTGGACCAGCTCATGCCAGCGTCCTGCAGAGGAAGAGGTTTTCTTTAAGGTGTAGGACAAAGTTAAGCATGCTCCGTTTGGTGCACAGGGAATTTTTTTTTTCTTTTGAAGGTACAGAAGCAGAGAGGATACTTGTAAGATGCTTGTGTTAGAGGTATCTTTCCCTGTGAAGTTTATTTGCGTTTGCGACGTTGTTAGTTCAGTTTGGGGGCAGCTTGGTTTTCGTTCCCTTGCTTGTTTCACCTCGGCAAAGTGAGCTAACTGCCTTGAAACTAAGTTTTCTTGCTAAGAAAACATCTTCATGACTTTGTTTCCAACTTGAATTCTGTAACTCCTAACACGCTTTCAAAACATCCACCTCTTAGAAACATGCTAGAAATAGAAAGGATGAAGCTTCAAAAAAGATTACTAAAGGGAGAAGTTAGGTGTTTCTTTTGATCTTGCACTAAGCTAAGAGGACATGTGAGTAGTGCTAAGGCTTATTTTTTTTCTCTGCCGTCAGAAAACAAAGTTAATGTGATGTATTGCTTGGGCTCACCTTAAACCTGTCCATGCCCCCCTGTCCAGTCCCACACACTTGCACACAGTGATGGGAATAAAAAAAAAGGTTGAAACATTGCTCCTGTGCACAGCTCCAATAATCATTGAGGCTTGCTTAACTTTAGTTTAAAGTGTGAGTAGACTGGATTTCACTTATTCCTGTTGGGGAACCTGTTGTTCAGAGGTATAAATAACTATTCTGCTTTGGCATGCTTGTAAGGTCATCCTAGTTCTTTCTCTGGATGACTTCTGTTTGCCTGATTACTGCTGTGAGGGTAAAACTTGGAGCTTGTGTTCAAGTTGAACTGGAATGAAAGGAGGTGGTCTAACATTTGTGTCAGATACTTGGAGAAAGTCAACTGGATGCCTGAAGGCTGTTTGCACTAGCTGGGGAGAAGGGCCATTTGAGGAGTGACCTTAGGTTGTAGAAATAATGTTAAAACTGACTTGTTTTTGCACTAATTTTTGTACAAATAGTAATGACAGACAGGAATGAGCTTATTTTACAAATAGATACCAAGCTACTTGCTATAAAATGAGACACTTTTGGCTCTTATTCTTTAACGTGGAAAGCTCCATGCTCCACGTAGTGCATGGAACAACAGTTCAGGATCCAAAGGGACTCCATGTTTTCTGCAAAACGAAATGCAGAGGAATTTCCATCAGAAATTAATAGTGACCAATCCTCTTATTATAATAATAAGTACCATGGATATATGAGGCTCTGGAATAGCAACTGACATCTGTAACTGAGATGTGGAACGCCTTCAGCAGGAAGATTATTCCTATGACTAATCAACTGACTTCTTCAGTGCGTGCAGGTTCCCACGTCACCTAGAGGTGACATTTCCCTTCAACCACTGAACTTACACGTTTTCTTTTTCCTTCTAAAGTTTCACTGACTTTGCATGAAAATCCCACATTTATCCATATAAATGGGTGCTTGGAAAACTTCTGTGACTTGATATGTGGAGGGATGTGGTGGGTTTCGGAGCAACTGGACCAGAACTTCTTAGGTGGACATGTGCTATTAGACTTCATTACTAGGTAGGACTAAGAATTCAGAGCATTTTGTTGAAAGTGTAAGCTTTTGGCTACATGGTAACTCCTCTTGTCATGGAAATGCGTTTATGCAATATCAGCCTCATGATTCTTTAGAGGTGTATGCTTTTAAAACAATAGTATGACTTTAATCTTCAACTGAAGTGTTGGAAGACAGGGAGAAGGAGAGAGATTTGCTTAGTAAATGATCTTCTATCAGCTTACTGTCTGCTTAGTGTGATGTGCTTCATGTCTTTATTGTAGCCACACAAAAACAGGATGACAAGAATGACTTGGCCAATAAAAGAAGCTATCCTTGTACCTATGTGTGAGAAATGAGTTGGATTTTGCTGACTTCCAGCAACACTGAAAGAAATTTAAGGCTGTATCAAAGAGAACAGATGGAAGTAAAATTTTACTAGGGCACTGGATACTCTCAAGAACTGCTGGTTGACATTTGAGGGCTGATAATGAAACGTAACCTTTCATCTTTACAGACTGGTGATCTAAATCTATCTTTAGAGTAAGTCATATTTTAAAATATTCGCTGACATAGTTAAATCAAAATAACCAGATAACATTCTTCTAAAGGTCTCTTCTGTTGACAGACCCATGGCATTGCTTGTTGGCTTCTGTGTTCTTCTCAGCTAGAGTTTGTTTTCTACTGAAATAAAAGCTTCTGTAATGAATAAATAGCTAAGGAACTCACCGAGGTATTGCTGACCCAGGTTTTGAGTCCCTCACCTCAGCATACAGAGGGATGCTCTGGCCTGAGGACAGAGGTCATTCTAGTTTTGAGGAACTGTCTTTCATCTGCTGTAGTTTTGACTCTTGGTTGAGAAAAATCTGGTTGGGTCATTTAGGTTAGGAGGTAAGACCTTAACTTGCTCTTCATGGCCAGTCCCTTGAGGTGCCTCCAGGTCAGGTGGTGTTCCAGGAACCATAAGTGAAAAGGTGATTGATGTGCTGCAGCTTCTGACTCCTCAGGTCCAAAAGGCCCAAATGGTTAATTGAGGTAGGTAGGGTCTTGAGGGGATGGTGGAGATGGTGCTGTCTGTAAAAGTTTTGAGCCTACTTGCTCTGCTTGCCTGCATGAGAACATTACTAAGGTCCAGAGATGGGCAGGGGTGAATTTAGAATTTCATAGGTGGTGAAATGTCTGCTCTATAGTAAACTAATATACTAAGAGTATATTGTTAAAAAAAACCCCACAACAACAACAAACAAAAACAACAAAAAAACCCAAAACCAAACAACAACAAAAACAAACAAACAAAAAAAACCCCACAAAAAAACCCAAAAAACACACACCCCCCCCCCAACGTGTCAGGAAAACAGTCCAGAAAAAAAGCTGGTTTGAGTATTTTCTTTTTCAAGACCTAAGAAAGGTTGTGTTTTTTCTTTTCTTTCAAATGTTGGAAGCTGCAGATGTGTTAAGTGCTGTAGAGCTTGGTGGAGTTTGTGACTTCTGTCCCTCTGTCAGCCTTGAGTGCTGGGGAGCCCCAGGCTCCAGAATTCCCTCCTGTGGGGAAACAGGCTGGTGGGAACCAGTGGAGCTGTGTGGTGTGTGGAAATGCCAAAGCTGTGTTCTCAAAAAGGATGCCTGTCTCTGCTACAGAGAGACACTGTGGCTATTCCCCCTTTCATACTTTGGTCCCTGCTGGAGAGGGGCAGCTCCCCCTGTGGTCAGGCAAGGTTCCAAAGTGATGCCATCAGTGCCTGCTGCCCAGTGCCACCTTGTCTACATCAGCTCTTGACTCACTGCCAGCAGGCTGTGTTGGCCCTCACAGGCAAGGGGTGGAAGGTACTTTGACCTGGTGTGGCTGTGCTCTGTCTGTGTGGACTCTGTACCCAAGTCCTGACAAGAGTGTGTCCTGCTGCAAGTCATTGGTACTCTCTTGTGTGCTGTCATGGGTTGAAATCCTTGTCAGGGCTGTCTTTAGGGACCTCAGGCTCATCTTGTGCCTGCTGTGCTGGTAAGAAAGTAAGGCAAGAAGTTATCATCCAAGGAGCTGATCTGTGTGGAAGGAAGGCTATGACTGATGTTTCTTGGCCAAAATCCAGCTGCTCACATTTAGTGTCAACCATGTGGCCTGAAGTTTAAAAGTCTTTTTCATGAGGGATTAGTTAATTGAGATTGAAAACTTCAAAAATCTTTGTGGACCTTTCACTTTTTCATGGGGTGTTTTCTGCATCCTCTGTTTAGAGCAACAGGACCTCCCTGCTCAGCTCACCCTGGTTGACCCTCTCTAACTGTTCCAAGAGAAGGTCTATAATGTTGTAGGTCTTCAGTGGTGGCACTTTGTGGCTGGTGTGTGTTTGCTGAAAACCAAAGCTGTTTTCTCTGCCCACCATGTAATGAGATGTTCTTAGGTAGGCTTTGAAATGTGGTGTGTCCAGCAGGTTGATCCTAGGGACTAGAGAAATACACAGAGTGCTACTTGGTTTGAGTGGTTTTATTACCAAATCCCCTATAACTCAAGTAATCAGGTGAGTTTATTTTTGCATTTCTGAATGGAGAAAGAAAAACTCTGTTGTATAGCACTCAAATTCCATCCTTTGCAATTAAAAGAGTGGTATGAGGTGTGCATGTAATGAGCAGACTAACAGGAGACTGGCTCTGAAACTGAAGAGTGGTGCTGCCAATAAAAATACACTGGTTTGTTAAATGTTACAAATGATTTTTGGTACTTGCATAGCAGCTTGCCTTACAATTATTTTTTACAATGGGAGGTCTGCTGAACACCACCATCCAGAAGAAATATGCATAATTTCCCTTTCTTTTAATCAAATGCACATGTTCTGGCATAATGGGTAAGTTCAAATCTGTTCTTCTGGCCAGCTGCCGTCTGAGGCCAGAGCCACTGGAACTGTAAATACAACAGACAAGTCATTTTATGATATCAGACTGAGGAATTCAGCATTGGCACAGATCCTAGAGCAGTTGCTTTGGCTCTATGTCAGAGCTGATGTTTATAACAGTGTTTGTCAAGCAAGATTAGTTAGCCTGGTTAATTATACACAGGAATGTATAATTTTTACTTCACAATGGGAGCATTAAATGAGTACAAACCTGTGTGTATTAGCTCTTGTTTTTGCTCATCAAATTATTCTCAATGAGTTCTTGCAACTTCCAGAAGATACTTCTCTGAAAGAAGCACTCAGAGAATCTTTCAGGTTGCCTCTTCGCTCAGCCAGGAGAGGATATTGGAGAAATTGGTCAGCATCTTACAGTGGTGTGTCTGTGTGTATCTGTAAGTTCGTTGAGAGAAGCATGTGAAATGATACTTGAATTCATACTTGAGTGTTG
This sequence comes from Turnix velox, assembly GCA_013400935.1. Lineage (NCBI taxonomy): Eukaryota > Metazoa > Chordata > Aves > Charadriiformes > Turnicidae > Turnix > Turnix velox. The sequence continues at coordinate 6,369 of VZTY01007461.1, forward strand.
AAGTAAGAAGCAACTTGAATTTGGTACCCATTACTTGTCATCACTGTTGAGAACCTGACTGTAGTGAGGTGGTGGCCTTTCTCTGCAGTTAAAATTGGCAAAAATGTGCCATCTTCAGGATGTGTTACACCACAGCCTTTGGTAGACAGGGTTGCTGCTGGTCCTCCTTTCCCTCTTTTGTGGAGAAGTCTAACCAGCTAACAGCCACTTTTCTTACCCTCCCTTAGGAGTCTGTCCTTGTGCTTTACAGTCTTGATGGCAGAGGAAGGTAGAAGGTGGCCAACAAGGGGAAGAAAAGGGAAATAAGTCTGATCTCTGTGAAGAGCACAGTTGTCTGTCTGTCCTGAGTTTGTATACATGTTTGTGGCATCAGAGCAGATTCCTTGACTTTTTTGATATTGTCTGTAGTTTTACAGTCAAGTAATGCTTCCTGAGTCTTATTAGGCTCCAGCCTTCCATAATGATTGTAAAGCAGTGATTTTTTTCCACGGTTTGACCCACAGTGTTTTCCTCAGTACCACCTTATCCATTGCCACAACTGCTCTGATACCAGTCCTTCCCCACTTCATCAGCTTGTAAAGCCAGAGACTTTCAGTGGTTGCCTTTCTGGTGTGCCTGCCACTATCCTTGTTACCTGCAGTCTCTAAATAAATACATGCCTCTTGGTTAGTTTGTTTTTGTATGAGGGCTCATTGCTTGTTAAATGCACGTCAGTGTAAACCTTCCACAGCCCTGTGGGGAAGGACACTGTAATACAGGTGGCATTAATGCCTCTGGGTGTTTATCCTTTGGACTGGTGGAGGTGTGTGAGGCATCACAAGGCTCAGTATCCTTGGGAGAGCCACCAGGGAAAATAACAAGATTCAGAGTTCATCTTCCCCTCCTGCTGAGCTGGCATTTTGGGAGGGATGCTGCTCCTTGCTATTAATATTTGTATACAGCCTTTTTCCCAAGGTAATTATTAATGAACAATTGGTTCATTACAGCTCACTCTAATGAGCTGTATGTTTGAATGGAGATGCATTGATGCTCATAACACAGATGCAGGGCAGAGGATACAGTGTACAAATGAACTTGTTCCTTTGCATTAAGGATTCCAGCTGTCTGTGTTAATCCCAGTGTCTGTGTTAGATTTCACAGTAAACTCTTCTTTCTTTGACTTATGAGCTTTCTGGATGGTGGCTCGATGTAATATAACTGGTTGCTTCTTGAGCAGTAAGCTTGATTCAATATGTGGAAGTGTGTTTTCCCTTCTCTTTCTCTTCTGCTGTGCTGATATTTTTAATTTTTTTCCTCTGGCTTGGTGGGAGTGTTCAACCGTGTCTGTACTCCCTCAGCAATCCCTTTCTGTGTGGGACAAGGAAAGATGATGCCCCAATGAGTCAAAGATGGATGCGTTTTTAATCTGATGAAATCTTGGTGTTTGCTGAACAGGCAGGACTTGCTTGAAAGAAATCAATACTTTTATCAAATGTTTCAAGATGACTCTTAAAAGTCTAACTTTTTTTTTCTTCTCTCAGAGGTATTCAGTTGTTAAGAGTCTTCTCCTGCTCCTGTTTCAATTGGATTGCCTTTTCTCGTTGTGTAATAGGTTGGGGCCAAGTGGTCCTTTGGCACCAGCTGGCCAGATGGTGCTCATCGATCTTGCAGTGGAGAATGATGGTCAGGGAGAGAAACCTGCAAGTAAGCATGGCTGGGTTTTAGATTTATGGGAAAGGAGGATGTGTGCATACCAACTTGAGGGAATTCGAATTTCTGGGTTGGATTTATCTTGACTGTAATCCTTCTGTCACAAAGCTGAAGACTGAAACAACAATGTTAGAAAGCTGCCAGCAGCACAAGACTCCCTAAGCTTCCGTGAAAAGGTTTTATTGGATTAGTAGAGGAGCTCTTGGGTAGAGGTGCTTTGGGAACTGCTTTTGGTACTTGTGCCTAGGGCAGCTGGTGGCCCCCTGTGGTGGGCTCCATGGTGAATAACTGATGCATTGGCACAGTACGTGGGGCTTGAGAGGAGACTTAGCTGTGTAACATTACATAACAGTTTGGTTTAGACCTTTCATTGCTTTGAAAGGAGATGAAGGGGGGAATGCTCAGAAAAGCAAGAAGGCTGTCTCTCTAGCTGTTGAGGCAGTAAGGGTGGGGGAAGAAAACAGATGAAGGAGGCTTATGCCAAGTAGGCTGTCTCCTACCGTTTAAACTATTCACAGCCATGTCATCCCATCAGCACATCACTCCTGACTGTTCTGTGAGTAATTTGGAGTGAGCTATAAGCCCCATTTCCCCTCCATCACTCACTGACATGTATGCATATCTCAATGACAGAAAGGAGCTTTTTCCTACAGTCATTTCTCTCTTGTCCTTGTGTTCTGCTGAGATGAGTAGTCAATGAAAGTTAGTGCCACCATGCAGAGCACTTAACAGAAAGTGGTCAAAACCTATCTGTTGCTCTGATTTTTCACAAATCAAGTAATGCTGACCATAATGGTTCCACTCAGGCTTACCAGGTGTCCGTGCCACCCAGACAAAAAATGAATAATGTCATTTGCAGAAGCACAACATATCATACTATCTGCTCAGGCTAAAAACAGTTTGTCCAAAACTTTGTCAGCTAGAAGTGGAGGCGTAGTGGTTTCTTTTGCTAAACATCAGAGAACTGCATCCTTTTTTGTAGCAAAAGGATAACCATTTTGAGACTTGTATACATCTAGTCATATAAATTTGTTGGTTGCAACTGGCTCCCTTCTGTGCTTTCTTTTTGGACCTAAAAATCCAAGTGAGATGTTTTTCTAAGTCATTATAATAATCCATTATTGCTTATGTCTTCTTGCACTGTACTTTTTAAAAGCGTTTGCCTTATCAATGTCTCTTCAAAGTTTTGGCCCCAGTTCAGCAATTCACTTAAGTACTTTTAAAAAAAAGAGGTCTTTCAAACTGGGACCATAGCACGTCCTTTGTTTTTGGCTTAGACAATGCTAGAATACATTTAGAAGACTTGAGTAGAAGTTTGTGCTATCTTGTGCTGTCCCTGGTCTTTATCTATATTTTGTCTTGGATTTGAATTATGCATTGTCTTTTATCTTGTCTTGGGAGGCATCAAGAAACCTTACTGATCTGAGGCTCCAACAAGTGATGGACGTTTCTTGCACACAGACATTTTCGGGACTAGACTATGCAAGTAGAAAAATACGCAGGATTTGAGGAGGAGATATAATAATAAAAAAAAAGGTGAGGAAGAGAACCATTCAGTTCATGTATCCAATTCCTTTAAAGAAATTAATATACAAACTCCATAGTAAAAATTGTTTCTTTCTTTGTACTTTTTTCAACTGAAACACTTTTTTTCTTCCTCAATTTACTTTTGGCTAAACTTGATTAAAACCCTGTTTCACTGCTTACCATACAAAAAAATCTGTCAGTGCTAATTCTGAGGTGCACTACTGCAGTGTCTTGGCTGCAGTAAGGAGAGGCACTGGTTGTATCAGTGGTGACCTCAGGTATGGGCAGAATTACTACCTACCTCATCACACACCTCAACAGCACTGACTTGCCATCACATATCTGTGCTCCCTTTGTCACTTCAGGAAGGCACTTCTAGCAAAACCAGCTGCAGCCTATCATCAAGGGTCTTTTGTCCCTCTCTTGCCACAGTGTGACACACTTGTGGCAGCCACCATCTCGTCTCCATCCCTGGGAACAGGAGAGACGGGGATGAGGGCTGCTTCTTCTGACTGCCCAACTAGCCAGCACAATGGGAGAGTAGCCCGCAGCCAACCTCCAGCTTGGCTCACCCCTAGCTGTCCCCATGGTGTCCCCGAGTACATGCTGCTTTCCTCACCGGCTGCCAGAGAGGAAGAGTAAAAAGGAGGGAACAGAGCCAGAAAGACCACTCCAGACTTTCTGCATCCTCAGGAAACATCCTGAACCCACAGCAGAGAGACCACATCCCTGCTCAACCGTTGCTGTGCTTCCTGCAAAATCTACCTTAAACACCAAGGACCATGATTACTTTTAAGATACAGTTCTGAACTAGGCCTTGAGAAACCTCCCAAGGGCTGTTCCTTGAGTGAGTTGAGGTGAGAATGGTTGGGTGAGGCTCCAGAGGGGGAAGGTGAGGAGGAAAACTCTTCAGACGTGGCTGTGTCTCTGGGCAAGGCCAGCGAGTCAAAGCCTGTGGCAGGGCAGCCAGCCTGTAGGGTTGATCTCTTCTGTCAGGTGGTGGCAGCATAAATCTGTGGGAGAGGCTTGACTGGTGAAAAAGAGGTGAGAATTTAGCAGCCCATATTCGAATGCAGAGTCTGATGTTATCCTACAGCTGGGTTTAGGACCAGACCTCCTTGTGTGTGAGCTGAGTGCCTCTGACTAGCTCTGCAAGAGGCACCAGGCTGGAGTTGAGGCTGTCTGTGCCCTCTTGCTTTCTTCAGAGATGTCCAGTTCTTGGCTGCACTTATCTAACTCTACTGCAAGTACTGGCAGTGTGGAAAAGTGGTGAGACTAAGAACGAAGCTATTGCAAAATCGCCATGACTCTGAATAGCTTGTTGCTTTTCCTGTGTGGAAAGATGCCGTGTCACTGAATACACAGTCACCCCCTTTAATTGCACTCCCAGCAGAGACAAGTGTAGACAGAGCAGTACAACCTCAGGTGCAGGCAAAGGGAAAGACTGCACTTGTTGCCTAAGCATAGCAGAATCTGTCCCTGATGGTAATTTCTTATCAGCTGCTTTCATGAGTTTTATCCATAAATATTCATGTGTGCAGAAGCCTGTGCAGGAATAATTACATTGTTAGCTAAGCAGGGGCCTCTGGAAAGGTGATGGGGGGTGAGTGAGGCTTCTGCTTTCCAAAGTTGACACAGGAGATAACTGATCTCATCAATTAGCCTTAATTTGGTGCTGCTGCTTTGCTAGCAAATGCCTGAGAACCACTGGTCCTTCTATTTACATACTGCAGTAACATCTCAGAAGTCCAGAAGGCTGAGAGGCTTCTGGGAGGACAACTGAGCCATATTTGGGGTACCCAACAAGCACACTAGTCTGGCAACAGCAGGAGAATTCCACTGAACTACAAGGGACAAACCCCACACCCATGTCCCCATGGTGAACTTGTGTGGCCCTAAGAGGTGCCCTAAAGAGGGACCACGCTGTGCAACTAGAGCTTCCCTCAGCACATTTGCTTTTCGAGATTTTTTTGGGTTGTCACCTGCTCTGCCTATGAGTATCCCTTGCAAACTTCTCATGGGAAACCTTAAAGGTGCAGTGTGTACCTTGTATCAGCCCTGAGGGCAGCATCACTTGCTCACCCTGTGCCAATACATTATAAATAATAATAAAAAAGGAACGTTGACCAGTTTTAATGACACAAACACAGCTTGCCTGCTTGTGGCCACCTTTCCTGACCTTTCTTAATGCCACTTGAGAGAGCGACAAAACATCTAGACTGCTTTTAATGGGGCGGGGGGAGGGGGGAGGGGGAGGGAAGGGGATTTTCAATTACAAGGGTGTAATTTTGTGGGTGATTACGAGCAGAATTGAAAAGGTGTAAAGTGATGACAAAGAATGAAAGGCTGGAATATTGAAGACTATGAAGACTTTCTATCATGCAAGTTGAGGATGTTCTGCCGAGGATGCCTTTGCTGCTTACCGTGCTTTTGATTGTTCCCTGCTGAGAACCTGAACGTACAGGGACGGTCCTTACAGATTTCCTTAATGAGCCTGCACTTATCACTTCCAAACTCGCTTTTCTGCGGGGGGTGGCGCCTGTCACCGTGTCCCCTGGGACTCATTACAGGGGGTGCTTTCTCTTTCCGTATTGATTGCTCACATTGCTTTCTCGTTAGCGCCGCTCCTCCAGGTTTGCCTCTTGGGAGGGAGAAGAGGAGGTACCGAGAGAGTTTTCTGGGTGGTGAAAGAGGGCTTCAAGAACAGACAAAAATAACCCTAAAATTTAATTAAGCGGAGTGTGAGGCGGTGGGTTTCTTTGTTTCTTTC
>VZTY01007461.1:12398-48037 GCA_013400935.1 Turnix velox
TTTTAAGTGTGGGAAATCAGCCTGTGCGTGTAGGAGGGAGGGAGAGCAGTAAGAACCAGAACAGAGCAGTGCCTTGAGCGGCTGTGTTCTGCAAGCTTGGGTTTCCCCTCTTTCCTCCCTCCCTCCCTCCGCAGTGTGTGTGCGAAGTGTTCTCTGGAGTAAAGTTTGCGTTTGATGGCCGGTGGCCTCACGCTCCGCACGTAGCCCTGTCGTTAAGCCATCATCTCGCTGGCCTGACGCCAAGCCTCCGGGGCCAGCCGCTCTTGCTGAACTGAAGCCGCCTTTATTGATACGTTGATGGGCTGTACATGTTTACAGCTGCTAATTGGGGGCTTAATCTGAATATCCTTGACTGAACCGACTGGCTGGCAAGTAAACCTTTTCAATCTCCGGACGGGCTGTGTTGGCATGCCACTTCCACGCAGCGCTGGAGTCTCTTTGGAAACTTCTCCTTTCATGCGAGCCACGACCACCCGGTAACCAACGCTGTAGCCTAAAGTGTAGTTTTAGATCAGGAAGTTGCAAAGTAAAAATCGGACAAAAGAAGCACTAGGGAATTGGGGTTGTTCAGCCTGGAGAAGAGAAGGCTCAGGGGGGACCTCACAGTAGCTTATCAATACCTGAAGGGGGCTACAGATAAGGCAGGAGGAGGACTTTTTAATAGGATATGTGATGGCAGGACTAGGAGTAATGGATGCAAATTGGAAGAAGGAAGATACGGCTAGAGATAAGAAAAATATTCGTGATGGTGAGACACTGGAACAGGTTGCCCAGAGAGGTTGTGGATGCCCCCTTTATGGAGGTGTTTAAGGCCAGGCTGGAGGAGGCACTGAACAACCTGGTCTAGGGGGAGGTGTCCCTGCCCATGGCAGGGGTGTTGGAACTAGATGATCTTTAAGCATCCTTCCAACCTGAACTATCCCGTGATTCTATATATATGTAGATTAATTGAACTTATTAGGAGGAAGGATAATCCTTTAATTATTGGAAGATAAAATGATGCTCACTGCATGGAAGACAGTTGTGATCCTGTGGCACTTTTAGATTTGTTTCCTTGAATTTCCATATGCAGTTTTCTCCTGGCCAAGCCCAGAGCACAAAGAATTTGAGTGACTGTCTGAGGAAAAAATTGTGTGGGTTGTTTTGTTGGTTTTGTTTTTGTTTTTTTTTCTTTAAGCCAATAAAAGTAATTTTGTAAACAGTACCCAGAGGAAGATAAATGTCTGTGACTGGATTCGACTGGATTTTTTAGGCTAGATATAATAAAGAAGTTCTTTACTGTGAGACACTGGAACAGGTTGCCCTGAGAGGCTGTGGATGCCCCCTTCCTGGAAGTGTTTAAGGCCAGGCTGGACAAGGCACTGAGCAACCTGGTGTAGTGGGAGGTGTCTCTGCCCATGGCAGGGGTGTTGGAACTAGATGATCTTTAAGGTCCCTTCCAACCCAAACCATTTGATGACTTTTTTGCCCAGCAAAACACAAGTCATATTTCTCTCCTTGAAACCCCAGAGAACATTTCCCTTGGTTGCCTCCTTTCTCAGTTTCCTGAACTGCCTCTTCCCTTTAGAACCCCGGGAAGTATCCAGGGACAGATCAACAAACCTCACCAATGTCTCCAGTGCTTGGTTTGCAAATGCTGCCTGTTCTCTTGGCAGTTGCAGATGGCCGCTGCCGACACGAGGCATGGCTGTTCCATGCCTTCCGACTTCACTGTGGCACTGCCCTGGCAGCCAGCTTGAACTTGAAGGGCATCCAGATTTAACTCTAAGTGGGTGTCCTACTAGGGAAAGGAAGAAAAAAATAGACACAAGCTCAAGCTGTCTTTCACATTAATAGGATTCTTCAGCCCATGGAGAAGAAAATTTTGTTGCCAGTCATTAGAAAAGCTTCCTAAGCAGCATCACAGATTCATTTAATAGGGAGCTCATTTTTAAAGCAGTGTCAGTCTGTGATCTAGCTTCCTAACAGACAGATACCATGAGATGTGAAAGCTTATTAGGGGCTCCTTGTGCTACCACTGGACAGAATGCCAGTTAACAGCTGCATGGCATGGATGGAGATAATCCTTAAATGGAGCTTTCATGTAACTGTCCACTTGTAACTTTTGTTAGATTCCATCCTTAATTCTAGAAGGAATTTAATAATCAGGAATAGTTTTCCATCTTAGGATAATGAGAATAATATCAGGTACCAATGGCCTAGTGGTTGATAAGCCTAAATAAGCCAGTTAATATCTTTGCATCTTTTTCCTGAAGATAAGAGCAGTAGTCTTTCCTATGATTCCAATTCAGGCTGTTCCTCAACAATTTCCAAAGTGTGCACCTACAATCAATGAAGATACAATAGTGCATACAAAAACCTAAATTGAATGAAATGGAAGAGATAAGGTTTCTGGTTCTTGGAAAATCTGAACCTCATGATACAGGTGGACAGTTACAAGTGGACAGGCTGAGAGAGCTGGGGCTGTTGAGGCTGGAGAAGAGAAGGCTGCGGGGAGACCTCCCAGCGGCCTCCCAGTGCCTGAACGGGCTACAGGAAAGCTGGGGAGGGGTTGTTTGCCAGGGCATGGAGCCACAGGATGGGGGACAGTGGTTTGAAACTAGAGCATGGCAAGGTTAGGTTAGGTAATTGGAAGTTTTTCCATAAGTGTAGTGGGACACTGGCTTCGGTTTCCCAGATTGGTGGTGGAGGCTGCATCCCTGGAGACATTCAAGGCCAGGCTTGATGAGGCTCTGAGCATCCTGATCTAGTGCAGGATGTCCCTCGTCACTGCAAAGAGTTTGGACTAGATGCCATTTGAAGGTCCCTTCCAACTCTAGCATTCTGTGTTGCCAGCAGAAAGATTTTTTTTTTAAAGGTGATGATGGGCATCATGAAAACAGCATTGATGAGCTCATTAGATGAGTGGTTTTGGGAATTAACCTATTTTAACTTGTGTGGCTGCATCTCTGGCCATAGAGATGTCTTGTTGTGTCCTCTAAAATTTTCAGGCTTGCTGATAGAGTAGGAAAGCAAGGAACAAAGGAAGCTCTGGCCATGTCAGTCTGCCCAAGATGAGTGACAGGATCATAATCAGTCTTTCTAATCTTGTTTGCCATGGCTTAGTAGATGCTTGTTGCCTGCATCCAAGGTACTTTCCTTGTCTAGGATGACTTCTGCAAGTGAGCGAAGGCATTAAAAGACTGATAATGAAATGGTGGGTGAGGAAATGTGGTACTGCCTTCTCATGCAGTACTGCCACTGAAGCCTATTTTGTGTTTTACATGACTGAAGCAAGTGGGGTTTCACCCTCTCTTGGGTGAAGAATTGGGATTCCCTTTCCCACAGGTGCCAGGCTGATGTCTCGTTTTGTGTTTTAACATAACTTTCCTCCCTCTGCTCCATCCCACCTCTATGGGCTATTTAATTAGGCCAGTTTTCATAGCTCATGCTTTAGTATCAGATTTGAGTGTTTTAACCTTCATAAACTCAAACAAAATAATACTTGATAATGCCCATGAATATTTTATGCTTAACCATTATAAGCTCCACAGTTAGAAAACACTTGGGCGCAATTGGGTGCAACAAGAAAGTACTTAAGAAACACCCCGTTGTGCCTGTGTGTCAGACAAGCCTCCACTGAGAATCTCTTGTCTTTGATCATGAAATGTCAGACTGCTCATGTTCTTTTCATGTAGGCATGCTGTGTGGTGCCTTTCCCTTCCTGGCTGCACACACTGTGTGTGTCTACAAACTAAAACCAGATTGAGTACAACGTTGCACTCAGACTTGAGTCAATCAGGTGAATCCCAGTTGTCTTTGTTTCCTAAACTCTGGCCCAGGTTTGTGGGTTTTTTGTTTTTTTTTCTTTTTTTGTTTGTTTATTTGCTCTCGAATTTGGGATTAATAAGCACTGAAATTGTGCAAACATGTCAAGCATTCAACAAAATAAAAATACACCTGAAAGCTGCAGTGGCTATAGAGCTGTTAATTCTTACTGATTGCTTTGGTTTTCTAGGCAACCTTCACAGTGATGAGGATTGCTTTCTGTCTAGGTGTACCTTTCAGCACAGCAGACTTTGCAAGTCATTTCTGAATTTAACTATTTGATGTACAAGCTCAATTCTAGAGATCAAAAATAGCAACTGTTGCAAAACACGCAGGATGGATCTGGTGTAGAAAATGGAAAAGCTTATTGTGGTGCCTGTAGTTTTATCTGTGAGGGGGTTTGAGTTGGCAGGGTAGTTACGCAGGCTGGAATTTTCTCTGCCTGTTGCAAAGGTCATCTGAGTTCTGAGAGGAAGGTGCAGGTGGAGTGAAGGGTTCCAATACCACCTATAGTCTGCACTGGGACTTCTCATGCCCTGGCTTATCACTAGCAGGCACAGAGAGCATCTCCTCCTGCCCTTCTGTCATCACCACTTCCTATTAGCCAGTCTTCATTTCCATTTATGAGTGCTTTCTAGCTGAGGTATTCTCTGAAGATTTTTGTTCCAAGCATCAGTCCAACCCAGCCCTGCTTATATTTTGAAATCACAGAATATCAGGGATTGGAAGGGACCTCAAGAGATCATCTAGTCCAATCCCCCTGCCAGAGCAGGAACATCCAGATCAGGTCACACTGGAAGGTGTCCAGGTGGGGTTTGAATGTCTCCAGAGAAGGAGATGCTACACCCTCTCTGGGCAGCCTGTGCCACTGTCCTCTCACCCTGACCAACTTTTTTCTCATATGTCTGTGGAACCTCCTGTGTTCCAACTTGCACTCAATGCCCTGAGTCTTCTCATTGGAGGTCTCTGAGAAGAGCCTGGCTCCATCCTCCTCACAGTCACCTTTTTTACATATTTATAGACATTAATGAGGTCGCTCCTCAGTCCTCCTCTAAGCTAAAGACACCCAGCTCCCTCAGCCTTTCCGCAGAAGGGAGATGCTCCAATCCCTTCATAATCTTTGTGGCTCTGCACTGGACTCTCTCCAGCAGAAATGTGGTGGAATGATGCCTCCCAGCATGGCCCTGGCTATCAGCTCCAAGCATTTGTTTTTCCCTTTGCTGGGAGTACAGGGAGGCAGGGAAAAAAATCCTCTCTGAAACTGTTGTTTCTTATCTGCCTCCAAACTTTGCTGGTGCCTTACCGTTGGACTTGCAGATTAGTTTGGCTGGCTTGAGTGTAAATACTTCAAATGAATGATGAATGACCTGCTGTTTTTGTGAGCTTCTGTGCAACCTGGGGTTTGCCTGATGATTCCTGGCTCCTTACTAAAGCTGGTAATTATAGCTTGTTTAACTGGTGGTTGATTTGCCACCCTCGTGGGAAACCTAACATCTCTGAAAATGACAGTGCAGCAACTGCAGTCTTGATGATTTGATCTTCATTTTCCATGTTTTGTAGGCTTTAATTTATGACTGTTGACAAGTCAACCAGAGCATTGCTTTGTAAAGTGTGATGTGCTTGTGGCACACAACTGCAAAGGCAGGTATTTGTATATTGGAGTTTTTAATAGTTCTGCTGGCATTTAAGACAAACTTGTGTATTTTTAACGTAAAATAAGGAGGAGAATTGCTGAAATTTACTTACAAGGGGAAGTTAAGCCAACTAACAGCCATTGTAATGGATTGCATTTAAAAAAAAACAAACAAAAAAACCACGTTTCTTTTCATTAACATAGTTAGTTTAGGTTTGGACTTGGTTAATGAAGGAAGATACTTCCAAAGAGTTTGCTCTTCTGGACACAACAGCCAAAAAAGCACAGGAATTAATTTTTTTTTAATAATAGCTTACTTGGTAAAGGGTTGGATTATTGTAATCCAGTCTCCAGCTTTTGTAGTCAGCCTGTGTACTAGACTGGCCAATACTGGTGTTCACCAATTACCTAAATTAAGTCTGGGTCATGCCTCTCATCTCCTGTTTCTTGTTTGCTTTGAATGAATCCAAAAGTAGTGCTAACAGCTGGAATCTCAGCTGAGGCCAGCTTGATCTGCTCTGGAGCTGCTCCAGCCAAGGCTCTGATAAAGCTTGATATCGTTTCAACAGGCTCTTGGAGGACCAGAATTATTTCCCTTCATTGTTTAAGGTTTCATTCAAATATTCACCATACCAGGAAAAAGGATATTTCACTTCTGCTTTTCTGCCTTAGCTGCTGCTGCTAAAAAACTTTTTTTTTCTCTTAAAGTTGGGCTTGTATGTGACCAATGCTTTGGGGTTCTGTGGGAATTGTTCTGTTCCTACATCCCTGGAGACTCTGTGTTGTGGCTGCAATAGGTGCATGCTGTAAATAAATAATGCATCAATCCCTCAGAGTCAAAGCACATATTCTGCTATGAGAACATATTATGTGGGGGAAACCAGGGAGAGCTCTGGCCCTCTGCCCAGACTTCTGTAGTATAAGTAAAGCACCTAAATCCCTTTAAAGATCTGGCCTGCAGTCTATTATTCTTCAGCAGTTTTCTTGATTGTGGCATTTAAAAAATAGTTGTAATATTGGATTGATTTCTTTAGTCATTTCAATGCTCTTGGAGTAATGTCTGCTCTCCAAAGAGAGACTTCCATAACTTTATGTCATACGTCGACTTTAAAAAGAGGTATTACCAGTCTGTAAAGCTTATTCCCATCCCTCTGGCATGATTAGCCAGATGGAGGGTGCTTGTCTTCTGGGCAGCAGCTCCTCTGGCTCCAGAGGTGAGCCCCTGGTGCATCCATCCCCCCTGTTTGCTGCCATCACTGTCCCCTATCCTCTATCAGCTCTTGGGGTCATGTTCTCCAGCATTTGAGGGTCAAGTTAAGCAAAGTTCTACTATTTGAGTTGTACTGTTTTAGTTGTTTGATCTAATCTGGTTTGTTGTGTGAGGTATTGCTGAGGGGCTGTATGAGGGGATTATCCTCCCTCCCCAGTGAGGGTACAGCTCCTTCAGGCCGTTTTTACATTGTAGTTAGCAGCTGGCTTGTGGTTCCATCAGGTCTGTGCCACTGAGGAAGGCTTAGTTTCCAGGGGCAGACTGGTCCCTACTGTTGTTATCAGGCTGACAGTGAATTGTGAAGTTCAGCTATTTGTAACAGCAGAATGATGGCAGAACCTATGGCAAGGCATCCAGCCAACTAGTAGGGGTGATTGATGAGGGCTTATTACTGGGAATTAATGGTACACACTCCTGTTCTGCATCATCTCCTGCCCTGGTGGGGCCACCAGCCCCGCAGCAGCTGTGGCCTGAGGTGTGGGAATGAGGAGCAGGCTATAGTAACTACTGCCTGCAGGAACTGTTCTGCTGGTGCTTGTGGGGAGAGAGGAAGGGAAGTTGATTCCTACATGACTTTTGTTCTTGTTTGAGAGGATCCATTGAGCAGTGGCTGGTGGTGACTTCTGTGCCCATGTTTGTTGGCATGATGAAGTTTGTGAGTGATTACAACAGTGTCTGCTATACTTCAGCTTGTCATGGGTCCCATGAAAACAGCAAGCACAGCTTCAGTGTGTGCTGGGAAGCAGAAAGTCAGACCCCTGTTTCTGGATAAGAACTTCAATTGTTTTTGGTAAATCCTAGACTGTCAGTCTTCAGTGTTATTGACTCTGCTTGCCAGGTTACTGGAATCATAGAATCATAGGGTTGGAAGGGACCTTCAAAGGCCATCTAATCCAACCCCCCTGCAGTGTGCACTAGACCAGGTTGCTCAGAGCTTCAGCAATCCTGGCCTTGAATGTCCCCAGAGGAAGGGACCTCCAACACACCTCTGGGCATCCTCATTCTGTGGGACAGGCATGTCCAATACTCTTGTATCCAAACTTTAGTTTTCCATCCATACAGGCTGTAATAACTGAATGGATAAAAATAATCCTGGTTGGATGGTTTGTCTTGGAGAAAGATTGTTGGGTTGTATTGTTCCTAGAAGCTGATAACAAATGCAGTGCTTCGCAACTGTTTTTATCAGTAACTTGAAGCAGGTGACAATGTGAACTCTCATCATGTGTGGAGAGGGCATCAAATTGATGGGGAATAGTTGATGCTCTTGAGGGCTGGAGAAACAGGCTGATGTCAGTCTGTATGAGATGGATAAAAGGCCCAGCCCCTGTGAAGGGAGATCCCCTTAGCAGTATGGGCTGAGGAGCAGCTCCATTCTGTAGGGAAACTTGGGGACTCTGATGGTCATGTTGGGCAGTGAGCTGAATGCGAGCCTGCAGAGTGCCCATGCACAACAGTGTCCAGCTCAGCAGTCAAGGGAGACCAACCAGTAGATTGCAGGGGTAGAATGGGGAAAGGACATCTGGATACTGTAACCAGTTTTCCAGCTGAAGTTAGCTCACTTAGTCTGGTGTGAGGGCAAGACTTCTATTGCCATAGCTCTTACGGACTAGACTCCATGGAAGGTGCCTGGTACCACTACCAGGTAGTTCTAAGAGTGAAAAAGTGAAATCATAGAATCATAGGGTAGAAAGGGACCTTTAAAGACCATCTAGTCCAACCCCTGCAGCGAGCACTAGATTAGGTTGCTCAGAGTCTCAGCAAGCCTGACCTTGAATATCTCCAGGGATGGGGTCTCCACCATACCTCTGGGCAACCTGTTCACCAGTGTCTCACTAACCTCATGGTGACCTGGTGTGCTACCAGCAGTCTCAGCTGCTTTTCCCTGCATCCCACTTGGGCTGCTAATGATGTCAACTCAAGCCTAATAAATACATTTTTTGTTCCAAGAACCCTTTTAAGACCTGTTGATCGTTGTGTAGTTTGGAGTAATCTGTGTTAGGCTTATCTCATAATTCAAGGTGAAATTCAGACAAACTGTGAATGAAGCATTGTAGCAGCAGTCTGGAGATGATCAAGGAGAGAAGTATGCTTCTGAAAGCTAGTTAGCTCTGTGCTTCTGTCCATGGCAGCAAAATCATGCTGCCCTGTGCAAACACAGCACAAAGGAGTCACAGACTTTGCTTTATGGACTTTTACCCACACCTTCTGGGGAACATGACTGTGCATTGGGCCATAGGGGTGGTATATATGACAGGGAGCTGGAAGATGTGAATAGAGAATGATGGCAGTAGGGCATGACGTCCTGGGATAGTTTTCTACTTTCATTTTGACAGGCAAATCAGTTTTGCAATGACTGCTCAGCTTTAGAAACCCAAACCAACTTTAGCTGAAACAACCACCGAGTCACGTAGCTTGTAGAGAATCACAAGCTTGTATTCTACATAACAGCAATTTTGGGTTAATTCAGGTTTTCTTCAGTGGGTGTATTTTGAAATATGAAGGGTACTTATATCCAGTTTGGAGTCTCACTTGGACTCTTTGAGGGAAAGAAGCTTATGCAAAGACACCTCTTGTGCTTTTTGGATTGAACATATGTAAAATGTGGGGTTAAACTGGTGATGTGATGATGCTTATCAAACAAATCTGAAGATGGACATCTTGGGGAATTTATTTATTTCACAGTCTTCATCTTTCTTTCAGGCCATGGTCGCTTGCTATCCTGGCAATGGAACTGGGTATGTTCGGCATGTGGACAATCCAAATGGTGATGGGCGCTGCATCACTTGTATTTATTACTTGAACAAGAACTGGGACTCCAAGGTGAGTAAGCCATGGGGTTGAAGCAGAACTTGAAAGAGAAACTCGTTTAGAAATAGAACTTTTGGAGCTATCTGTTGCTTCTGTGAACTCCGGTGAACTTTGGAACAGCTGGTCTATTCTTCATCTCTGTATTTATTGTTTTGGTGTTTATGGCAACCCTTTGGAAGTAAGACTCTGAACTGCTTCCTTATTCTCTCCCATCCCACACACGTGCTGTATTGTTGCTGTTGAACAAAGCTTCTAAGCACTGGACTCTTACATTTTGTTTAGAGGAAAGAGCAATGAAGCCATGAAAAGAAAAGTACAATCCACTAAGGATTAAGTGGATCCTGGGAGCAGAATAAAATGACAGCCCAAATTTGGGACTCTGGTGTTCTCAATACTGCTCCTTCTTGCAGAATATGTTCAGGCAGTTGTCTTTGGGTGTTTCTTAATTATGAAGAGATGAAGCTTCCAAGTCTTGGCCACTTCAGGTGGATGCTCTTTAAGCACACATAAATGCAATGAACCCTCAAAAAGCAACTTTGGGTTTATCACAGAATCACTATGTTGGTTGAAAATGCTGTTGAAAAACTTACTGCTTGGGGAAAAACACATTCCTTTCTGGAGAGTGTGGCAGTGAGGCATCTCATTATAGTAAAATGAAGGGGAAATGTGGGTAGAAATGTAAATGTCCAATTTATTTTGCATGCTGCTCTCTTATTCTGTTAGTGAGGAAATGCCCAAGTGGACACTAAGAAAGCTAACTGAAATCCAAGGCACTTGTGGAGGCTATTATGTGAGTGTGATGGTAATTTTATGCAAATATGTGCTGGAGGAGATACAATATAGCCATGCTGGCTTTTGAAAGCAACTGTGTTGTTTTAAACCTGATCTGTTATTTTCTTACTGAGATTTGCATACTGTGTGGAGGTACTAAGTGCTGGATTGGCAGCATCTTCCCTGCACTCTGTGTGTGGTGCTACATAAAAGCCTTCAAAGAACCCTCTAACAGCAGCAGGGAGAAGGCAGAGTTCAACTGCATCTTGTACAGTGTGTGCAGAGCAGCAGACTTTTTCCCTGAAACTTGTGGCACATGGAAAGGCAGGAATGATGTGGTAGAGTAAGGAGGTTATGTCATAAATTGGGGAAAAGACTGGCTGGGAGAGATGATACAACCCAAATCATTCATTATCATCATTTGGGTTGGTTTAAAGATCATCTAATTCCAACCCCCCTGTCACGTGCAGGGACAGTTCCCACCAGACCAGGTTGCTCAGTGCCTCATCCAGCCTGGCCTTAAACACCTCCAGGGATTGAGGGGGCATCCACAACCTCTATGGGCAACCTCTTCCAGGGAAGTTTTCAGGCTTTCATGGGAAGTTTATTACAAATCCCAAAACAGACCAGACTTCACTCTTCCCCAGGGTGTAAAAGTGAACTCCTCTATGGTCAGATGCAGGCTCTAAAATATCCTAAGCAGGACACTGGGAGCAGAGTCTGATCTCAGGCTGGTCCAGTCTCATGGTGGTATTCACTGGCTCTAGAGATGTATCTGGCAGCTTGAGAAGCTTCAGTGGTTGTTACAGAGACAGTGTTGTCTGTATCTTGGTTCATTTACTTCAACCACATGGTTATGCTGAAATATGACGAACTTGGAAAATCAAGGTGGCTAAGAGATTAAGTGGATGGTTTTCTAGTTATCATTAGATGTTAATTCTTCATTTGTTGGATACTGAAGGAGGACAAATAAGTCATTGTGTCTGTGAATGTGTGGGTGTTCATCCATGTAAAATTAAAAAAAAAAAANGGGGTTAACCAAAGAAAAAAAAAAAAAAAAAAAAAAAAAAAAAAGCAAAACCAAACAACCTTTCCTTTTCTTTCAGCTGCATGGTGGAATTCTTCGGATATTTCCAGAAGGGAAGTCCTACGTAGCAGATGTTGAGCCCATTTTTGACCGGTTATTGTTCTTTTGGTCAGACAGAAGAAATCCACATGAAGTCCAACCTTCTTATGCAACCAGGTAAGTAGAACATGTGATATTGAGATTTCACTAGGAAAAGGCAAAGCATCTCTTCTGTTAATATGTGTATCTGAGATTAGTGCCATTATGTTTTATTTTTTTTAATTCACATGTGTATAAAAAATAATGGCTGAATTTTGACTGAATTTTATGGTTTTGAGTCAAAGTATCACAGAATTTGAGGGACTGGAAGGGATCTGGAGAGATCATCTAGTTGCACCCCCCTGCCAGAGCAAGAACACACAGATCAGGTCACACAGGAAGGTGTCTAGATGGGGTTTGAACATCCCCAGAGAAAGAGATGCTACACCCTCTCTGGGCAGCCTGTGCCACTCTTCTCTCACCCTGACCCTGACCCTGACAAAGTTTTTTCTCATCTTTCTGTGGAACCTCCTGTGTTCCAGTTTGCACCCATTGCCCCGAGTCCTATCATTGGAGGTTGCTGAGAAGAGCCTGGCTCCATCCTCCTGATACCCACCCTTTACATATTTACAAACATTGAGGTCATTCCTCAGTCTCCTCCAAGCTGAAGAGACCCAGCTCCCTCAGCCATTCCTCATAAGAGAGATGCTCCAATCCCTTCATTGTCTTCATGGCTCTGCACTGGACTTGCTGGAAATCCTCTTGACAAATGAGAAAAAAACAAGCTTGACTGATAAGATTCCTTGTGTGATGGATGAAAAGGCCCTTTTATCATTGACAAAAGAAATCACTCAACTCAAGTATAGCTATTTCGCTGGGAGATGCTGGATTATACTTTTGATCTCCTAACACTGTAGAGATTCTTGGAGCTGCCATCTGTCAATAGGCTACAAAAAGCTGATGTGATGTGGGGCAAGCCCCAAACTGCCTGCAGGCCTCCCAGGACAGAAAAACAAGCAACTTTTGCCCTCTGCTGAGGGCTGTGCACTATTCTGTGCCTCCAAGCAGAAATACTCACCTGTATTTCTCGATGAAATACAAATTTAAAATGTCACCTGTATTTTTCTATGAAGATTTGATTTCTGTGTTTTGCATTTGCTAATCCAGCTAATCCAGTTGTTTGCTTTCTCTTTGAGCATAAAACTTCAGCGCTCTCCTTTTCAAGAGCAGAAGTAGAGACAAACACCACTTTTTTCATTCCCCTACAGGTATGCCATGACTGTGTGGTATTTTGATGCCGAAGAAAGAGCAGAAGCCAAAAAGAAGTTCAGGAACTTAACAGGTATGTTTCTTTTATAAGTGTTCACCAGAAAGGGTTTAATACATTTTTATATTTTCAAAGTCGGAGGCAGACTGTCAGTAACTCTGTAGCTAGATGGGCATTGCATTAATTTTTAGAAAGCTCTTTCATCTTTGATCACTGGTCAGTTATTCCATGTGAAGTGAAGAAGCTGTGGCAGAAGATTTAGGCCTGATGAAGTGTGATGGGAGAGGTGGTTCCTGATTTCTTTCCCCAAATGTCTGCTGAGATTTTGTCCGACCTCAGGTGACTGCTCCAGTCACTGAAAGTCTTTAAACTCTCCTTTTGTTATTTGGGAAGCAGTTTGGGGTTTTGTCTTGTTTTGTTGTTTTTTTGGTTTTTTTTTTCTCCAAACTTAGTTTAGTGAAATGTTGTGAGACACAGAGTTTTAATGATCATGATTTCTCTCAGGCTAGACATAAGAAATTCTTTACTGTGAGGGTAGTGAGACACTGGAACAGGTTGCCCAGAGAGGTTGTGGATGCCCCCTCTCTGGAGGTGTTTAAGGCCAGGCTGGACAAGGCACTGAGCAGTCTGATCTAGTGGGAGGTTGTCCCACCCTATAGCAGAGGGGTTGGAACTTGATGATCTTTAGGGTTCCTTCCAACTAAACTATTCTATGTTTCTAAATCTTCTGTCCAAAAAGAATTTGTCTTCTATGTTAATGAAAAGGTAGTTGCAGTGATACAAAAAGGATTTGTCTTTCAAGTAATTTCCAACCAGAAATGTTCACAATGATTGGAATGTAAAATAAGATGAGTTGGAAAGAAGCTACATTTAGAAATGTATGTATGAAAAGTGCATCTTTTGGCGGGCAGTTGCTAGAGCAGCTCATGGCTATGAGGCAATAGCTGCCTACATTCAGCTGGGTCTCACACACAGCTTAGTGTCAGCCCAGAGACACTTCTGCTGAAGCCTGGGAAGAGATGATTCCAGCCTAACAGCAGCCACACCTCCTGCTGCTGCAGTAATGAGTGATGGACTGAATTGTCCAGATGTTCTCCAACACCTTGCCTGGGGCAATGCTCAACGGTTTGCTACTTGGAGCAGTTTCAGCTCTGGCCTTCAGGGACTACCTCAGGCAGTTCCTTGGAACACACTGAGGAGAACATAGATTTTTTTTTTTTCCATTATTTTATGCAGCTGGGGACCACCAAAGTTGTAATTAGCTAAACCCTTTTCAAAACCAGAGTATTGTCATCTACGGAGCTGGTACATATAGCACAAATACTGGCTTCACCCTGAAAGGGGGCTAGGATCAAGGGGCCAAGAGCAGGGAGAAAAGGATCACAGACCTGAAAGGTTTTTGGGTGACTTAAACTGAAGATGACTCTGGCCACATTTCAACAGAGCAAACATACAAACCCTTGGTGGTACTATCTTGTTAACATGCTGTGGATTCATGCAGCGTTTCAGTCCATGTAGTAAATTCTTCTAAAGGAAGGTGTGCTCCACTGAAAACAAACCAACTTTATTCAGTTCCTTAATTTTTCAAGATGAATGCTGCCAGAACCCTCTGGATTAATTGCCTCTCCTTTTTTCATCTTTTCCATGTAGATGCAAGGAAGAGAGAAGCAGCTCTTAATGAAGACTAATCAGCTTTCCTGATCTCTTTGTGAGGAAAGAAGATCCCAAAGATGACTTCCATTCCCAGCAAACAAGGACAAATTCTTGTTATGCACAAGACCGTGCTGGTTGTGTCTAGCACGTGCATCTTATATTGATGGTACTTCAGGCAGCCTCCTGTCATGCCTGCATCTGGCAGAAGGAACACTTGTTTTTTGCCTTTTGCTGGAGAAAGTAACCAGGGTTCATGAAAAAAAGAAAAAAAACCAAAACAACAAAGAGTATCACCAAGCCTAGTGGTAGTGGCTCAGCCAACTGGCTTTTGGTCACTCTTGTAACCATAATAATGATCATTGGAACTAGTGGTAAAAAAAAGTGAGTCTTATTTGCACTTTAAGGTGGGCAGGGAAATTAATCTAGCTCAATGGGAAGGAGCTTTACAAGTTTTAAAATCTGTGGCAGACTGCTAACAGGAGTGGAGAAATATTGGAAATGTGAAATTAAACTGGATTTTTGGAGAATGTCATTCTATGGTCTTGTCCCACATGGACCTGTTGATGGACTGCTCTTTGCTTTGCCACGTAGAGCAGCTGGCTCAAGTCTTTGATGGCACCACCAGCCAAACAGATTTGGTTTTTGGCTACACAGTCATTGCATTTCCTGGCCTTTGATTTGGTTTTCAAGAGTCAAGCTCCAGCCTTGCAGTTGTGCTGACTTTTTCTGTCTCAGGACTGATGGGGAAGTGGTGATGTGTCTATCCACAGCTTTGTAAAACCATTTCCTTTCTCTTCTGAGTGAGATGGGCTTTGTACACTTTATATTCTTCTGATTCAGCAAAGCAGCTCTTTTTTCCCAAAAGTCTGTTGGACTTTGAAGGCTGGTTGCACACCATGCATTGGCACTCAAGGCCTATGTTTATGTCAAGGGAAGTGTTATTTTCATGACTTCTCCACCTACTGTGTTCTGTGTGACAGATACGAAGCCTAAAGACAAAGATACTCCTGTCAATTTGACAAATGGGTGATAAAAACTGGGTAACTTAGACTTGCTGCTTATCCTTACTTAGTTAACACACTTGTTTAACTTTGCCTGCCTGTGTGATTTGAATGATTCAGCTTTCAGTTGATTGGTTATGCCAGGTAACTGCTGCTGCTGTGCCCAAGCTGTGAGATCAGAGTTATTCAAATAGAAAAGCACATTTTTTTATTTTTTCCATTATTTTTTAAAAAAATATTATTTAACTCTATGAGTAAGTGGTGAGCTAAGATGCCTAAGCATCTACAACCAGCACTTACTATGCAGTTCAGAATAGCTCTTAATGAAGCTGGGAACTGGCAGTGGATGTTATTATTAATCACTTAGACTAATTGTTCTCAACCTTGAATACACTCAACTTGCATTCATTTTCCTCTCATGGAGTCAGTGTGTCTGTCACACCCTATCAAATGTTCCAAACAGGTGTCCTCTTCAGTGTCCTGTGTTTTTCTGTGCCACCTGGCCTCAGTAGGGAAGGTGTTGGTCGGTCCCCACTGCTGCTGGTGGGCCTGGAGTTGAGGGAATGAGAAGGATAATGTCCAGTGGCAACTAGTAGTCAGTGACAGAAAGGTAACACCTGACAGAGAAGTAAAGGAAAAAAAGGAACTTTCCTGGTATTAGAAATAGTAATAGAGATGGAGTATCTTTTTAAGCAGTCCTGTCTTTATAAAAAGAAAAAAAATTAAAAAGGGGGAAAAAGCAAAAGTGAGCATCTGTCAGCCTGTCCTTGAATTCTGAATGTAAATAAGGTAGTGATAAGAAACCCCTCATTCATTCTTTCTGGCTTCTCCCAGAGATCCAGCTATGGTCTTAGGGGCTGGGCTTTGTTCAGTCTCACCAATGTGCACCTTAAGAGAGGAATATGAGGGAACGTGTGTGGCAGATAGAAATTAAGATTAGAAAAAGACAATCTGAATAATTTCCTTTTAATGGTAGGAGAAACATGTAGACTTGAAGGAAACTTACTTAGGAATAACTTGAAATTCTCATTCTGCAGTGCTCATGTGGGAGGAGAAAGGGTTGGGGGTCAGAAAGTGAGAGGTGTAGGTGTTGAAAAAGGGGGAAACACAGGGTTATTAATGTGGAGGAACCCAACCCATGGTATTGCTATGCAAAGTTGATAAGAGCATGTGAATTTGAAACTCCTACAAGCTTTTAGAGACAGGTAAAACAGCAGAGTGCATCTTGCTTTGCCTTTAAAAACTGTAACCTTAAAAAAATGCACTAGAAAAAAAAGAGGTGCTATAGTACACATCTCACTGGAGCCTAGAACAGTGGGAGAACTATAAGGTGGGAGAGAGAAGGCTTTGTGTAAAGGCTGAGAAAGAAAGGTACTTTAGTTACTACTGTTGCTACCACCAGGCTTCAGCAGTGGTCAGCAAGATGTGAGTGGTTGATGTATGAAGCAGCAGAGATGCATTTATTGTAAATAAAGTACATATTTTCATTTTTAGCCAGTATTTTCCTGATCTAGATAGTGGAAAGAGCAATTATTCTGTGGTGGAGAGCATTCTCTCATTTCTTTTTCAATACATATCATTGAGTACAAGAATTGGAGGGCACCAGCTTTTGAAATTCCTCAGTCCTATTGCGGATCTTTACCCAGTTTCCAGATGATCTGGGTGATCTTGAAGATGCTGGGGGTGTGGGTCATGTAGGAATCCACAGGCTCAGTAGGAAACACTTCATGTCCCTAGAACTGCTGCAAACTGCTCCGTGATAAAACCTGAAGATGTGCTTCAGGTGGGAAGCAGGCTGCTGCAGGAGGCAAACTGTTCGAAGCATCTGTGGCTAAAAAGATGTGAAAAGGAGTGTTTTTTCTAAGGCATTTAATTCTTTTATTTTTAGTCCTCTGAAAGTTTTTTTATTGGTTCTTTTCAATCTTCAGGAAACGTGCCTTCATCATTTGTACCCATGACAGTGTTTATGTACATCGTGCAAGTTTCTCATGGGTCTTTAGAAACTATTGTTGCCTCTCCAAATGCAGTTGCATTGGAAAAATACACAAGACCCATCAAGCCCCAGTTTTCAACATATGTTTTTTGTTGCACAGGGAGGAAAAAATCCAGGTGACATTACTGAAAATTGTTTTTTATTCTTAAAGCCTCTAATAAATCTTATTTTGACTAGATAACTTCTGGTTCTAGGAGGAATGGCAAAGTAATGTCTATAAAGATCCACTCTTGGTTTCCTTCTCTCTTTAAACAGGTTTAGTCCCTTCCTACTGCACTTTTTCAAAGTGTTGGGATGTGTGGTATGTATTTGTTGTTGCTGCAAAATAGCTGGCTCTAACACCACTTGCATCTAGAAGAAAAATGTCTATTTGCAGGCAAATAACTAGTTCTACTTGGACTGTGCTGTACTCTCAGCAGATATGAGTGAGTTCTGACTACATCTTTTCCTGTCAGGTTGTATGCTGGTCAACAATGCTGGCACTTTGCATCCCACTGCTGTAGAAACCCCTCGTAGTGTTTCACCAGCCATCATGTTTTGTGTTTCTTATTATTAAAACAATAAATGTGGCAGGAGTCAATAAACACTGGGTCGTGTTAAACGTTGTCCTGTGCCACTCTTTTCAGCCTCCTGTCTTACCCTGGGGTTGCAGCAGGTGGGTGCTGCTGGATGAAGGAGGGTGGGATTACACAGAGATGTTACCACAATCCATGGCAGCTTCTCTTCTCTGCTATCAGGGGGAGAACAGGTCATTGCCATCAGCTTGGCACGTTTTCTTTGTCACTTCCTGTTATTTTAGAGTTATTTACCCCTGCCAGTGACCCTCTTCTTGAAATGCCTATTTGTTTTCACGCTCCTGTTCAACCAGATAACGTTCTAGCTGTTCAATTGTTGTCTGATTAGGTTTTATTTTTAACAGTGTTCACATCCTCCTCCTGCTACATTTCCAGCCTCAGTCCCACACTTTTCTCCTGCAGTGCTGTAGCAGCTCAGCTCACGGAAAGGCAGGACCTTTTCACTTCTGTGTTTAAGTGCTGTGAACTTTTTTGTTTCTCTTGCAATGTTGTGAATAGTGGGAATTCCTGAGACACACATTTTCCCCCTCACACCACCACCCTGTGAATGACACTTGCAGTAGTGGAGGGGTTGGAATTGACTTGGTTAGAAGAGGAGAAAAAAATGCTTAAAGTGGTAAAAAAGCTAGAATTCTACACTAAGAAGGGCTTGGAGCTCCTGAAGAAGACCTAGGGTGGTGAAACATTGGAAGAGGTTGCCCAGAGAGGTTGTGAATGCCCCCTCTCTGGACGTGTTTAAGGCCAGGCGGGACAAGGCACTGAGCAGCCTGATCTAGTGGGAGGTGTCCCTGCCATGGCAGGGGGGTTGGAACTAGATGATCTTTAAGGTCCCTTCCAACCCAAACTATTCTATGATTCTATGAAAGCAGAAAGATCTCTTCAGACCATGTTTCTCAATGAATGATGGTCTGTGGGGACAGCCTGAGAAGAAGCTGATCATTTGCCATCCAGCTGCCAAGGACTTGTCTTACCTCTGAACTCTGACTAAACTTTCTCTAAGCAAATACTCTCTCACTAATTGTTATCTTACAGCTATTTAGGGGTCTCCTTCCTCCCCCACCTACCCAAAGGGAGATGGCTAAATATACTTGTTCTGACAATTCCCATGACTCATGAGAATGCATCTGAAAGCTGCAGAGCAGCAGCAGCAGTGGAAAAGAGGTTAGTAAAAATTGATTTCCCCTTTCCCACATAATTTTTTCCCTCAGGAGTACTTGCACTTCAGAGAGATGGTCAAGCCCACCCTCTTTCACAAAGCGTGGGGAGATACTAATCTGCTTTGTGGAGAGAGGAGGAGGAGAGGGAACTGCTTGAGAGAGTCCAGCTCAGAGCCACAGAGATGATTAGGGGAATCAGAGCATCTCCCTTCTGAGGAAAGGCTGAAGGAGCTGGGTCTCTTTAGCTTGGAGGAGACTGAGGGATGATCTCAGTCATGTTTATAAATATGGAAAGGGTGAGTGTCAGGAGGATGGAGCCAGGCTCTTCTCAGTGACCTCCAATGATCCCTTGAGGTCCCTTCCAGTCCCTGACATTCTGTGATAATTTTATAAGTGTCTGTGCTTATTTTAAACAATTCTGTAGCTGCTGAATAAACCACACTAGGCCAATGCAGTCAAGGACAACTCTTATGTGGTGGCAAACGTGGTCAATGGCAGCAGGCAGCTCTGCTCCTCAGCTGGATACCCCCAGTGGTAAATTTTTGAGCTTGAGGTGAGAGAAGAAGCAGTTTCTAGACCCCAGTACAGGCCGACACTCTGGAGGCTGAGTTAACAGTAGGGAAGTCAGACTGTGGTTTCCCAGTCCAAAGTTTTGGTGAAAGTCTTCATCTTACTGCCTCTTAAAGTTCCCCTCTATGGCTAGGCTTGCCCACCTGCTGAGAAGGTGAGAGGCATGAAAAGAAACACACTGGGGTCCAAGCTAATAGATCTCTGATGATTGCTTGTGAGTGCATGTGGCTGTTTTGCTTTCCTTTAATTATGAGGTTTTGAGAAGTGGGCCCATCCCAACATCATGAAGTTCAACAAGGCCAAGTGCAAGGTCATGCACCTGGGTCGGGGCAACCCCAAGCACAGATACCTCATAGTAGCTTCTCAATACCTGAAGGGGGCTACAGAAAGGCTGAGTCAGGACCTTTTAATAAGATATGTGATGGCAGGACTAGGAATAATGGATGTAAATTGGAAGAGGGGAGATTCAGGCTGGAGATAAGAAAGAAATTCTTTACTATGAGGGTGGTGAGACACTGGAACAGGCTGCCCAGAGAGGTTGTGGATGCCCCCTCTCTGGAGGTGTTAAAAGCCAGGCTGGATGAGGCACTGAGCAACTTGGTCTTGTGGGAGGTGTCCCTGCCCATGGCAGGATGTCCCGCAAGCTTGTCAAGAGAGCACCACTCACTGGAGCTGGGCTTCAAAACATTCCCCCTCTCCATCCACATAAGCAGAGTTTCAGTTTTGAGTGATATCTGTTGCATCAGTAAGGAATAAAATGTCATACAGAAGGAAACTTGGATCAGAGTTGCTCCATACACGACTAAGAGGTTGGTCAGATTCTTAAAAAGGACTGGGACATGCTCTACAGAACCCAAAGACTGTTTGTGTGAGACACATGGGACCAATGCCTAAGAAAGGTCTGGACAGAATGTAACCTTGGAGTGACGGTGTGGCATGAAGTGACAGCAGATGGCTCTTTATTTTCTGAACACTGTACTCAGAAGCAGTTTTGACACTTGTCCCACCTTTATAGTGGCTCAGTGGATGCTCTAATGTCACAGTGGGACATCACCCCATGCCTGTTAAGGAAGAAAATGCCTGTTAAAAGGTACTACATGCTTCCTTTATAAGAAATCAAAACGAAAGAAAGAAAGAAGACTTCTGAGCAGACATTTGATAGGTGAAGGAAGAGGCTTAACAGACTTAAGCTCAGCTGTCTTCAGAGAATTTCCAAAAGCTCACTGCAAACACTTCTGTTTCAAAGCTTATGCTCCTTTATCTCCACTGTTTAATTCTTTAATTAGTTCCCAACAAGATGTTTTCCTCCATAGCCAAGTCCTGCAATGGGGTAATTACGTCTTTAGTTTGAAAAAAAGCGTCAATACAGATAATTGTTTGGATTTCTCTGTCTTTAAATGTTTTATTCCCCCCTCTACTTAGCTTCCACTCATGGTCCTCAACTGCAGTTCCTTCCCTTGACTTGGGAAAGGCTCATTATTTTTGCCTCTCTGTGCTCCAGTTTCAATGCATGGAAATGTCTGAGCCAAGCTGGTGCTGTCATCCATGGGGAAATTGTATGAACGTGGTGGCATTTGGGGGTAAATCCTCCCCAGGAGATGAAGGACTCTGAGCTACCACCAGTAAAGTTGCTCATCATATTAAGCTAAAATAATTGACTGGCATGGTGCTTAGGTGCTCAGGTTTTATACAACATGCTAGAGACCTACATTTGGACCTTCCTCACCTCCTACCTACCACCACAGTAGTCTACACTTATTTTAGCAAAGTTCCTAGAGCACCAGTTGATCCTCTTCTAGTTGGTCATGAGCTACCTCAGTCTTATCAGATGAACAGACATAATCCTTTTTGGGAATAGGGCCCATCTTGGCCATGGCAGGAGAAAGGGACCTTCCCCTGTGCCCTTCTCTGGCACAAAGGTAAGATGCTGAAGGCTGCCACCAGCCAAGCTGGCTTCATTCATCCACTAGGAGAAGATTCTGGGTATTAAGAAATACAGTGTGTGCCCACGTGGTGAGGGAGCATAACCTCCCTGGCTAACCCACTGAAACTCTTCCATTTCTGAGAGAATAAATGCATTGTCATGGATTTGAGAGGAAATTTGTCTGAATTTCACTATTGTGGCTCAGGTATCTTCAAGAAAGGTGTGAAAAAAATATTCTATCTGTCCACTGAAAAAAAATTATCATGGTCAGAAGTATGGAAAACATGATCTGGTAGGACAAGCTGGGATTGTTATGTCCAGGGGTAAGGAGAAAGTTGTAAGAATCAGTAATTCTGGATAAAAAAATTGTACCTGATCTAGTGGGAGGCATCCCTGCCTATGGGGGGGGTTGGAACTTGATGATCTTTTAAGGTCCCTTCCAACCGGAACTGTTCTATGATTCTATGAAGGAGGAAGGTTTTGAAGGCAGGAAACTGCTCCCACCACAAGTTCATGTACTGGTCAAAGAGAACGTGCTTGTGTCCATACCTGGGTTGCACATTTTCTCCCCTTTACAAAGCTGAGTCTGTTTCTGAAGATGCTGTCAGTAAATTCTCAGCTGAGTCATTAGTTCTTTCAACATCTGAAAAAAATTTGAGTCAACTAATATAACCATAAAGTCAAGCACTTGGAATAGGAGCCCTAGATGTATTTATTACTGGTATTAAATACCACAGGTTGTTCTTGCAAACTTTTCTTTTTTTTTCCACTTGTAAAACTGGCAGTCCATCAAAATTTTGTATAAGGTTGGGACCTATAGTGTTTTGCTGCTATAAATATATGAATATCACAAGGCAAACATTTCCCCCCCTTATTGTTAGTGAATTTCCTTTGCGCAGTCTCTGCAAATGTACCCAAGGAGAACATGAAAATTGGTGGAGCTTCAGCTTCCTTTCATTCCCCTCGTCCAAAAATCAGGGCCACAAGATGCAGACAAGGTCATTTTGGAGGAGATGAGGATTTCCCCAGCCTCTGCAGATGGCATGCCCTCCCCAAGTTGGATCAGCACTTTGGAGAGGATGGACTCATTAATGTTTATAAAGAGTGAGTGTCAGGAGGATGGAGCCAGGCTCTTCTCAGTGACCTCCAATGATAGGACAAGAGAAATGGGTACAAGCTGGACCACAGAAGGTTCCAGAGAAATGTAAGAAAAAAACTTTTTCACAGTGAGGGTAACAGAACACTGGAACAGACTGCCCAGAGAGGTTGTGGAGTCTCCTTCTCTGGAGACATTCGAAACCCATCTGGATGCGTTCCTCTGTGACCTGGTCTAGGTGTTCCTGCTCTGGCAGCGGGATTGGACTAGATGACCTCTTGAGGTCCCTTCCAAACCCTGATATTCTGTGTGACTCTCACTGCCACCCCCTCCACAGGAAGAACTAAGGGCGAGGAAGTATCTATGAGACTTTTCCCCTGTGGTGATAAGACCCAAGTGATGTCTCCATTTGCTTTGTCAGCTGCTGATCTCAAAGGTTCTTGGATTTGTGCTCTGTCCCCTGGGAGGTGAGGAACAAGTAAACACTGATGCATTTTGCATGGTCCCTGAGCTGCCTGAATCCATAATGGGCTGTGATGGAGAACACATGGACATCACCTGCTCTGGCTGTGAATTGTGTTACTACTCAAAATCTGCTCCCTGTAGTGAACAGACCCAGAGCAGGGCCATGAAGATGATGAGAAGACTGGAGCACCTCCCTTCTGACGATAGGCTGAAGGAGTTGGGGTCATTCAGCCTGGAGAAGAAATGGCTCAGGGGGGGATCTCGTAGTATCTTATCAATACTTAGTTGGAACCAGATGATCTTTAAGGTCCCTTCCAACGCAAACGATTCTATGATTTTAACATGATTTCTTCAATTATTTAGTATGTATGACTCCTGTAGAGAAGATAGTGGCAAAGCCATTAAAAACTTTTATTTTCATTCTCTGCAGTAATGAATCCCTCAAATGTAGGGTCGACATTGGTCCTTTCAAGCATTATAAGAAAGGTTCAATAAATCAAACATGGAAGTGTTGCCACCAAGTGGTACAAGCTGTGTTAGGCAATGGCTCATCATTCATAGATCAGAGATGAATCTGAGACACCCTATTCTATTTATAAAGTGATTTTTTTTCTTGCTTTGTTTTGCTGTCTTTTTCTTTTTGTGATTCATTCATTAACTGGAGTTAAAATGATCACACAAGCACCAATCTCCATGCCATCATAGGGTACACTATAGAATCATAGAATGGTCTGGGTTGGAAAGGGCCTTAAAGATCATCTGGTTCCAACGCCCCCTGCCATGAGCAGGGACACCTCCCACTAGACCAGGTTGCTCAGTGCCTCATCTAGCCTGACCTTAAACATCTCCAGGGATGTGCCTCTTGTGTGCCATTATGTGCCTCTTGTGGCTTCTTCTGGAGAGACAAGATGCAAATAAAAAGGGTCTTAAGGGCTGCAATGCATTCCCTACCTCATCATGTCCCTCCCTTTGCAACCTCACCAGTCCAGCAGGGAACATGTCCCCCAGGCCCTGACTAGGGGCTGCGCAATGCCCCAGATCATCCTGTCACTTCCAGCAGAGTGCCTTCTGAGTAACTTGGATGCTTTTGAGATCATCTGCAGGTTTATATGTTTTTTAATGGCACTGACACGTGTGCCAAGGTGTTCGCTATTTCAGCCAAAGTACTAAGTGCACTGTACTTTAGCCACTTGTTTTTCTCCACTGTGCAGGAGCTGAATAATGCCCTTTGCTTCCCCGTTGTTCAGATTAAAACAAAACAAAAAGAAAAGGAAAAGAGATTTCTTGTGGAGCATAGTCTGAGATGCTTTTTTCATTATTTATATTGTGAAGCACACAGAATTATTCTTGAGAGATGCCTATGTCTCATGGGGACAGGGCTCCCCCAGAGCCACGTGGGACACGAGGCAGCAGCAGGCAAAGTGAGGGATAATAGAGACTCCACACACACAGTTCCCAACTCCCAACATTCCTGCCAAAATACCAGCATACATTGGGGCTGTGGAGGGTTTGTGAGGCTCACACCACTCTCCTTCCCATGCCACAAGACTGCCAGCACCAGCAAACCCACCTGATGAACGATCTTTTGGTGGGTGGGAAGATGCAAGTGGGACAGGAGCCTGGAGAACCCAAACTAGTGGTGGGTCCTCAGATGATAGCTCTGTCAGTGCCATGCTGGGTTGGCCACACTGAGAAGATGAACACCTGAAACAGGAGCCTAGAGGAAAAAACTGAGGTCAAAAAGATGTTTTTTTCAAAGCTTTTTTTTTTTTTTTTCTCAGCAGATACAGCTTCTCAGTGTTCTTTCAACAGCCTTTCCCTTTCTCTTGTCTTTAGATAATTGCCTTTTCTTTCTTAACATGAAAGCTTGAAGTGCTCCTTTTTCTTTTTATTTTCTTTGTCTAATCTTTTCAGTTTCACCACCATTATCTGCAGACCAAGCAAATGATGGCAAAAGGCACAAGCAGACACCAAGCTCCTTTTATCCCAAGTTTAGTTGCCGCTAAAGACAAATCACAGCAGAGGAGTTAAATTAATTCAGCTGATCTCCTGAAAGGAACTCCTAGAAGTGAAGCTCTTACAAGTGTGAGTGTGAATACATTTCAATTTTTTTTAACATTACAGAGAGAAAGAAAATAAATATAAAGGGGGATATTAACCTGAATAACACCTACCATTGTTAGACAGAGGGAAAAGATTATAATTAGGATATCATATCTGTTTCAAGTATGTCTTATGAGAAGCGGGAGAACTTGCCTGGTAAGGATTAAGATTTATTCTATTACACTAAGTTTAACTTAGAATTATAGAATAGTTTGGGTTAGAAGGGGCCTTAAAGATCATCTAGTTCCAACCCTCTGCCATGGGTAGGGATACCTCCCACTAGACCAGGTTGCTCAGTACCTTGTCCAGCCTGGTCTTAAATGCTTCCAGAGAGGGGGCATCCACAATCCATGTTGGTTACCTCCAGTTACCTCAGTATTATCCTCCATATGTTTTTGCAGCACCTTCAAGAAAATCTGCTCCATGATTTTACCAGGCACAGAGGTGAGACTGACTGGCCTATAGTTTCCTGGATCTTATTTTTTTCCCTTTCTGAAAATGGGAGTTATGTTCCCCCTTCTCCAGTCAGTAGGAACATCACCGGTCTGCCACCACGATGGACACTGGTTTGGCAACTTCATCTGCCAGTTCCCTAAGGACCCATGAGTGAATCTCATTGGGTCCCATAGACTTATGCACCCCCAAGTTCTTCAGATGGTCTTGAACCTGATCATCACTCACAGGGGGGGGATCTTGCTTCTCCCAATTTGTGCTCTTGGTTTCTAAGACTTGAGTGGTGCAAGAAAGGCCTTGCCAGTGGAGACTGAGGCAAAGAAGTTACTGAGTACCTCAGCCTTCTCCAAATCCCCCGTGACCAGCTTTCCAGTGTCATTTTGGAAAGGGCCCACGTCTTCCCTAGTCTTCCTCTTGTCATTCATGAACTTGTAAAAGCTCTTCTTATTCCCCTTAATGTCCCTGGCTAGTTTTAATTTTACCTCTGCTTTAGCTTTCCCAACCTGATCCGTGGCTACTTGGACAACCTCTTTGTACTCCTCCTAGTTAATCCTCTCTTGCTTCCACTCCTGATACACTCTTTTTCCATCTAATCAAGTCCAGAAACTCCTTGCCAATCCATGGAGGCCTCCTGGCATTCTTGCCCATCTTCTTCTTCCTTGGGATGCACAGCTCCTGGGCTTGGAGGAGATGGTCCTTGAACACTGCCCATCTGTTTGGACCCCTCTTCTTTTCAGGACTGTTTCCTATGGAAC
The DNA here is from genome assembly GCA_013400935.1 of Turnix velox. Taxonomy (NCBI): domain Eukaryota; kingdom Metazoa; phylum Chordata; class Aves; order Charadriiformes; family Turnicidae; genus Turnix; species Turnix velox. The sequence continues at coordinate 38,805 of VZTY01007461.1, forward strand.
CTTGCCAACAAGATCCCTCAAGAGGTCAAAGTCTGCTCTCTTGAAGTCCAGAGCGATGAGCTTGCTGTGCCCCTTCTTGGATGCCCTGTGGATAATAAACTCCACCATTTTATTGTCGCTGCATCCAAGGCTGCCCTTGAGCATATCACTCAGTGTTGGAGTCAGGCATTCATAGACTGAGTCTTTGTGTTGAATTCCCTGTCATTACCTGGAGATGGTAGAAGGGAAAATAACTCAGGTCCCATACTTCTTCACCAACCATCCCAAGGCCTTAAAGTCTTTCTTCATCCCTCTCAGACTATGGGACATAACTTCCTCCCCACTTGTCTGGAAGAGGAGCAGTAGGTAGGAGTAGCTGTTGGGTTCACCAGGCTGGGGAACATCCTAGTGATGTCCCTGATCTGGGCTCCAGGCAGACTGCAGACTGCCCTGTGCTGAGGGTCAGCTCTCCTTATTGGTCCCTCTGCTCCCTTCAGGACTGAGTCCCCCTACAACTCACACCTTCTTCTTCTGTATTCCCACAGGTCCTATCTGCTTTTGGTGAGTCCTCTGGAGTAGGTCTCCTGTCCTCCTCTGCAACATCCAGTTCCACTTTTAGGACCCCACAGCTGTTCTGCAGGGGGAATTTGGGAGGTCAAGAGGGGATTTTTCTGCTTCTTCGGGTTGGGACCTGTCTCCATTCCTCACAGCCTTTGAGGCCCCCACTTCTGGTAGGTGAGAAAGGAGAGGTGATCCTCTGATTTATGCCAGTCTTCTGCCTGGTTTTTCTCACTGGAGGAGTGAGTCCTTGCTTTCATCTTTCTCTCTCTCTCTCTCTCCATGTTACTCCTCAACTTTTCCACTCCACCCTTCAGGAGCAGGTCGTTCCCCTGCTCACATCTCACACAGGTCTTGTCTCCCCTCCTTTGCAAGTGCCAGGCTCTGGCACTCAGTGCAGCCCGTGGCCGGGACACCCTCGTGTTTGCCTGGGCCTACTCTTTGAGTGCCCACAATTTTTCTATCAGCAGCCTTTCATCGCGAGGAAACCATGACTGCAGAGGCCAATCGATCCCCTCCTGTGTAGCGGTTGAAGCCGCCCACCCCCGCCTTGCTCCGGTTTTTATTTCCTTGTGAAGAGGTAGAGGCAGTTCCGGCTCATGAGCTGGCTCTGCCCGCCATTGCCACACCGCTCCTTCCGCTGACAGTCATCCGCTGCCGGGCCTCGCTTTTTCCCGGCTTCCAGAAAGGCCTAGAAAGGAGCTCCTTTGCCGGTTTTCTGCCGAGGCTGGCTCTGACAGTGAAGGCTTTGCCCTACTGGAACACGTCTCTCTTTTCCCCTGCTTCTAGAAAGCCGTAGAAAGGACATGTGTGCTGGTTTTCTGCCGAAGCTGGCTCTGACCGTGAAGGTTTTCCACCAGCAGAGGATGTCTCACTTTTTCCCGTCTTCCAGAAAGCCCTAGAAAGGACCTTTGTGCCGGTTTTCTGCCGAGACTGGCTCAGACAGTGAAGGCTTTGCCCCACCAGTGTGTCTCTCTTTACCCAGCTTCCAGAAAGCCCTAGAAAGGAGCTTCTTGCCAGTTTTCTTGCCAAGACTGGCTCTGTCGGTGAAGGCTTTCCCCCACCAGCACACGTCTCTCATTTTCCTGGTTTCTAGAAAGCTCTAGAAAGGAGCTTTGTGCCGGTTTTCTGCCGAGACTGGCTCTGACAGTGAAGTTTTCCCTCCATCTAGCACGTCTCTCTTTTCCCCAGCTTCTAGAAAGCTCTAGAAAGGAGCTTCTTGCCAGTTTTCTGCTGAAGCTGGCTCAGAAAGTGAAGGTTTTCTCCCACGGGAGCATGTCCCTCTTTTTCCCAGCCTCTAGAAAGCCCTAGAAAGGAGTTTTGTGCTGATTTTCTGCCGAAGCTGGTGCAGACAATAATGGCTTTCCCCCATCAGAGCACATCTTCTTGGATAGTGACCATTGGCACAACTTGGGCAATGCTGTTCCTGTAAAAATGTCAATTATTCCCATAAGCAGTGAGCAGCCCAAGATGCCTTTGAGCTTGCCTGCACGTCTGTGGGATCTCCCCTTCAGTAGGGATACATCTCAAAACCACTTCTTGCTACTGGGAGGTTCCTTGTCTCAGCAGATCCTCAGTAAGTGACTTGTTAAACTTGTTAAATCTTAGCTAGGTGATTTAAGGGATTGATTGCAGATGTAGAATCCTTCAAACATAAGCCATTGAACAAGTCTGGGAGACCTCAACTCCTCCCTGAGATAGAGGTTAGAAAACAAGGAGTTGCTTTCTGAACCTGGGCTCAACACGAGTCTCCTCGGCAGCTCTGTCTGATCATATTCACTATGCAGTAGATACCAGAGTGTGCTTTGCTATCCAAAGTCATTAAACTGTCATTTTTACTATCAAATTCTGTCAAATCTCTGTTTTATACAAATAAATACATTGACTTAGGCTGCAGATGAGAAAGAAGTTCTTTACTACGAGAGTGGTGAGACACTGAAACAGGTTTACTTCCCAGAGAGGTTGTGGATGCTCCCTCTCTGGACGTGTTTAAGGCCAGGCTGGATGAGGCACTGAGCAACACGGTCTAGTGGGAGGTGTCCCTACATATGGCAGGGGGTTGGAACTAGATGATCTTTAACGTCCCTTTCAACCCAAACTATTCTATGATTTTATGATATATATGTATTTTTTAATATATTTTCTTTCTCATGAGTGCAGTGCATTACTCCATGCACATACATCCATGCAGAGAGACAATATGTGTGCCAGTTCAACAAGGGATACAATGAGAGACTTGGTAAACTCATTAAATGTGGGTTAAATGCAGAAAAACTGGGTGAAATGGTTGATGTGTTTAAAGGACAAATGCATTGCAAAAGTGCTAAGCAAAGGTGGAACATGGCCCATATACATTGCCTGTGTGTATAACACTCTGTGTTTTTCCCCAGAGATTATTTTGACATTAGAAATATTATAAATAGACCATCCAGAGCAGAAAAGCACAGGAAGGAAGAGAAAACCTCTAATAAATTATATATGTTAAAAGGATGCAAGTGGAGGGAGGGAAAATGTACTTCCAACAACAGGAAGTATTAACAGAAGCTTGTACTAAATGCTATAAATTCACATGAGAAAAAGGGCTTTTACTTCTCTGTGTGGGAAGACACAAAGTTTTTGGCACTTCATGCTTAAGTAGGGAAAAGGTTGAGAACTGCTTTTACCACAGCCTGAGTGCCAAACCAGGCTGCTAAAATTGTATTTAATGGGAGTCCTGCTTTCTTATAGAATCATAGAATGATTTGGGTTGTAAGGGTCCTTAGAGATCATCTAGTTCCAACCTCCCTGCCATGGGCTGGGACACCTCGCACTAAACCAGCTAGCTCAATGCCACATTCATCCTGGCCTTAAACAGCACCAGAGAGGGGACATTCACAACCTCTCCGGGCAACCTGTTCTAGTGTCTAACCATCCTCACTGTAAAGAATTTCTTTCTTATCTCCAGCTTGAATCTCCCCTCTTCCAATTTACATCCATTATTCCTCGTCCTGCCATCCTGGACGCTATGAAAAGTCTACCCCAGCCTTTCTGGAGGCTCCCTTCAGGTATTGAGAAGCTACTATGAGGTGTCCCTGAGGCTTCTCTTCTCCAGGCTGAACAACCCCAACTCCTTCAGCCTGTCCTCAGAAAGGAGTTGCTCCAGCCCTTTAACCATCTTCATGGTCCTCCTCTGGACCCACTACAACAGCTCATTGTCCTTATGTTGAGGGCTCCAGAGCTGGACACAGTAGCTCTGGGTGATGTCTCACCAGAGCCAAATAGAGATCACCTTCCTTGCCCTGCTGGTCACACTTCTCTTGATGTAGCCCAAAACTGGGTTGGCTTCTGGACTGCAAGCACACACAGGTAGCTCATGTTGAGTTTTTTATCCTCTGATATCCCCAAATCCTTCTCTTCAGAGCTGCACTCAAGCCACTCTCCACCCAGCCTGTTTCTGTGCTTGGGATTGCCCCAATCCAGGTGCAGGTCCTTGCTCTTCGCATTATTGAACTTCATGAGGTTGGCACAGACCCACCTCTCAAGCCTGTCAAGGTCCCTCTGGATGGCATCTCTTCCCTCTGGTGTGTCACCTCCACCACACAGCTTGGTGTCGTTTCCAGCCTTGCTGAGAGTGCACTCAATCCCACTGCCCATGTCTCCTACAAAGATGTTAAATAGCACTGGTCAAACTGCTGATCACTGAGGAACACCACTCCTCACTGGCTTCCATTTGGACAATGAACTATTGCTTCTCATTCAATTTTACTGAAGTTTTGTCTGCTGGAAGCCTGGGACTATCCTCAATTTAAAGTACTCGTCCCAAATGCTATGAGCTGAGGACAAATCAGGAATGCAGATTTTGATTTTTGGGGCATGGTGGGGTAGGGAAAGAGGAACCTGGGTGACTGAACCTGATCTAGTGGGAGGTGTCCCTGTCCATGCCAGGGAGGTTGGAACTACATGATCTTTAAGGTCCCTTCCAACCCAAACTGGTCTATGATTCTATGTCTTAGACACCAGCATGACTTGGCTTGCAGTGACTCCATGTATATGATGCCAGAGAGACCATGCCCTGAGCAAGCCAAGCCTTTGGAATGTCATTTGATGGGAACCAATTGTGTCCCACAGGGAGCTCCCCACAATCCCACCCTGCCCAAGCAGCCCTCCACAGGCTGACTGCATTGGTGGCATTGGGGATTTTCATGTGGGCTGTGAGAGAAAGCTGCATGCCTGATGTGGACTGTGGAGAATGGAAGGTGTGATAGCATGAAGATGAAATTGTGTTTTCCAGCCTCCAGCCCAGTGCTTCAAAACCCTCCTGCTTCCCTTTCTAGTAAACACGAAGAAAAAAAAAAGAGATGTGCAATAGAAATTCACGTGCACACAGAGCGAGGGATCATGCAACTTTTACAGTCAAATTTGAAGATGAATTAGTCTCTGAGATACTGTCTGTTTAAGGATTATGTTGTTAATAACCTAAATTTGACACACATTTTTTTCCCCTTTCAGTCACTACCTGCAAAAACCTCTCTGAAAATTATCTCTTATGGAGCTGTGTCATTAAGGGCTTCCTGCGAGGTTTCTTTTGGAAGCAGCAGAAAGGTAAATAAAAATGAATTAATACAGCGTTTTGGGTTTGTAGGCAAAATATGCAAATATCTCACTGACAAAGCCTTAGTAGCATTAAAGGCTTTCAGATCCTATCCTCAGAGGCTCTGCTTGTGGAATCAGAAGGCTTCAGGCAACCTTTAACTTAGTTTACATGTCACACACACACATATACACACACACACTCTCTCTCCCTCCCTCTCCCAATGTCCTCTTGGGCCAGCTCCCTCTGGAGCAGTTTTGAGCTTCACAGTTCATGAATTTTATTTCCAATCAATAAATAAACCTATTATCAAGTTTTGTATTCTCATCATACATTGTCATCTCTCATAAACCATTTCACTGCACAGGTCAGCTCCACTGAGCACCTGCCACTCACCTTTTTTTCTCAGCAGGGCACTGTCAGATATAAAGATGGGATATGTGTGAAGATCGAATCAGATTTCAGACTAACTAATAATTATGGATAAACCTGTTTAAAAATTCTATTATTATTATTATTATTACTATTATGCAGTCTTGAGACAGAGATCAATATTTTAGCAATCGTCAAGCCCTTAAGAATCACAGAATATCAGGGAGGGACCTCAGGGGATCATCTAGTCCAATTCCCCTGCTGGAGCAGGAACACATAGACCAGGTCACACAGGAAGGTGTCCAGGCAGGGTTTCAATGTCTCCAGAGAAGACCCCACACCCTCTCTGGGCATCTTGTGCCACTGTTCTCTCACCCTCACCCTGACAAAGTTTTTCTCTTTTATTTCTTTTATTTTTTTCTTTTATTTCTGTGGAACCTCCTGTGTTCCAGCTTGCACCCATTGCTCCTTGTCCTATCACTGGAGGTGTCCTCCTGACACTCACCCTTTACATATTTATAGACATTGATGAGATCACCCCTCAGTCTCCTCCAAGCTAAAGAGACCCAGGTCCCTCAGCCTTTCCTCAGAAGGGAGATGTTCTGTTCCCTTCATCATCTCTGTGTCTCTGCACTGGACTCTCTCAAGCAGTTCCCTGTCTTCTGGAAGTGTTTAAGGCCAGGCTGGACAAGGCACTGAGCAGCTTAATTTAGAAGGAGGTGTCCCTGGCTATGGCAGGGGGGGTGGAACTAGATGAACTTTAAGGTGCCTTCCAACCCAAACTATCCTATGATCCTGTGATTCTTACTGTATGGAGCAGAGCATCACTCTGCAGGCCTTCAAACTGTATCATCAAAATAAAGCAAGTTATTTCCTGTTTAAAATATCACAGCATTTTAGACAACTAACAGAAAGCTTCTTGCATGTTCTTTAAGATATTGATAAGTTACCTCCGTAGCATAAGATAAAGGGAGTTGTTTTAGGAGCTGGTGATTCACCATGATGAGCCACTTGTAATTCCTTGTGTAGATGTCTTTAGCCAGGATTAGTTTGGGTATGGTGTTCAAAGCCCTGCATCCATCATTCTCGTGATGATGTGGTCTTTGCACAGCTACTTATTTGTGCCTTGGGTTTTATCCTTCAGCCCATACAAAGTATTAAATGCTGGTGTCATAAGCATTTATCAAATGATAGGATTACAAGGTTAACAGACAAATGAATGAGGCCTCTAAATTGCCTACTTTGCCAACCTCTGACACTGTATAATCTTTTGTGCAAATGGAAAAACAAGTCTATCAATGACAAAAAAGGGCAGAGACACACACAGGGTCAAGGAAGTTGGATATTCCCAGTCAAGCTCACTTTCACAAGCACACAAAAATCCTGCAGTGCTTTGAGTTTATCTTTATAGAATCATAGAATGATTTGGGTTGGAAGAGAACTTAAAGATCATCTAGTTCCAAGCCCCTGCCATGGGCAGGGACACCTCCCACTAGACCAGGTTGCTCAATGCCTCATCCAGCCTGGCCTTAAACACCTCCAGGGAGGGGGTGTCCACATCCACCAGAGTTAGTCTTCTCCTTCCAGGAAGGGGGATGGGATGCAGAGTGTGATGGCCAATGTCAAGGTCTGTGGCAGAGTGCTGTGTCCCTGGTGTGACTCTGCCGAATGTCACTCGAGCAGGCTAGCTGGTGTGAGTCTCTGTCTTGTGGTGGGGAGCCAGTTCATTTTCATTCTGTGGAGCTCTTTGAGATGTGAACCAAAGAAACGAGGAAGGTCAATGCCCTGCAGGCACTTAATGATGAAGTTTAAAGATATCTCCTCCCTCAAATGTCAGTTTCCACCTTCTCCTTCCAGAGATGCCTTACCTGAAGTGCACTATTTCTTTTGATCCTTCACAAAACTTCACTCTTTGCTCAAAAAATCATCAGCAGAAACAACAATTTTGCTATTGGAGGGTGGTGAAACACTGGAACAAGTTGCCCTGGGAGCTTGTGGATGCTCCTTCCCTGGAGGTGTTTAAGGCCAGACTGGATGAGGCACTGAGCAACCTGGTCTAGTGGGAATCGTTCCTGCCTGCCTATGGAAGGGGTGTTAGAACTATATGATCTTTAAGTTCCCTTCCAACCCAAACTATTCTATGATTCTATAATTGTTCACTTTTTATTGTTCCTAACTTGTTTAAACCCTAACTCTTCATGTTATAGAGCAGATTTCTTACTGGTGTCAACATAATCACTGTTTCAACAGGGTCTTATAGTCAGAGAAAGATGGCTATCATTGTCTGACCAGATCTGCTCAGGAAAATACCTAGACTATTTCTTTGTCAAGTATCTAACTTGCTGGCTGATGGAATATACTATGGTATAAGGCTATCCATCAGCTGATTCTGTAAAGGTGTTTGGTGACTTGGATTGTTTGTATATCTTCACATTTGAAACTAAATCACATTTCTTTGACTGCGGGGCTCTATGTAGCTGTGATGTATCTTTATGCCAACGCCAGGACCTCATGTTTCAGCTGCAGACACTGGCAATGTGATAACTCCAGCAACTTGAACACTGCTTTGATTTGTTTTTCTGATTTTTTTTTTTCTGCTTTTAGATTTGCCTGAGAAATGCATGATAGATTTAACTTTCTATTCAGAACTCTTTCATCATAAAGCAGGCAAGCAATCTTACCTTTATAGTCCTTATTTTTAATCTATGCTTCTCGGTACTGCCCTACTGTTTTTACAACATATCTTTCAGAGCATGTCTGTACTGGCTGTTATAGGGTCAAGGCCTTGAAAGCAAGCCAAACTCATGGGGGGGGCTCTTTCCTTTGTTTCAGTGGATGTGTGCCAGAATATCTGGGTTCTACAGCAGCTCTAGCCAGGCTGAACTCTCCCACAGCAGCATCTCTCTCACCACCCATGAACAATTGCATTTCTGATTTGATATGATGATGCAAGGGAAGCAAACGTGCACACACAGGGTACAAGCAATAAGTGTCCACAAGATAGAGATGAGAAGGCTCTCTGTTCATCTAACACTTTGGATGTACTCTGAGGGTTAGTTTCCCAAGGGATGTCTTTGATCTTAGTGTGCTTGAGGTATATTGTTGATAAGCAAGATCACATCAGCTTTCTGGGATCAACTGCCACACCTCACAGTATCACCTCACAGAATATCAGGGATTGGAAAGGACCTCAGGAGAGCATCTAGTCCAATCCCCCTGCCTGATGAGGAACACCTAGACCAGGTCACACAGAAACCTCAAACTAGAGATTCAGTTATGCTTACAGCATTGAGGGAGACATTTCCAGCCCTGGAAGTAGAAAAACTAGCAAATCATATCTAAAACTGCTGCCAGGATTCTGCTGAGAGCCTCTTTCCTCATCCTGCTCATCCAGGCTCCATCTTCACACCCCAGCAAGCAAGCCAGGGGATGTGGTGCCATGTGACTCAGTGCCTGAAGGGTACAGCTTAGGGAATCAGTCTCCACAGAAAGAATTACTTCTCTGGCATCCATCAGTAGTGGAAGGTGCTCAGAGAAGGCACATGGGTCAAGGCTAGCAAGATACCAAAGGACATTGAGCTGTTGGAGTTTGTCCAGAGGAGGGCCATGAAAATGATGAGAAGGCTGGAGCACCTCTCTTCTGAGGACAGGCTGAAGGAGTTGGGGTTGTAATTTTAGGCTTCCAGCAAAGGAAGTATATTGATAAATCTCACTGAGCTTAACAGAGAACTGTCAAGATGGTCAGGAGCTGGAT
>VZTY01007462.1:0-11975 GCA_013400935.1 Turnix velox
GAAGAAAAATGAAAAAAAGAAAAGGTAGGAGAAAAAATTAAAATAAAAACTCATGCGCTGAGACAAGGACAGTTTAAAATGACGTTTTAAGGTTATGGTGACATTGTTTACTTTAAGATAAAGTGTACTGAGATAATTAAGCCTAGGAGGAGCCTCAGGCAAATATGGAAGCCACAGACATATTCTGCATATATCCTAGAGAAGTATCATCCACATCCCTGAGAAGCAATATAGTTTTCATACTAATGAGCATAGTCATAAAAATCCCCCAAACTGGCACCCAGGTGTTGAACTGTCTCATCAAAATCTCATTACAATACAAAAACTGCATTTCACCAGAAAAATCCCCCACCTAAATAAAACCCTTACCCTCTGAACACACAAAGAGAATATAAAAGGCACTGTTCCTTAAGTGGAGGTAGAAAACAAGCTGTTCAATGGGTAGCTGATGAATTTAACCCTTCAAATACCTACAATGATCTTGCAGGATGTATTTGGGGGTGTCAGTGGATGAAAACCTCAACACAAGCAGCCAGTGTCCTGCATCAAGACAAGTGGGATGAGAAGGTCAAGAGAGGGGATTTCACCCCTCTTCTGGGCTCTGGTGAGACCCCAACTGGAGTTGCTGTGTCCAGTTCTGGAGCCCTCAACATAAGAAGGATATTGAGCTGTTGGAGCTGGTCTAGAGGAGGCCACAAAGATGATCAAAGGGCTGGAGCAGCTCCCTTCTGAGGACAGGCTGAAGGAGTTGGGGTTGTTCAGCCTGGAGAAGAGAATGCTCAGGGGGACCTCAGAGTAGCTTCTCAGTACCAGAAAGGCTGGGGTAGGACTGTTTAATAGGGTATGTGATGGCAGGACTAGGAATGATGGATCTCCCCTGGAAGAGGGGAGATTCAGGCTGGAGATGAAATTCTTTGCTGTGAGGGTGGTGAGACACTGGAAGAGGTTGCCCAGAGAGGTTGTGGATGCCCCCTCAATCCCTGGAGGAGTTTAAGGCCAGGCTGCATGAGGCACTGAACAACCAGGTCTAGTGGGAGGTGTCCCTGTCCATGGCAGGGTGGTTGGAACCAGATGATCTTGAAAGTCCCTCCCAACCCAAACCACACTATGATTCTATATTCCTTTGGCCAGTATGGGTCATCTGTCATGGTTGTGCTCCCTCCCAGCTTCTTCTGCACTTCTTAACTGGCCCACCATGACAAGCTGTAAAGTTCTCTACTTAATATGAGTCCTGACCAGCAGCAATAAAAAGATCCTTGTTCTGCCCATGTTATTCCCATACTACATCAAAGCCCAGCACAGTACCAACTACTAGGAAGAAAATTAACTCCATCCCAGCCAAAACCAGAGCAGCAAATCATCATTTCATTGACTAAGGTGCATCCAGTATATTTTATAAATTATTACTTATCTACACTGTGAATCAATGTACTCATATATCAGAGGTACCTCTTTTTTGACACTCTAAATTAGGAGCACTATTAAGATAAAGAACAGGGAAAAATAAAGCCACAATACAAAGGATAAAAAATGAGTGCTAAGATGACTCTTTGTATTTTCATAATTTTATCAATTATTATAGAATCAGAAGGTTAGATAAATTATTTTCACCAGTAATAATACCAATTACACAGGGACTTCTTCACGTGGGAACAAAAAACTCTAAATTATATCTAATATATAAAAATATATTATATAATATGTAATATATAAATTTATATCTATAATACATAAATATATATTATAGATATAATATAGAATATATTATATCTATATTGTATATCTATATATTTTAATACAGTATATCCATAATATATATTTTAATATATAATATAATATTATTTTATATATTTCAAGCTTTTTCTTTCTTCTGAAGAGGGCTTTCCTTCTGCTTAGGGTGAAATTTTTACCCAGAATCATATTTACTTTCATTTTCCTTGGAATCTATTTAAAGTACAATTACAAATAGAAGGTATTTACAGATGTTTGAAGGAATGTTTTTTGCTACAGTAGACTAAGAGAGTCTGGCTGCAAGGCAGGTTTTAAAAAGACTTTCAAACTCTCTTGCACTAAGACTTTTTGGAAACAAGCTCCCTCTTTGAGAGCATCCCCTCTCAGTTCCAGGCAGCAGGATTTACAGCAGAACATAAATTCCCACCCTTTTCCAGAACTGCAGTTTTTCAGCCAAAAACTCCTAACTGTAGGTCATTTAAATAACTGAGATGTCTGCTGCTGGCTTTAACAACTACACTCAAGTTTACAAGCCCTAGAGATGCACAGGCACATCTGAAATCTAAGTCAATGATCCAAAAGAATGTCTTGCCTAACATCTTCCTCAAGCATAAACAATTTTAACTCAAAAACAGTGGGGTAATGGAAGGCTTGTTATATATAGTCCCATGAGCATGGAAAACACTAAACAAAAACGTTGTTTATTACTCTAGCTTAACTAATGACAGATTTCATAGAATCATAGAAGGGTTTTGGTTGGATGGGACCTTAAAAATCAACTAGTTCCAATCCCCTGCTATTGGCAGGAACAACTCCCATAAGACCAGGTTACTCAATACCTCATCCAGCCTGGCCTTAAACACCTTTAGGGACTGAGGGGACATCCACAGCCCCTCTGGGCAACCTCTTCCACTGTCTCACCACCCTCACGGTAAGGAATTTCTTTCTTATATCCAGCCTGTCGTGGGGAGTGCTGTGGGTTAACTTTGGTGGGCAGCTTTCTCCTCCCCAATCCTCAGTGAGGAGAAGGAGGAGCAAAGGAAAAGAGTAAAAGCAAGAAAACTTGGGGCTCGAAATAAAAATTGTCCAATAATTGAGACAGAAAGCAAAACAAGTGATAGAATCATAGAATGTTTGGGTTGGAAGGGATATTAAAGTTATCATGTCCCATGTGTAGACTGATACCCAGAAGTTGCCAAGTTAGAGATGGCCCTTCCTCTCTTTTCTTTACTGCTGAGCATCATATTACACAGCACAAATGTCTCTTCCATCATCTGCCCAATTGTGTCCCCTCCCAGTCTCCTGCCTGCCTCCAGTAGGACAAGCAGAAGGTCCCATTACTGTTCAAACAGTGCTCACCAACAGCTAGAACATTAGGGTGTTTTCAGGCTTGTTTTGGTCACAAATTCAAAACTCAGTTTGAATTTATGGCCAAGGCTACAAAGAAAATTAACTCCAGCCAAACTAGGATGAGTAAACACGCTCATCTCATAAATTTGAGATTTCTCCTCATCATGCTCAGGGCCTGGACACACTTCCTGGTGCAATCCTGAGACTTAGTCCTTCAAAGAAACAAATCCATACAAAAAACCCAGACAAGTTGGTCTACTCTCTTCACTTTTTTTATGGCTCCTGTCACCACCAGCACAACTGTGAAGTCTATCAATTGCTACTCAAGGAATTAAAATAAAAGATTATACAGGGAAGATAAAAACAATCATCCCCAACCCTGCCTATTGCAGTGGGCAAGCTTCCCATTTATTTCACAGCTTGTCAATTCTTCATGTTATTGTGATGGTTGGTGTCCCACTGAACTGCTTCCGTCAGACTGTTCTCAGAATTAAGAGTTTTTTGGGGGGTTTGCAAGGTTGCTTTGATCCCTCTCATTTCAGCACATACGCCTGAAAACATGAACAGAGATTGCTCAGAGAAAAACCCCAACTGTTATTCTTGAAAAATACTGTGTTCCTCCTGCCAGCTATCAGTCTCAAGAGACCAGCTTGTGCTTTCTGACCATCTGAAGCTGGCAATACCAAAAACTTAACAAATCTGAGAGCAAACCTAAGAGAAGGTCTGTCTGCATCTGGTTTACTGCTGCGATTGAGAGACGGGACACTGCTTGATGCAAGCAAAATGTCGCTTTATTGTACCTACTGACATGCTTTTATACCTTCCTATATGGAACCTACCAGAATCTTGTGCCGATTGGTCAATACCTTACAAAAGGCGCTTACTGATTTGTTAAAGCAAATACCAGCACCGCCTCCAAGGCCCTCTAGGCAGTGGCGCCATCCTGCTCAAAGGACTCTGCAAACCAAGCACGCTATTCCCTATAGGCAGCGGTGCCATCTTGCTCCTCCCAAGGCTCGCCACCGACAAGTTCCAGCACATCCGCCACCATCAGTTGTGTAACACTAGAGGTTCTGCCTAGGTCAGCCATGTCGCATCCTTCAGTTTACATCTTCTAAACGAGAAACTGTGCAACATTCTCTATTCACAGAGAAAAAAAGAAGTGGAATCCTTTATTGATATTGATATCCATTATTGATAATGTTAAAATTTGAGGTTCTGGTCCTATGGTACTACTCACTGGTTGAATAACATTTTTATTGTCCAGGCACTGTAGATTTCCATTATGCAAGCAGTAAATGAAGTACAGAGATCCCAGATGATCTGCATCTGAATTAAAAGAGTGTTGAAAAGTAAGAAACCTCCTATTTCCAGGAAATCTGACTTCTAAAAGACTGTGCATTCCTCATACCCATGAAGCAAAGAAATAATCTTTCATTCTTCCCCAGAAATCATCTTTCATTCTTCCCCCTTAACCTAACAGGCAGACACACCACTTTGCAACAGGTAGGCTCAAAAAGGATCTAAGCAGTGGTTGAGTGATGACTAAATACTTTTCATCAGCATTTGAATACCTTCTGTTTTCACAGAACCACAGAATATCAGAGATTGGAAGGGACCTCAAGTGATCATCTAGTCCCATCCCTCTGACAGAGCAGGAACACCTCGACCAGGTAACACAGGAAGGGGGGGTTTGAATGACTCCAGAGAAGGAAATTCCACACCCTCTCTGGGCAGCCTGTGCAACCTTCTCTCACCCTCACCCTGACAAAGTTTTTTCTTATATTTCTGGGAGCCTCCTGTGTTTCAGCTTGCACCCACTGCCCCTTGTCCTATCATTGGAGGTCACTGAGAAGAGCCTGGCTTCATCCTCCTGACACTCACTCCTTACATATTTATGAACATGACTGAGGTCACCCCTCAGTCTCCTCTTCTCCAAGCTAAAATGATCCAGCTCCCTCAGCCTTTCCTCATAAGGGAGATGCTTCAATCCCTTCATCATCTTCGTGTCTCTGCACTGGACTCTCTCCAGCAGTTCCCTGTCCTTCTTCTACTGAGGGGACCAGAACTAGACACAATACTCCAGATGTGGTCTCACCTGGGTAGAGCAGGGGGGAAGGAGAATCTCTCTCCACCTACTGACTGCACCTCTACTAATACCTCTACTACCTCTACTTCTTGGCCACAAGGGCACATTGCTGGCTCATGGTCACCATGCTGTTCACAAGGTCCCTTTCCCCTAAGGAAAAGCACACACAGGTCTTCCAAATGAGTACTTCCAGATGTATGCAAATATCAGGACAGGCACAAGAGAGGAGAAATACAGGATGAGAAGGCTCCTGAAGAGGAAATGCGCTGCCAGTTTTATTCATTTGCCTGACAATAACCACACCAGCAGCTACCAAAGGCATATTTAGCAGACTCAGACTCCTCTGAAGACACATAAGCATAACTATAACAGTGAAAAGTAGGAAAAAATGTTCTTCTTTTGGGAGTTTTAAAATTGAATGCTGAAATGGTGCATGAAAAATCTTGGAACAACCTGTACTTCCAGAGGAGGCCTTGGAAAAATATAGAAGTTCTGCAACCAGAATGAGCAGGTTATGTAAGTAGAGAAACTGGGAAATGTCACGCAGCAGAAGGGAAAGAAGTTGAATGTAGGCATGGCCATCTTATAGAATCATAGTTTGGGTTCAAAGGAACCTTAAAGACCACCTAGACCCAACCCACATGCCATGGGCAGGGACACTTCCCACTAGATCAGTCTAGTCTACAAAAAGTTGTACTAGTATTTGTGATTATCTGAACATCTGAACCAAATGTTCAGCCAGTAATATCCCATGAAAGAGAATGTAAAATGCACCTCACCTTGGAGAAGCTGGTCAACGCAAATAAAAAGCTATAATTTAGACATCTTCTCATTAGACCTTCCTATAGTTAAGATATATGGGAAGAACCTATCTTTATATAGTCATTCTGCCTAAGAAACAAATAACATAACAAGTCACTTTGTCAGATCTGTCCCAGAGCTTGGAAGTGCAGAAAGACCCTTGAGTCTCAGTAGAAACCAGCACCACTTTGAAACTAAAGAATAATATTGTAGAACAAATATGAAATAGACTGAGGCAAGCAAGAGCAGCAGGGTGATAGCTTCTGGGATAGCTGGACTATATTTCCCTGAGCTTAGCACAAATTGAATAAAGTTTCTCCATTGCTACTGCGCCCTAAGTGTCCTATTCTTTGCAGTAGGTGAAGCCAGAATGGATCTTTGTAGCTGTACTTGCTACAAAAAAAGAATAATTTCCAAGGTAAATGAAAGAAAAGTTTATCAGGTTGCTTCAGTCTGAACTGAAGGGCTTATCACAACTCTGTAACTGGAACCAAACAACTCTAAACACCACTTAGGGAGTTTTGCTTCTCCAAACACCTCTCCCTCCTAAGTGTTCAGTCACATCTTGCACTAGAACAGTGCAGCCTACCTTCTCCTAGCTCCAGTAGTGCAGTACCACATGAATCCAGCACAAAGCATCTCTCACTCCTGACAATGGGATTTGTACCTACATTGGGTCTGGCCTGCAAGCACTAACTTGTGTTTTGAAAGCCAGCTGGAAGACTTCTCACCTCTGCCTCTGCTTTCAAGAGAAATTAAATGGCTGCTGTTTCACCCAGAGAGATACAACACCCCCAGGCTGGTATTGGTTTCATGCTGGCTTTTCTCCAGAGATGTACTCTGTCCCAAACTAATGGCTGGAGGTCACACTGTCAGAAACAAGATGCACATCCTTATCAACATTTGCAAATGCATCCCAGGACACAATTAGCACAGATGCCTCAATCTCCTATTAATACCTCAAAGTCTTTTTACAGTCTAGATGAGGAAGAGATGTATGCAAGGTCTGGGTGAAAAAAGGTCCACAAGTAGAATACCATAGAATCATAGAGTAGTTTGGGTTGGAAGGGACCTTAAAGATCATCTATTCCCATCTCCCCTACCATGGGCAGAGACACCTCCCACTAGACCAGACTGCTCAATGCCTCATGCAGCCTGGCCTTAAATACCTCCAGGGAGCAGGCATCCACAACCTCTCTGGGTAAACCTGTCCTATTGTCTCACCACCCTAATACAAACACAATAAAGCTCAAGTTCTGGTCCAGGGCTGTGTTCTGGGCAGGGCTGGCCTGAGTGACCTCTTGAGATCCTCCTTCTACAGATTATCACTATGTTGGTTTCACCTTGGGCAAACTAAATAACAAAGTCCAGCTGTCTGACGTCTGCAGCTACTCACAGAGCCAACTCAGCTAAGCAGCTCGGCTCCTCCCCAGGAGCACAGAAACAGGACCCAAACCCATCCAGAAGTACAAGGTTGGCCCTGCCAGCTCACCATAATCCAAGCAAAGCCTCAAGACAAGGATGCTAGTACAATCCTGCATAAAAAGAGGCATTAGCCCAGTAAGGAACTAGACAAGGGAGGGAAAATCAAAGATGGGTCACTAAGATCAAGACAATGCTTCCCATCTCCTAAGTCAAGAATGGAGACGGGTGTAGACTGCAGGACAGCAGCTCTGTACCTGTTTTCTACAATGAGTGGACCCCATGTTGGAGTCTTGCATCCATGAACAAATCAAACTAAGCCTGACAGACTGCTTCCTGCAGACTGGAGATGTCCTAAGACTGTCTCAGAAAGTAACTTCATGTCACTGGAATTACAATGCATTTGGAGAAGCCCCCTTAGAAAAATCACAAGGAAAAACAGCATTACTGCCTCATTCATGTTTTTAAATATGTAAAGGTTGAGTGTCAGGAGGATGGAGCTAGTCTCTTCCCAGTGACACCCAATGATAGGACTCGGGGCAATGGGTGCAAGCTGGAACACAGAAGGTTCCACAGAAATACAAGAAAAAACTTTGTCAGGGTGAGAGAACAGTGACACAGGCTGCCCAGAGAGGGTGTGGAGTCTCCTTCTCTGGAGACATTCAAAACACACCTGGATGCCTGTTTGAACTGGCCTAGGTGTTCCTGCTCTGGCAAGGGGACTGGGCTAGCTGATCTCTTGAGGTCCCCTCCAATCCCTGACATTCTGTGATACTGTGAAAAACCAAAAAAAACAAAATCACAGCACTCTTTGACAGTCTCTGAGCAAGAACTCAACACATTGTTGATTAATTTGTCAACACAGGCCCATTCACAAGGCCACAACACATCATAGTGCATTTAAGGAGGCATCTTAGAACATTCTTCCTCTTTTCCTTGCAAGATGAACTTGCACCAAGCACATGTGGACTAGCTTTCCTTGGAGGTTGCATCACAGCTTGCAGCTGCAACAGTTTTGGCCTCATCCTCCAGCACATCCTGTTTTGCTCAGTGCAACAACATAAAAGACTTTTTTTTGCTTTTAGTTTCAAATAATTTTCCCCTTTTAGTAACCTACCTAATAGAAGGTACAGTCAAGGCATGTGCCACTAAACAAGTGACAAATCATTTCTATTAGCCTCTGTGGAGGGGGAGAAAAAATAACGCTGAGAGACACAACACTGAAAAAACACCACAAACCAGCTTTACTGGAATATTCACATTGAAAATAAAACACAGTAATATTAATTAGAAAATAATGGGATATGTACCAATATATACAAAACCACCACTGAGCACTCGGGGTGACAGTCCCATCATTAACAGGCACCAGGACTCAACTCAGCCACAGAAGGGAACTGAAGCCAAGAATGGTACTCAGAAACATGCAGATCTGGACCCAAAAGCACAGTCATCCTCAGATGTTGACCACAGAAGACAGGAGCTGACCCTTTGATCCCTCAGCTTTATGCTAAGCATGATGCAGATAGGATGAAGTGCCCTGTAGGTCAGTTTTGTGTCATCTCTCCTGCCTCTTCCCCCCTCCTCCGAGTGTGACCCCACTATGCTTTTCTGCTTCTTAACCTCCAATGGGGCAAATCATAAAGTTCCTAAGATCATCAAGGTTGGAAGGGACCTTTCAGACCATTAAGTCCTACCATCAAGCCCAACTCTAACAAGCCTCATACCTGAATAGAGACTTCAGCCCTTGACCCTCAGATTAGGAGCCTGATGCTCTTCCAGCTGAGCCACACACCCAAGTGAGCTGACTTTGGTTGTCACAGCAGCAACTACAAGCAAAAGCCTCTGTGCATATCATTCTTTACTAACTATGAACATCAGAGGTTACCTCTGCAAGAAGAAGACACTGAACAACATGATGTTAACTTCAGAGAGTTCAGTCAGTTGGAACAGAAAAGGAAAATCACTAAAAAGAAAAACTGGTTTGTTCTGTCTCAAAACAGGACAGCAACAAAGCAGGCTCTTCTTGCTTTCATTTTCAAATTGTGTGTAAACTAAGAGAACATCTACTTAAGGCAAGTTGTGGAGTTGCGTTTTTAAGAAAACCTGTGTATACATGCTGCCGTGTTTTAACCCCAGCTGACTGAAACTGGGAATATAACTATGATAGTGGGTGCTCAAATATAAGAATACATCAATGTATAAAGACGGGTCCTGTATGTGAAGGAATGAATGGGGGAAGGAGAAACTGAAGACTGGAATGCAGAAGCTTCGGTGGGCCTCTCTCCCTGGTGGTGTTGTAAAAGCTTATCTCAGACTTACCTCATTTACGACAGTAGCGGCGCCTAAAAACCCAGAAAGTTGAGATAATGCTGAGGAGGATCTCACTTCGGTCACCATTCTCATGACACCCACGACCCCCTAGCAATAAATCTACACTCAGCAGAAACATCCCCAAAGTCGAAAAGTTCAACCCTGAGGAAGACTATGTGCTTCAACACAAGATGGCGATGCGACCCCAAAACGACCACCGACCCATTTCTTCGGGACTAAGTGAGACTGCGCAAGAGGGCAGGACCAAATTAACATACTTAGCATAGATAAGAGTTGCATGAATATGAATGTATCTGGTGTTAAATACTGATGGTTCTGGGACCTGGGGTGTGCAGGTGGAGCGATCCCCCGTGTACCCGGCGCCGTAAATAAAGAATACCTGCTTACTCTCCACAAAAGACTACGCGCATCTTTAAATCAGACAGCTAGGACCACATAGCCACTCACTAACTTCTCCTCTCCATTCAGAGGGCAGGGAGTAGTGGGTGAAAAGGAAGGAAAAGGGACAAAAAATCCCCCTGGGTTGAAATAAAAACAGTTTAATGAAACAATAATGGAAAAAAAAACAGAAATAGTAACGGTAACAACACAAGTCACTCTAGTTGCCCAGCCTGCCCTGAGCAATAACTGTAGATCCCCGCCCCATTTATCTACCGAGCATGACATCATCTACGTAATGAAATATTCTGCTGATCAGCTTGCTCTGTCTCTGCTCCACCTCAGCTTCAAAAAACATCTCCAATTAATATAAACATCACCTGGCAACAAGTAAAACAATATGTATATCTACATTCCTTTCATACCAAAATGGAAAAGATAAAGGAGGAAAAGTTAAAGGAGGAAAAGATAAAGAAAAAAAAAAAACCAACAAAGGGAAAGGGAAAAGGGAAAAGAAAAAGAAAAGGAAAAAAAAGGAAGAAAAAGGAAAAGAAAACCAACCCCAAATTAACAAGATTCAGAGTTTCCAGGCTTGAGCAGTTGGGAGCCAACACCATGCTGGGAAAAACTATGCTAAGAAACACTCCCTCTTGCATGTTTTGATTGGCCAGCAAAGCCTCCAAAGCCTCTTCCCACTCTCAACAAACACCCCTCTCTCAACCTGAGTCTCACCTTCTGTACGTTGGGTGCAATACACAAAGGCTGCCGACAAAGCTCTTTACCTTCCCCCCCCCCTCTGAAACGCAAACTCCTTTTCCCAACCCAAAAGCCTTGTTTTGTTCCTGTGACCACTCCAGTGTAAACCACTCCTGTAAACACTCGACTGTTTAGCTTTCCAAAACCAAACCCACGACAGACACTTGAGCTCAGGGCCTTGCCAAAGGACTTCTCTCCTTGCTTTTCCAGCAGGGATACAACACTCGACACACCACCACCTTCCTCCTACACCTCCGGAACAGCCTCTTCTCCCCTTGCCCTCCTCCCACCGCTCCCAAACGCTAACACCGCCCCGCGCTGTGCTGCGCCACACCAGAAGCCCTGGGATGCTCGGAGGAGCAGCGTACAGAGAGAAAACCCCGCGTAAGGAGAGAATACCCGCGGAGGGAGAGGAGGAAAACCGCTCAGGGAGGGCAAAAACGTGCAGGGAGGGCAAAATCCGCTTAAGGAGGGAAAACCCGCGTTCGGAGGGGAAACCGCGTAGGGAGGTGAAAACTGCACAGGAAGAGAAAACCCACGTAGGGAGAGAAATATCGAGCAGGGAGCGAAATACCATGCAGGAAGAGAAAAACCGAGCAGGGAGAGAAAACCCGTGTAGGGAGCGAAAACCTATGCAGTGAGAGGAAACCCGCGCAAGGAGAGAAAAACCGTGCAGGGAGGGAAAAAGTGAGCAGGAAGAAGAAAACCGCGCATCCCCCGCAAGAAGCGGCTCTGCCCTTCCCCGCCGTGTTGGGGTGCGTGGAGCGGCCGGTAACGTTGTCCCCCCCGCACCTCCCGACTCAGAGTGTAGAGAGCGGGGAAGAGGGAGAGACGGGGCAGCGGTGTCACCTACCTGCCCGCCATCGTGCCCACACCCCCGGGACACGCAGCGTCCGCCCCCCCTAAACATGGGCACCCCCTCGCACCGCCCCTTCTCCGCCCACATCTCTCGTCATCCACACACTCCGCTGCACGCCGAGAATCGAAACCGGGGGAGCACAAGGAGGGAGGAAAGGAAGGAGAGAGGGAAGGAAGAAGGGAGAGAGAAAAGAAGGAAGAGAGGAAGGGAAGGAAGAGAGGAAGGGAAGGGAAGGGAAGGAAAGGGAAGGGAGGG
>VZTY01007462.1:12017-33937 GCA_013400935.1 Turnix velox
AAGGGAAGGGAAGGGAAGGGAATGCACAATGGGATTGGGACCATGTACTCTTTGTGCAATGGCACTGGGCCCCCATTCACAATGGTTCTGGGACCACAGACACCTTATACAATGGCATTGAACACATGCACAATGGATCTGGTGCTGTAGACACTTTGTACAATGGGATTGGGACCAAGCACAGTGGATCTGTGGGACCCTGGACACCTTGTATGATGGCCCTGATCTAGTGGGACCATGGCAGGGGGGTTGGAACTAGATGATCTTTAAGATTCCTTCCAAGGAAGGAAGGAAGGAAGGAAAGATGGATGTCCCCTAAATTCCTGGAGGTGTTTAAGGCCAGGATGGATGAGGCACTGAGCAACCTGGTCTAACGGGAGGTGTTGGAACTAGATGATCTTCAAGGTCCCTTCCAACCCAAACTATCCTATGATTCTATGATTTTGTTACAAGCAGTGTGGCAAAGCCACTTCAAAAAAAAATTAAAATTTAGTCAAAAGTGCAGCTACAGTTTTTGACTTGGAGCCATGTCAATGGCTGAGTGAGAAAGCTGCTTGTATGATGCTTTTTCCTCAGTGACTCACAGAAATCAATGTCCATGGGTGGGATTTTGCAATTCTTGTTCAGGCAAAAAGTGCTCATGTCAATCAATGGGATATAAATATTGTGAAGAATAACTGGGGACGAAGTTATCTGGCATTTTCTCTAACCTCCAGACTCCCCAACATTGTTGTTTTGGAGAGTTTCACTTCAGCAGGGAGAAAACAAGGACAAACCCAGCTGAAGCTTAGCACAGAAAGTGGAGAACACTGGGTTTTGGCTGGGTAAGGAAGGCACCTTGGCACCACAAATGGCCTTTGCTCCATCTTTGCAAGCCAGGGGAGTGTTTGTCAAAGCAGTCACTGGACAGAAAACGAGACTCGTGTGTGTTTTTGTTTTTGAATTCAGCTGTGAAACTGAAAGGCAGGAAGGAGAAAGAGATTACGGGAAAGGCATTCCCTGGTACAGGCTGGGACTGGTGAGCATCCCCAGCATCAGTGCCTGAAGGAATGTGGAGAAAGGACAACCAACAGCTGGCAACAAAACAAACAAAACCATGGGGCTTGTTGCCAGAGGTGAATCATCCTGCAAGTAAGCCATAATAACAACAAAATAGAGACACAAAATTTTGTACTCATCTGTTTTGAATTAAATCCATAAATTTGCCCCAATTCTAGTTCAATTAATTTCAAGCCAGCAACTTCAGATCCATGTCCTTGGGCTTCCATACCAGTATGTTACAAAGGGGTGCAGCCCCCTGGATGGCATGATATTGGAATGCCAAAATGTCCAAGTTATTTAAGATTGCATGAAGCCAGCCATGAAAATAACAGTAGCAAAGGGCCATAGTCTGCTTTGGAACATGAAGATGATGCTTTGCTCAGAAAACAGCATGTCCATCTACCACTTACTCTGGAGTTCCTTGGCAAGATTCCTCTTGCTGGATGACTTCCTCCTTACCAAGCACTATGAGCAACCATAGGAAATAGTGAAAAACAGATGGCTTTTGTGCCTATTCCACTTTGGCAAGAAAAGAGCCTTATCTGCAAAAAAACATTGCATCTGGTCTAACATTTACTATCACGCTACCAGAGGAGAGCAATACAGCTGTGACATACTCTGATGACTCTCAGAAGTGGCAGGGAACTCTTTGAATTAATGTCTGAATCCTTCTTAGTGAAATGTCTCAGGAAGCTTTCTGCAGTGATTTTAACTGTCACAGGCTTACACACACTGAATCACAGAATATCAGGGAATGGAAGGGACCTCAAGAGATCATCTAGTCCCATTCCCCTGCCAGAGCAGGAACACCTAGACCAAGTCACAGAGGAAGGTGTCCAGGTGGGGTTTAAATTTCTCCAGAGAAGACCCCACACCCCGTCTGGGCAGCCTGTACCACTGTTCCATCACCCTCACTATGAAAAAAGTTTTTCTCACATTTCTGTGGAACCTCCTGTGTTCCAGCTTGCACCCATTGCCCTTTGTCCTATCACTGGAGATCACTGAGAAGAGCCTGGTTCCATCCTCCTGATACTCACTCTTCACATATTTATAAACATAGTACAAGCAGGTAAGAAATTATGAAATACATGCTGCAGATAAGATTAAAAAAAAATACAAACAGGCAAAAAAAAAATCAACCAACCTGTAGAGGATTTGGCTACTCAGTGGTTAACAAGCAAAGGTCTGGGTGATGCCTGAGCTATTTGAAGCTGAGGCCTGCTCTGGGAGATAAGAAGTTAATTGTTTGGCAAACAGACAGGATGTCTGCCTAATGGCTTGCTCCTCCGGCAGAGGATTCTTGAAGAATGGATAGAGCAAGGAAGCAGACAACAATGGGTGACAAAATTAACTACAGGAGATACCTTTGCTGATAGCTATGTAGCTAATTGTAACCCTAGCTTTTGTAATATGTATGAGCTGATTATCGACTGTATAAGAAACCTTGCTGTACGATCAATAAACGAGATTTGCTGACCATGATAGCATGAGGCGTTTCTCCTGCAACTCCGTTCCCGACACCAACCAAAGAACACTAAAAGTTCCACAAGTTGCTGTAGAACATGATGAAACTCCTGCAATTCTGCTGGTCACTGTGCTCTTTCTGGTTACGTGCTTCCTGTGAATAGCAGCCATGTATTGCAACCTGGCATCTCCCTGTGATTGATCACGGAGATGTTTGCTTTCAACTTTTCATTTGTCATCAGGAGCAAAGTCTCTCTGTGGAAGTGAAACTCAAAAGTGCAAATGTGTCAAAGCTGCTTCAGCAGCCTGCCTGTCTTCCACAAGCATCTTGTTACCTCTTATGACATCACTTTCCTTTTCCCCCTCCCAGTTATGGCCCAGTAAGAGAGTAAATGACATGCAAACCTTGGGTCACTGTTGTTGAATTACTGAGATCAGTGCAGTCCCTGCAGTGGTGCAAACCTTGTTGCCTCCAAAACCCTGCCTGTTTTCTCAGCTGATTGCAGCCCATGGTGTTCTTCCTGCTCTTGAAATTCACTGAATAGAAATTAAACACCATGAGAACAGTGGTGGTGAAAAATTCCAAGACTCTGCCCTGTAACTGAAAAGTTACACATTTACTAACTAAAAAAGTGACCTCCAAATTTTAGTGTGCAGGTCTCTGGCTGGATGTGAGAGAGTAGAGTTTGTCACCTGATATTTCATTTTCTTTCAGGAAATGAAGCATTCTGATTTTTTTTCTCAATTTCTTTATTTTACCTTAGAAAGTCCAGGAATCTAGAGGTCATTAGAAATCACTTGCCCCAAGATTTAGATGTCCCTCAAGAGCAAGTTCATCTACTAAGGGAAATGCTAAGGTGTTGTAACTTCAGCATATGTATCTTGTGCACTCTTGTAAAATATTTAAGTTAGAGAGTGAAATCAAAATGTAACTTTTTCATTTTTTAATAACCACAAGAAAAAAATAGATTAATCCCCCCCAGTATTTATTGCCAAAGAAAAAATTTGAAAACAATTATTTTTCTCTGCAGTCTAATCATGCAATGATCTCAACTCTCTCAGCCTGTCCTCAAAGGAGAGGTGCTCCAGTCCCCTCAGTCATCCTCATGGCCCACAGAATATGCCCATATTCTAAGAGAAGTTATTATGGTTAACATACTGACAAAACAAATGAAATTTGATTCCAAATTCTAACAGGCTGCTCATCTGGGTGTTCTGAGGTCCTATAAAATGGACTCTGTAATTCCTTACCCGATACTACTGCATGCACAGAGTGTGATGAGGGGATTTAAATAAATAGCTATGGACATCAAAGTTATTCTCCCATCATGAGCTTTCAGAACCTACTTTCCTTCAGAACTTCCAAAAATCCACTACAAACTGGTGTGAAAATATTTCCCATTAAATTCTCTTAGCCAGATTTGAGGCTATGTATAAAGGCACGTGGCATGTAGCCTTGAGCAACTCTTGCACTCGTGGAAGTACATTTTCATATAGCCTAGAACGATGGGATCCTGACTCAGAAGACAATTACTGCAGCTTAACTAATTATCCTGTGCCAGATGAGCAACAGTAACTGTCATGAATTTTATATGGCATAGTTTGATTTCACTGGAATGGGAGTCTGCTGCTTTTTTTTCTGCTTTGGGGGGTGTAGGGCAGGGTGTGTGTGGTTTCTCTTACGTAGGCACCAATTTTACTTATTAATAATTAGTGCTATGGCTTTTCGCATCGATGTAAATCCAGCTATTCTGGGTTAATATTTTATTTTATATCCTACAGCTGCATGACATTTCACAGCATGAAGAGTAGGTCCACAGTGAGCACCGGTTAAGGGTTAAAAGAACTGCGTGGACATTTTCTGTTTGTCAAGACAAGCTGAAAAGAACCAGATGTCTGTGAATCAAGGTTATTTGGTTTGCATTCTTTCAGTTATCTCTTTTTGGACAGCTTAAGCCAAACAAAGTAATGTTGACTTTGAACAGGTCACTAATAAATTACAACCAAGTTTAAAAGTGCTTCCTGAGCTTCTCAATAAATTTGGAGTAGTAAGGACATGCTGCAGATAATTAGTGGGTAAGACATGAAAACGGAATGCAATATAGCAGATTATCAGACCCAAAACTAGACATATCTTTGCATGTAAAAAATAAGACTATATGATAAAACAAAAAAATTCAAAATTTGTATTGTTTAATGACATTGTGGCCACCTCTTCTCAGCACTGAGAAATATTTTGGTAAGATTGCAGTTCTACTGATGCATTATTATTTTTTAAATTAAAAGGTGCTGCTCCAAAGGAAAAACTCATTGCTCTTCTCTAGTGGCTGTGGGGCTGTTTCAGTTTTATGTGTTTCTAAGAAACTAATTCTTGCTTTCTGAAATTTCTTAGCATTGACTGCTCAATATATCTGCTTTATTCTTTGGGATCTTATTAAGCATTAAGATTCCAACAGGCTTTTTTCATTGATTCTTCATCAATCCTGTTGCCCTGGCATCACAATGCATTGTTTAAATATGCCTAAATTATGCAAAATTAAACCTACATATTTCTGTTGCTCTGGTATCACAATACACAGGTTAAGTCTGCCTAAGTTATTCAAAATTAAATCTACAGATCTTAATTTCCTTCAATAAAATCAAATTTATATATTCTTTATCCTCTTACTGAAAAAAAAAAGAGAAGCTAAAAGTCAAAGAAGCATTTTATCATGATACATATGTAATCATTCACGCTTTCTGGTAAATTGTTATTAAATTGTTAATGATTTTTCCTTTCTTTAACAGATTGTCACACGAATCAACAGCTTTAACTTAAAAGTGTTAGAACAAACTCTGCAAGGTCTGAAACAGGCAGAGCTGACTTTCCATTGCAGCAGTTTTAAGTATGAAAAAGGCTTTTTATGGCTACTTAAAACAGAGAAATAAAGTTATTTGAATCAGATTCACTTATTCACATCAGATTCAGCATGGTAATTTGGAGCAAGGCACAAAATTCTAAAGCTTCATGCAAACAACATCCACTCAAATGAACTGTATTTGCATAATGGAAACTGTGATGATGGTACAGAGAAAGGTGAACATTTTCCTCCTGGCTGGTCTGTGGCACATAGTGACAGCACCAGTAGCTGTCCCTGCATCAACACAAACAAAAAAAAGAGTTAGAGTAAATGTGTTTTGCCCAGAATGTGTGCTGAGATCCAGCAGAGAGATGTCTCCTGCTTTCCTGCTTCCATTACCAGCTTGCACTGGATAAGGGAGACTGGCCAAGGCCACCAAAACCAAATTCCTCCCCTAGCTTCAGACGGGATCATAAAACAGTTTGGGTTGGAAGGGGCCTTAAAGATCATCTAGTTCCAACCTCCCTGTCAGGTTCATCTGCTTTGAAGCTCCCCATGCTACTGATACTGCCCAGGTGGGTGGACAGTTTCTTTGTACCAAATTAACCCTTTGCCACCTGCATTGTTCTTGCTGACATGGGAGACTTGAATCACAGAATATCAGGGACTGGAAGGGACCTCAATAGGTCATCTAGTCCAATCCCAAGACCTTGAATCAAGGTCTTGAATCTTCTCTTATGAGTGAAAGCAAAAGTGCACCATGGGCCAGGTACTTATCACTACCAGAAGGTTTAGGGAGATGGCAGGGCAGGACTGCTGGCCTCTGCCAGGTAGTTTTGGCAAGGACAGCAAGGGAGGACCCTGGAGTCAACCTCAACAGTAGCTTTTAAGTAAATCTTTGATGCCTGGGAACACTATGGGNCAGCTTGCACTGGATAAGGGAGACTGGCCAAGGCCACCAAAACCAAATTCCTCCCCTAGCTTCAGACGGGATCATAAAACAGTTTGGGTTGGAAGGGGCCTTAAAGATCATCTAGTTCCAACCTCCCTGTCAGGTTCATCTGCTTTGAAGCTCCCCATGCTACTGATACTGCCCAGGTGGGTGGACAGTTTCTTTGTACCAAATTAACCCTTTGCCACCTGCATTGTTCTTGCTGACATGGGAGACTTGAATCACAGAATATCAGGGACTGGAAGGGACCTCAATAGGTCATCTAGTCCAATCCCAAGACCTTGAATCAAGGTCTTGAATCTTCTCTTATGAGTGAAAGCAAAAGTGCACCATGGGCCAGGTACTTATCACTACCAGAAGGTTTAGGGAGATGGCAGGGCAGGACTGCTGGCCTCTGCCAGGTAGTTTTGGCAAGGACAGCAAGGGAGGACCCTGGAGTCAACCTCAACAGTAGCTTTTAAGTAAATCTTTGATGCCTGGGAACACTATGGGCACCTGCCTGTGTGGAAAGGTGTTGACAGTGACAGTTCATAGCAGCCATCCTGGGCAGTGCTGAGGAAATTTGTCCTCACAAGGCAAAGCACCTAATAGCCAGGTACTGCCAGTCCATGTTTCACACACTGAATCCTTAATAGCCACACAAATAGTTTGGCTTCATGTTTCACATTCTCCTTGCAGAGCCTAAATCTTCTCCATGCCTTTGCCCAGGGCTGGGGTGTGGGCATGGACATAAGCCCTCTTGCTTGAAGTGACACCCATGAAGTAATACTTCTCAGGAAGTTTTTTGGGATGTTCATTTTGTTATTTCTTGTTATTCTTGTTATTTCTTTTCCTTTTTGCAGAGTGAAAACTGCTTTATTAGAGTCATGGAGTCATAGAATGGTTTGAGGGACCTTCAAGATCATCTAGTCCCAACCCCCCTGCCATGGGCAGGGACACCTTCCACTAGACCAGGTTGCTCAGTGGCTCATCCATCCTGGCCTTAAATACCTTCAGGGATTGAAGGGGCATCCACAACCTCTCTGGGCAACCTCTTCCAGTGTCTCACCTCCCTCACTGTAAGGTTGACTGCCATCAACACTTTGTAATTCATGTGTAATCCCAAATATGAAGACAGGTCTTTACAAAGGCTGAGAAGTTGTGGAAGTTACATCACATTAGATGAAGAGGATGCTAATAGTAGAGCACCTCCAACTAGACCAGGTTGCTCAATGCCTCATCCAGCCTGGCCCTGGATGCTCAAAAGAGACCACATCTGGGATATTGTGTCCAGTTCTGGTCCCCTCAGTTCAGAAAGGACAAGAAACTGCTGGAGAGGGTACAAAGATGATGAAGGGATTGAAGCATCTCCTTGATGAGGAAAGGCTGAGGGAGCTGGATCTCTTTAGCTTGGAGGAGACTGAGGGGTGACCTCAGTCATGTTTATAAATATGTAGAAGGTGAGTGTCAGGAAGATGGAGCCAGGTTCTTCTCAGTGACCTCCAATGAAAGACCATGGGAAATGGGTACAAGCTGGAACATACAAGGCTTCAGAGAAATGTAACAAAAAACTTTTTCACAGTGAGGGTGACAGCACAGTGGCACAGGCTGCCCAGTAGAGGGTGTGGAGTCTCCTTCTCTGGAGACATTCAAAATCCACCTGGACGAGTTACTGTGTGACCTGGTCTGGGTGTTCCTGCATCTGGACTAGATGATCTCTTGAGGTCCGTTCCAATCCCTGATATTCTGCGACTCTATGAACCCTAGAGCTGTGACCTCACCAGAGACAAACGCAGGGCGGGGTGATGAGGGTTGGATTGCTTCCTACTCCTGCTGCCTCAAACAGGCCAGGCCGCAGTCGGCCTCCTTGGCCAACCGGGCACGCACTGAGCTGCCTGCCCACCAGCATCCCCCGTTCTGTCCCTTCCCACTGGGCCGTTCTGCGCCAGCTTCTCAGCGGCCTGTGTCGGCCCCGCAGCACGCACAGGTCGCGCACCCGCTCTCCCCAAGCCTGACCAGCACAGGGCGTAGCGCCGTGACGTCACGTCGCTCATCCTCGCTCACCCCTCGCAGCGCCCTGTCCCAGCGTCTCTCAGCCAATCGCAGGGGGGCCTTGTGATCCCGCGTGTTTATTTACGCTACGGGAAGGCGGGCGGATGTTTGATGGACATGTACTCCACCCAATGAGAGGACGTGAACCTGCTGATTGACAGATGTGTTGCCCAATGGAAGAGCAGATCACTGGATGCGGTGAGGAGGCGGGCTGCGCAGCCTTGTTCCCCTGAGAGCGTGGGTCTCTGCCTTGGCCGGCTGCACGGTCCCGGAATCCTGGGCGCCCGCCCGTGGCCCCCATGGCTGGCATTATCCGCCGGCTGGATGAAGCCGTGGTGAACCGCATCGCGGCCGGCGAGGTGATCCAGAGGCCGGCTAACGCCATCAAGGAGATGATTGAGAACTGGTGAGGCGTGCGTGGAGGTGGAGCGGCGCGGTGTTTGGATGGGGAGGAGAGGCGCTGTGGGGTCAGAAGCCGTTCAGCGGCCTGGTCTGCGGCACGTCTGGGTGACGGAGAGAGTGACGGCCTGGCTCCTGCACCGGGCACCTTCTTAACCTTTACATTTCTGTATGGTCTTCATTGTATACAGTTGTGGGGCCCTCAGTTGAAGGACGGGGAACTGCTGGAGAGAGTCCAGTGCAGAGACACACAGATGATGAAGGGATTAGAGCATCTCCCTTATGAGGAAAGGCTGAGGGAGCTGGGTCTCTTTAGCTTGGAGAAGAGACTGAGGGGTGACCTCATTCATATTTATAAATATGTAAAGGGTGAGTGTCAGGAGGATGGAGCCAGGCTCTTCTCAGTGATCTCCAATGACAGGACCTGGGGAAATGGGTACAAGCTGGAACACAGGAGGTTCCACAAAAATACAAGAAAAAAACTTTGTCAGGGTGAGGGTGAGAGAACAGGCACAGGCTGCCCAGAGAGGGTGTGGGGTCTCCTTCACTGAAGACATTCAAATCCCACCTGGATGCCTTCCTGTGTGACCTGGTCTGGATATTCCTGGTCTGGCAGGGGGAATGGGACTAGATGATCTCTTGAGGTCCCTTCCAATCCCTGACATGCTGTGGTTGCTGTTGTGGAGAGTGATTTCGAATAATGTATCCCTATTATCACAGAATCACAGAATGGTTTGGGTTGGAAAGGACCTTCAAGATCATCTAGTTCCAATATAGTTAGGATGGAGCCAATAAAGGTTTATTCCAGTTAATTTCAGTAGTAGTGTCAAGTAGAAAACAGATTATCAACTGTATGATAAATGTAATACCAAAACTTTGTTGCCCTTTATTCTTGAGAATCACTCTTCTCTAGAACTGTCCTCTTCTAGAATTGCTTTCTTGGTTCCTGCAGCTTGGATGCTAAATCTACAAGTATCCTGGTGGTAGTTAAAGAAGGTGGTCTGAAGCTCATTCAGGTCCAAGATAATGGCTGTGGTATCAGAGTGAGTATCCAGAATTGGCAGTGCATTCTTGAAATTGGGATTCTTTTAACGTTTCAGTGTGTAAATTTTTCTGATCTTGAAAAGAACTTGGAAATAACTGACTGTTACATGTCCCTTTCACATAGAAAGAAGACCTAGACATTGTGTGCGAGAGATTTACCACAAGTAAACTGCAAAAATTTGAAGACTTGAGTAGTATTTCTACATACGGTTTTAGGGGCGAGGTAAGCTCTTCAACAAGGTTTTCAAAGTGTTTATTTTTTGTTGTTATCCTTATGTACTAAGGTTGTGAACATAGCTCAAAATACAGTTGTTTGTGTTTCAAGACTGGATGGGTGCTTAAGGTGAGGCATATATTAGTTTTGTTTTCTGAAGTAGGATTTTGGATGTTTTTTCATGTAAAACAAGGTCTGTCGTCTCACATGTTATATCAGGAACCTACAGATTAAGGCAATGAAAGATCTGAGTGGAAGGCGAATCTTTAGTGTCAGATATTTTTCCTAAATGTGGTATTTAAGTGTTTGAAACGTGCGTTTTTATTCCTTGCTTCTGCTATTAGTCAGTTATAATATCTCTGATTATCTCTGTAGTATCTCCAGATTATCATAGGTTGAATCTAAACTTGTCTGAAAGGGCAGTCCAGGATGAGTTCTGCTTTCCTCTTTGAAGGACAGCAAGATACGTTGGCTGTGTATGCTGCAGAAAGGAGACTACA
Source organism: Turnix velox (assembly GCA_013400935.1). Classification (NCBI taxonomy): domain Eukaryota; kingdom Metazoa; phylum Chordata; class Aves; order Charadriiformes; family Turnicidae; genus Turnix; species Turnix velox. Next base: position 22,503 of record VZTY01007462.1, read on the forward strand.
CAAGTCTTCTCCTATGCTTTCAACATAATTCGTGCCACAGCCAGTAAAATCTGGTCCTGAGGCTGGTTCTAGCAGGCTCTGTAGACAAATCCATTAAATTTTCTAGGAAAACCATTGTAACTTGACTCTGTAATGTTACCTGCAGGCAAGAGAAGAACTCGGGCAGGGATGAGATAGTAATGGCTGAAATCTTCCTGCAGTGATACAGAGAAAATGGCACAGCAGTGATAACATTGCAAATTTATTTTAGTCACGTTACATTTTAGCTGCTTGCATTGTCAGAAATTATGAAACGTTAGAAAAGAGCCAAACTGAAGTCCTCATTAGAAGCCTGTGTTACAGATACATTTGTTAAAGTTTACTCACCTGCAGTTTTCTTTTAATGCATTTTGTGCGTTACTTGCAAGTGATATATTAAAATTCTGTGGTGCTGTTTAAAGGGTGGAGGCTCCTCAGTGGTCACAGATGACATTGTTTTCTCTTTCTCCAGGCACTGGCCAGCATCAGTCATGTTGCCCATGTTACTGTAGCAACTAAAACAGCAGATGCGAAGTGTGCATACAGGTATGCTGCCTATTATCTAAGTGACTTCTGCTGCATGTAATAATGAACAGATGTCTGTCTTTTTAGTGCCTTTACTAAGGAGTAGGGATGAATAAGAAAAAATCTGGGGTACTTACAGAAAAAATTCAGAATGTGGAAAAAAAACATTGAGTAACTTTATTCCAGAAGGTAAAGGTAAGCTTTAGTTAAACAATGTATTTTAAAAGTTGAGGCTGGGGAAGTTGTAAAGGTAGCTCCATGTCAGCAGCCAATGTAGGGTTATTTTTTTTTCCTTCTTTGCCATATCAGGATGAAGTGATGCCTATGGACAGTCAGCCTGTCTTGCAAATTTCATGCCTCTGAACACAGAAAAATGCAGCTTGGTTTCTTTTTATATGGTGCTTAATGTTATACAAAAAATGTTTTTGATATTCTTAAAAATTACTGTAAATATAGTCATTTCTATCCATTAATTAACTACTTTTCAGGAAAGAAAAATGCTTTGCATCTCAGTTTTTCAGAAGATTGTCTGACTATGGTCTTTCTTGCATTAAGAATGTAGGGTATGTGAGAGGGCAAAAAAAAAAGTATGTTCTCTGAAATTATGAATCTGTTTAACTTGCTGAAGACCCTAAGCATGCCAGAAATCTCTTATGCTCAAAATCCTGTTACAGCCAAAAAGGAAGTGGGTCTTATATGTCAAATCAGGAATTTCTTCCTAGTATAACAGAATCTTGAATTGCAGTGGGAAAATTTTTATTAAATCAGGTGTAAATAAACAAAGACAAAATACAATCATCCTTCCTCTGCAGGAAAAGTTGCAGTAATGCAGTTTCAAAGCACATATTCTCATAATCTTCCCTGATTTTCTCTGCTGTTATTCCCATTGTCCCACTGCCCCTCTAGGTCCTAAAATCAATAAAGACTGCTCTCCTTTTAGCAGAATGGTGGGGGTGAGGAAGTTTGCAGCCAGTTGGCAGCATCCCAAGTTTATTTGCTGGAAAGACCGTCATGATGATGATGATGGGATCTTCTCCCTTTTGTCATCATCTTTCTGTGTCTGCTCCCCTGCAAATACAGATGTCTAACAACTTCTTATTTTCTGCCTAGAGCTACTTACAGTGATGGAAAAATTAAAGGTCCTCCAAAACCCTGTGCTGGAAACCAAGGAACTCAGATCACGGTGGGGTTTTGTGCCTGTTCTCCCTTGACCCCTTTCTATTCTCTGGTTATTATCCTTGCACCACTTACTGTATGTGTTACACTGTAAGGTACCTGACAGTATCACTTTGTAGAGTATTTTCCAAATGATGTTGTGTGGTTTTGTTTGGGGTTTTTTTTTTTTGTTTTCTTCACCAAAGATAGTAAAGTAAATCTCAAAAAATTCTCTCTGCTGTCCTAAAAGAAAAAGTAGTGATTTGATATGAGAAATATTTAATAATCCTTCTGGACTGACAAAGGCCCCAGTGGCCAGTTAGAGTGTCAAGAAACTCAGAATATAGAGGAGTGGTCTACATTGTATGAGTCACAGTGTCACTTACAGTGTAAGTTACAGTGTAAGTACAGTTACACTGTAACTTTTACTTACAGTAAAAGTATTTAACTTTTACTGAAAAGTGAGCTGTAGAGTTGTTGCACCTGCAAACACATTTCTCTGGAGCTGTATTTTAATAGGTGAACCTAAGCAGGTAGGGAAGAAATTGAATATTAACCTCCATAAACTGGAATATTCACAAAAAAATTTGTAGCATCTACTAAGAAGATAGATTTAGACTAATTATGTAGTAAAAAAAAGAATTTTGAAACCAGTCTTCAATTGTGATCTCTTTTTCTGTAGGTTGAGGATCTCTTTTACAATGTAAGTACAAGGAGGAAGGCTTTAAAAAATCCAAGTGAAGAATATGCAAAAATCCTGGAAGTTGTTAGCAGGTAAACTGAAATAGGAGGCTCCAGTGTTTTATTCGGCCTCAGGAAGCACTGGGGTTTTTCAGAGGTACTGGCATGAGTGCATTTGCTATCATTTTTTTGTTGTTGTCTTTGGTTTTGGCTTGGTTTTATTCTTGGTTTTTTGGGTTTTTTTAAACTATTTGTTGAGCAACTTCAGAGTCTGTACTGGGCTGGCAGACTTTCTCCAGGAAGTGTGTTTGAAGACTTTACCTTCAGATTACAGCTGAAGTCTTTCAATGATGAGTTACAGGCTTCCAACTCATTGTGAGGGTTTTTTTGTTTATTTTTTCTCCATTAGGATCTTACATCTTTTCATTTTGGGAATATTTTTTCCTCTTGAATTTTTGGTTTACTAACTGTCCCGGTCACAACACTCTCTTCCAGAGTGATTATATTATACCAATGAGGTTTTTTAGTTAAACTTGTAAATACTCTAATCTTTGAATTTCTTCTGTTTACAGGTGAGCTATAAATAGACAAATGTTGATTTTTAAAGCTGTTTATTCTACAAAAGCTCATATCATGTGACTAAATTACAGAAAATGAAACTATTTGTCCCCATTACCAGCTGCTTCTCAGCAGCATTCAGAAAAAGCTGAGCTTTTTGTTTGTTAGTTTGTTTTTCCACACACTGCAGTCATAAGTTTGTTTATTTTTTTTTCAGGTATGCCATTCATAACTCAGGCATCAGCTTTTCTGTTAAAAAGGTATGTAAATAAAGTCTTTATAACTTCACCATGTGTCTGTAGAGGTCTGAAAATGCCAGAAAATTGACATCTTTTGCAATGGGGATAGCATGTAAAGCCTTTCCTTCTACTGAAATTGATGCAGTTCTGGCAGAAAACACATCATTTAAAGGTAAACAAGGCCAAAATGTATTGATCAGGGGTTTGGGGTTTTATTAGTGGTCAACATTATGTTTTGGCTTTATGAGCTGTTTCAGCTTCTTTGGGGAAAGTCTGCCATTTACCATGTATTGCTTTTCTGAGCACAAGCAAGTAAATAATATGGATAACTATAATAATGTGTCCCATGCCTTTGTTAGAAATGTAATTATTTCTATATATTTCTAAAACTTCAGCTGGAACAGTGAATTGATAAGTCTGCTTTCTTTAGCAAGGTGATACTGTCTCAGATGTTAGAACCTTATCAAATGCCTCAACAGTGGACAACATTAGGTCCATCTTTGGGAATGCAGTTAGCAGGTACAGTTGATGTCTGGTTTCCTTTTGACACAAAACTTTCTAAATAAATCTTCTCTTCCTTTCTCTTTTAAAGAGCTCGGGCTGTGCTAACTCTTGCTTCTTTTTTCAGGTTGAATTGCAGAGAAGATAGGGTGTTAAAATAACAGAGCTCTCCCTTGCCTTGTAGAATGTGTGACTTTACTTTGATATATCAAAGGGAAGAGGGAAGCTGCAAAGCTGTTCCTTTTAAAGCACTGATGAATGGGAACCATCTGCTTGGAAGTTTCTGTGTGCTTATTTAAAAAGAGCAAGCTGTGCCTTTGTTCACTACAAGTTCCTAGCTTTCTGTGCCACGAAAATCTTACCACAGTCTGCTGTCTGACAGATTTTTGAAGTCTCCTCAAATTGATTTATCAGAAGCCTTAAGGCTTGTTAACTGCCCACCAATAAATAGTAGACTGGCAAAAGGAATGCTCTTCCCTGGCTGCTGACTAATCTGAGCTGTCCTTATCTCTCACTGCCAATGAGGCAGGAAATGCGTATCAGAATTATCAATAGATGGCTATAATATTAAGAATGCTATATTAAGAAAAAAACAATGCTGTTTGGATTAAATAGTTTTTTCTGACTCAGCAATGAAATTTGAACCCTCAGATCCTAATGTTTTCATCAACTGATGTAAATAGAACATGGAACTATCTGTTGCTATTTGTGAGTACTGTTTGAAATGTGTTGCTGTGTCTCTGTCAATAGGGAACTGATAGAAGTGGGCTTTGAAGATGTAAATCTTGGCTTTAACCTGAAAGGGTACATCACAAATGCCAACTACTCCATGAAGAAATGTATATTTTTACTCTTCATAAACCGTAAGTTTTTGTGTTTTTTTTAAAAAGCAAATAGTACCATCATATGTTGCTTGCAGTCATTGGCTCATTGAAACCAGTGAGAAGTGGTGTTCCTCAGGGATCATTACTGGGACCAGTGCTATTTAACAATTTTATAGGAGATATGGACAGTGGGATTGAATGCACCCTCAGCAAGTTTGCAGATGACACCAAGCTGTGTGGTACAGTTGATACACCAGAAGGAAGGGATGCCATCCAGAGAGACCTTGACAGGCTTGAGAGGTGGGCCCATGCCAACCTCATCAAGTTCAACAAGGCCAAGTGCAAGGTCCCCCACCTGGGTCGGGGCAATCCCAAGCAGAAATATAGGCTGGGTGGAGAATGACTTGAGTGCAGCCCTGAAGAGAATGATTTGGGGGTGTCAGTGGATGAAAAACTCAACATGAGCCAGCAGTGAGTGCTTGCAGCCCATAAGCCCACCCAGTCCAGGGCTGCATCAAGAGAAGTGTGAGGTGATTTTGCCCCTCTACTGGGCTCTGGTGTGGCCCCACCTGTAATTACACTGTGTCCAGTTCTGGAGCCCTCAACATAAGAAGGACATTGAGCTGTTGGAGCAGGTCCAGAGGAGGGCCTTGAAGATGATGAAAGGGCTGGAGCAACTGTCTTATGAAGACAGGCTGAAGGAGCTGAGGTTGTTCAGCCTGGAGAAGAGAAGTCTTGAGGGGACCTCAGAGTAGCTTCTCAATACATGAAGGGGGCTACAGAAAGGCAGGGGTAGGACTTTTGAATAGGATATGTGATTGCAGGACTAGGAATAACAGATATAAAGTGGAAGAGGGTCACTCAGGGTGGAGATAAGAAAGAAATTATTTCCTGTGAGGGTGGTGAGACACCGGAAGAGGTTTCCCATGGTGGTTGTGGATGCCCCCTCAATCCCTGGAGGTGTTTAAGGCCAGGCTGGTTGAGGCATTGAGCAACCTGGTTGAGTGGGAGGTGTCCCTGTCCATGGCAGGGGGCTGGAACTAGATGATCTTTAAGGTCCCTTCCAACCCAAACTATTGATTCTATGATTCTATGTATGAATATTCTTAAAAACATTTAGTAATAAATACAACAGTTAATTACACTGCTGAAAATAAGGCACATGATTCTTTACATTTTAAATACTGAGAATTGGCTAAGTCTGGATCTGAAGAACATTAAGCTTGTGGAGTATCAAGGTTATGATTGTGTCCTGCCAACTTGCAGAGAGTCTCTCTGCTCTAGCAACATAGGCATGGAATGCAACAATCCTTGACTGCATAAAATAATGAAATTAGACTGGTTATTTCAGTATTTATGGAAAAAACACTCCTAAATAAAAAACAACACCATGAAGTTATTGCCTGTTCCTGGTTTCATAAATAGATCTCGTTGGGGGAAAAAAGATGAGTGCAGCACAATTTCCTTTGAAGATAAGAAGGATGAAGATGTTGATGTGAAGGAGCAAGCAGGCACTGTTCAGTGTTATTTCAGAGGAGTTCTTTGAAAACAGGATTTTGTTGTGTGTTTCAGATCGATTGGTGGAGTCGGCCGCTCTGCGGAAAGCCATAGAAACTGTCTATGCTGCTTATTTGCCAAAAAGTACACATCCCTTCCTATACCTCAGGTAAAGTAATAGGAAGAAGTAGCCTTTTAATGCTGTCTTGTAGGATATAGCTAAGGTGAGTAGGTTTATGCCCCCTCCCTGCTGGTGTTCAAGGCCAGGCTGGATGAGGCACTGGGGAACCTGGTCTAGTGGGTGGTGTCCCTGCCCATGGCAGGGAGGTTGAAACTAGATAATCTTGAAGATCCCTTTCAACCCAAACCATTCTATGGCATCTGTGTTCCTGGCAGTAGCAGGAAGTTCTATTTCAAGCATAGCAATGAAGTTCTTAATTGCTAGACAGGAGATAATTCAATCCCATGAAAGAAATCTTAAGGTGCAGGGCCTTATTTTCACAAGGAGGTAGTGTCTAATTTTAGCTTAAATTCTTCCATATTATAGATGCATTTCACCTAAGAGGCTGAGTTACACTAGGAATCCAGTAGAGCATTTAAAACCAGTCATACAATTTATTACAAACTCATTAACATTCTACCATGTTGTCATTTATATTTGCCTGTATTTTAACAGTTTATGCAGTTCCTTCTTTTTTTTGCATTGCCATACACTGCTTACAGGAAATAAATAACTATTGGAAGTCAAGCAGCAGCTAAAATTGAACAGAAACTGTCCTTTAAAAACTGGAGAATATGACATAAAATGGAAAACCTGGCTTTGCCATATCTAATCAACTGAATCTTGCCATTCACCAGTGAAACTTGCTGATATCCTGTGCTTTCTAACAGTAAAGTTCTCTAACCGAATTTCTCCTTGGGATTATTGCTAAATGGCAGGCCATCAGAAGTCATGAACTCAGAAGGCACTGCAAGTAAAAGTTATTTCTAAAAACTGCTTTGTAGTAGTACAGGGGAGAACCTGCTTACCTGTACAAGTGAGTTTTTGGGTGATTTTGGAACAGATTTCTTCAGGATAATTAATTTTTAATGCACTACAGTTAGATTTGTTTATTGTAACTTAAGCAGGTTTCAGGACTGTTTTGGCTTCTCTGCATGGAGTAACCGCCTCCCTCAAGCCTGCCAAATTTTGTACTGAACCAATTAGTGCCCTCTCTGCCATCCAAGGGAGTTTTTAGGTTAACTTCTTTCAACATGTTTTCTAGCCTTGAGATAACCCCTCAGAATGTAGATGTGAATGTGCACCCTACAAAACATGAGGTCCATTTCCTTCATGAAGACAGTATTCTAGAGCGTGTGCAGCAACACGTGGAGAGCAAGCTACTGGGCTCTAATTCTTCAAGGATGTACTTCACTCAGGTGAGAATCCAAATGCCCACAGCTCTGTGCCATTTAAACTGTTGTGGATATTTTTACTTAGTTCAGTAGTATAATTTATTTGGTGATCACTGGTGTTATACTAGTAGGTTGGGATCTTTGCTCTGTTTTGGAGGTGAAATTGCCTTGAGCTACCAATGTTAACAACACAGGGACAGCAGAGAACTTAATGGAGAAAAAGTACACAAAAACATCTTTCTGTCAAGCATCCGTTGAGTCTTTTTTTTCTTTCCACATATATTAGCTTTTCTGTGTGGTGCATTGCTTTTCTTCTGGCTTGGTTTATGTCGAATGTGTGTCTGAGGAAGTCGTATTTGACAACACTTAGGGTTTAATCTAAATGAAAAAAAATCGGGAAAGGTTTCCTAATCTCTTTATAATAGAGCACAGTATACAATGTATGATTTTTTTTGTAAAAAAAAATCTCTTGTGTTTTTTTATATCTAAGATTTTTCTTCAAGAGAAGGGAATCACAGAATGTCAGGGATTGGGAGGGACCTTGAGAGATCATCTAGTCCAATCCCTTGGTGAAGGAGAATGCCAACTAGGGCTTGGAGTTTGATTTTTCAGATCGAGGGTGGTGGTGACTGGAGTATCCCTTTTGCAACCCTCTCCCTCTGGTGTTGCTGCAGCTGCCAGGACTCTTCCCTGTGTCACATCCTGCTCAGACTAGCACCAAAAAAAAAAACCCAAAACAAAAAGTGTTGAGGAAAAAAAGCATCTCAGAACACATGAGGAAAGGATGGTGTTAAACTGGAGGTTTCACTGTTAAGTAACACAAGAGGAAAAGATGGTGTTAAACTAGAGGTTTCAGTGCTGCAGGATCCTGGACAGAGACTTTCTTCCATCTTCATGGAAAGAAGCTAAAGGAATGCTGACTAATGATTTCACTAACTGCCAAGATGCTCTTATTCATGCAAAGCTGGCAGCCTGGCCAGTCAGTTGCGGGATTTGAAAGTTCCTTGCCCTCTGAGCAGTAAAATGCTGTGAGAAATGTGTCTTCTCTACGTGTTCTGCTTTTTTTTTTTTAATTATTGTTGAATCTTTTCTCTTTTACTCCCACCATACCCCAACAAAGACGTTGCTTCCAGGGGCTGATTGCTCTTCCAGTGAGGTTGTGAAAGCAGCAGCAAGCTCTTCTGTGGCTACCAAAGGGACCAGTGAGAAGGTTTATGCTCATCAGATGGTCCGCACTGATTCCCGGGAGCAGAAACTGGATGCTTTCCTTCAGCCAACAAACAAGCCCCTGAGCACAGCCCCCACCCAAGGGATGATGGAGGTTAATGAGGCACCTCCAGAGGCTGCAGTCAGGCACCAGGATGCTGAAATGGAAGATGTCAGTGATGTAGTGGAAATGACTGATGTTCAGGAGGATGCAGTGATGCCTGTGGGGCTCGGTGAGAGTGGACACTTGTCTCCTGAATCAGCACCTCCTCGGTAAGTGTTTCCTGAGGTCATGCAAGGCCACTAGTTTATTTCATGGCATGACCCTGAAATTGGGGCAGTGGGTGCAAGCTGGAACACAGGAGGTTCCACAGAAATAGAAGAAAAAAATTTTTTACAGTGAGAGTGACAAAACACTGGCACAGGCTTGAGTGTCTCTGGAGACATTCAAACCCTGCCTTGACACCTTCCTTTGTGACCTGATCTGTCAAGGGGATGGGACTAGATGATCTTTTGAGGTCCCTTCCAATCCCTGGCATTCTGTGTGATTCTGTGAAACTGAAGATTTTTATGATCTCTTTGGACTTCTGATTTTCCAGGGGAAAAATTTCCCTAGGATAATTTCCCATGGCGTTCTGTGGAGAAATTAAATGTAATCTGTGAGCTATAAATGACAAATTGGAAATTCCATTCCACTTACATCATATACATACTGAAAGGCAGGAAGCCTTATGAATAGAACTATTAACTTTAGTTTGCTGTGTCTTTCTCTGGAAACCCTTCTGTGCGAAGATAGAAACTACATCACTGAATTTTGCAGACATTACCCTAGAAGTAAGGGTAAAGGTGCTGCAATCTTTTCATAGCTCCTCCAGAAGCTGTTATGAGAGGCTAAAGTCTTGTGATTTCCACCTCAAATCAACCTTTCTTCCTCAGCATAAAAGAAAAACAGTCATTGGAAATATCAGCATTTTTTTTCTGATGTGTCCTTTTAGAGCTCAATTTTCTTGATGCTTGAACAACACTTGTCAGTGATTGGTATTGGAGAGTTGTAAATTCTCTCGTGAATTACCCTTTCCTATCAAACTATGCCCTGGAATTCAAATGGAATGGGTTTTTACTGGGAAGCTTTGGGAACTTTCTGTATTTTCATGTGAATTGAGCATCCCATCTGTTGGTGTGTTTTGATAAGGAGAATTGAACATAATTCCTTTTGCTTCCATACTGCAGAAAGAAACCACGGGAAGATGCAGAAGGAGACATGGAGAAAGATGACTCCAGAAAGGACATGACTGCTGCCTGCACTCCTAGAAGAAGAATTATAAACCTTACCAGTGTTTTGACTCTCCAGGAGGAAATCAGTAACCAGGCACATGAAAGTAAGCCAGCTTTTTGCTTCTCAACATTATGATTGTTCCACCAACTAGATGTGGTTGTTGAAACTGCAGAGGAAAGATGTTTAGAAGGTGATGCAGCTGTCTTGTGAGCCAGCTTTTGACCAGGCAGCTGCCATGCAGAGCTGCACTGGAGAACTGTCTCTAAACTTTTGTGGTACCTCTTTAGTTGATATTTTATGCACTGCAATAATTTTGCAAAATTCAACTTGCATCATAACTAATAACAATATAAAGCTATAGCTTGAAAAGCTGAGTTATTTTTTAAGTTTCTAACAGAAATGGCAGCTAAAAAAAGATGGTAACTACAAAAAACTAGTGTAGTCACATGATTGTGAAGTAGACTGGGACAGGCTTGATAAGTCATTGTTATAAACTGCTCTTGCTTTGTATTTTCATCTGTATCTATTGATCTTATAAAGAAATTATGAAACTGGTGAAATACCATCCTCTCTTCTGCTAATAGTTGATTCAGAAAAAGGTTGAAAGTTTGCAGTTCTTCCTAGGGTTGTTTCCCTCTTGACTCTTCATTGCCTTCAGAGTGATGCTGAGTCTCCATAACCCATATTATCCAAGTTAGCCTAAAGGGACTTGTTTAATTTATTTTGCAGGGTTTTCTTTTGCAGTAGTAACAACTGGGGACAGACCATCTCTAAAATTTGTAGACTAACAGATATCTGTAATAAATAACTCTTGGGAAAAAGCCCGATCTTAAGAAAGCATATACTTAGATTTTACTCATGCTCTGTAAGGTTTTGCTGCAAACTCTGACTTGGGAATTCCCTGGCTGTGTTGCTGTTTTGAATACTAGAGTTGCCCCTTAGCCATAAAACGACCAAAGATGTCACCAAATACGTGCCAGAACAGTTGTGTAAGAAACACCAACAAAGAGACCTTTGCAAGAAAGAGAAGTCATTTTCTCACAATATATTTTCCTTTGGAAAATGGTGACAGTGCAGTTTGGGTAGTGCTGCCTTGGCACAGGCTGTGACTGCAGTGCCAATTTTGAAAGGCCAACAGATTATTTTTTTCTCTGATTTGTTTTTTAACTGTTATATAACCATTTTCACTTTTATGCTTTAGTAAATATATATGTGTGTGCACACAAATGAATAATGTTTCAAATGTAGCTAATTGATTGCAGAGGCCTGTAGGAAATCATAGGGGTGGAGCAGTGACTGAACAACAGTCTGAGTCTTTAAAACTAAAAAGACACAAACCACTCAACTCTAAGTAAACTGGGGCGGGTTTACAAGTATTAAATTACAACCTTTTTCTTCCCCGACCCCTAAATTGTTTCAGATCTTCAGGAGATGCTTCATGACCACTCGTTTGTTGGCTGTGTCAGTCCTCAGTGGGCTCTGGCCCAATATCAGACCAAACTGTATCTTCTCAACACAACAAAACTCAGGTAAAGAGGCTGTGGTGGCAGTTGAAGTAAG
>VZTY01007462.1:34123-44725 GCA_013400935.1 Turnix velox
TCCAACAGCTCAATGTCTTTCTTATGTTGAGGGTTCCAGAACTGGACACAGTGTAACTCCAGGTGGGGCCTCACCAGAGCCCAGTAGATAGGAGGCACCAGGTTGAAAAGTAAAGTGTTTGGGAATAAGCTGATAGCAGCTGCCTGCATGAGTTTATAACACTTCTGCAGCAGCGTAGCTCATGCAGTTATAAACCAGGAAATATATTTAACTGGAACCATTTAGATGGTGGCTACAAATATTTAACTAAACAGGTCAAGAAACATTTTCCTTAATCTGAACAGATAATGCATGTCTCATGTAGTGGTATTGGGGTTGGACTGTCTTTATCATTCCTAGGATGTTGACTGGATTTTAGGGCACTGTTTGACATCTGTTGCATCAAGAATTAATTCTTGATATCAAGGATATATATCAAGGCTGGACAAGGCACTGAGCAGCCTGATGTAGTGGGAGGTGTCCCTGCCTATGGCAGGGGGGTTGGAACTCAATGATCTTTAAGATCCCTTGCAACCCAGACTATTCTATGATTCTTTGTTTCCAAGATAACTCTCACTTTTCCCTCTTAATTATGGTAACTTGGAGGTGTGTGATCCTATCTATCTAACTGATTTTTGTACTTCAATTTAGCCAAGAACTCTTCTACCAGATACTTATTTATGACTTTGCAAACTTTGGAGTCTTAAGGTTGTCAGTAAGTATCATTTTAATCCTATATAACAAAAAATATCTTTACCATAAGCCTGTTATTTCAGACAAATGTATAGTTATACAGTTTAAGGTTTGGGGTTTTTTCCCACTGTAAGAGTGTTGTTTCATTTCACTTGCAGAAAAATAGAACAAATTTTTAGTGATTTTGTAGCTTCTACAAAATGACAGAATGACAAAAGCTGTCATTCTGGCTGTTTGTTACTAGTGTTATTTCTAGATATTCACCAATTCCTGCTGTTGCCTATTCCTTTGGGACAAACAGTTTGTGTACTCAGAATCATAGAATACTTTGGGTTGGAAGGGACTTTTAAAGATCATCAAGTTCCAACCCCCTGATTGGTGGTGTTTATCCTGTTAGTATCACAGCACTTTCCAGGATATAAAAGATTTATTTCAGAAATTCATACTTTTTTGGTTGGTTATGATAAGCAGAACTGTGCAGGACAGAAACAGTGCATTACAATTACTTTATATGTGAAGGAAGATGGTCCAGATTTCAAAGGAAGTGTGTGTTGATCAGTAACAACATTTCACCGTCTCCATTTTTTAGGAGCCAGCTCCTTTATTTGAGCTTTCAATGCTTGCTTTAGACGATCCTGAAAGTGGCTGGACAGAAGAGGATGGCCCAAAAGAAGGGCTGGCTGAGTACATCGTTGAGTTTCTGAAAAAGAAGACTGAAATGTTGAAGGATTATTTTTCTCTTGAAATTGATGAGGTAAGGGAACTGCTGCTATTGGTTCTAAGGCAGACTTGGCAGTGGGAGGTTTACAGTTGGACTCAATGATCTTAAAGTTCCTTTCCAACCTAAATAATTGTACATTTTTTGGTAACAGAGGCAAACCCATGGTAATTTGCTTGCAGTTGCTTACTGTCACTAAGGTCTAGCTCTAGTAAGATTTTAGCTGCTTTCAGAAGGTTGCTACACAGAATATTTCATGAGTTCCCAAATAAAATTATAGTTATTGCTTCTGTAACTAAAACACAGATTTCTTGTCCCACAGGGGTTGCAGCTCCTTAGGCAGGCAGGGCTACAGCTTTTGCTCTGTGTGGCCTGATGCATCCTTTATACAAAACTGAACAGCTTCAAGGTTTATATAGCCTGGACACTTCAGTCAAGATACTCTCCTGGGAAGTGGAATCTATGTAGTCAGTGGCTAGAGGTAGAGGAGGAGGCTGAATTTGGAACCTCCTGAGCTGAGTGGCTTATTATAAAATCATAGAATAGTTTGAGTTGGAAGAGACCTTTAAAGATCATCAAGCTCCAACCCACCTGCCACAGGCAGGGATACTTCCCACTAGATCAGGCTGCTCAGTGCTTCATCCAGACTGGCCTTAAACTTCCAGAGAGGGAGCATCCACAACCTCTCTGGGCAACCTCTTCCAGTGTTTCACTACCCTCACCTTAAACAATTTCTTTCTTATGTCTAGCCTGGATCTACACCCTTCCAATTTACACCCATTATTTCTAGTTCTCCGATTTTTCCAGGCCTCAGGAAGTTAAACACCAACCCCCTTCCTGCAATGTCTGTAAATAATGTCACTTCAGATCCCTCTAAGACTTGCTAAGTTTGCTAAGAATCACTCTTAACTATATGTAACAGTTCTGCAGCATTTATTGCAAGAAAGAACATTGTTTTACTGAAGCAACGCTTTGCCTTGTAGGAAGGAAATCTCATTGGGCTGCCACTGCTGATAGACAACTATGTTCCAGCCCTGGAAGGACTGCCCATGTTCATCCTGCGCTTGGCTACAGAGGTATCACCTCTTCATGGCTTTGTGCAATCACAAATGACTTCTGCTTAGGAGGTAATCTAGTGAATCAATTCATCAGAAGCTGCAAAGGAAAGGCTGGAGTGGGGTCAAAGTGCTGTTTCATCCTTCTGCTGTGCTTACTACTGAGTTGTGCTTTGCTGCATTCATCATTGCTGGTGAAGTTTTGATTTGAAAGCCTGCACTTCTGCTTTTTGGTTGTTGATATATAACCTTCACTTTATCAGCGCAAAAATGAGCAAGACATGACTATGACTCTTCCATAGTAAGAATGGCAGTCATACCTTTACACAGGGTCTATTAAGTGATGACTTTTCTTTTTTCTTATACAGGTCAACTGGGATGAAGAGAAGGAGTGTTTCGAAAGCCTCAGTAAAGAACTAGCTCTGTTTTACTCCATTAGGAAGAAATATATAGTAGATGAAGCCAATCAGACAGACTCTCAGGTACCAGAACACCTAAATAGTCAAACGAGCAACACCATTAAGTGACATTCTCTCTTCGCTACAGATTCCTAGTCCCAAATTTGCTTTCTGTAGTGGTGGGGCAAGATTCTCAGACTGTGGCTTCAGTTTTATGAATTCTTATAAGTATTAAGAGAATCTTTTAACTCTGGGTATTGTTTAGGTGCTAGGGACTGTTGTACTGAGCTTAGCTCAGCAGGTTAAACATACATCCCATGATAAACTCCTGAAGAAGAATAAGGATACATATAAATCAAAAATATTGTCTGCTTGTGTCCAAGTATCTGCTTAATAATTCAGTTAAGACTGTTCTGCAAGGGACTTGCCAGAGCTTAAATTTAATTTGACTGATTAAAATAGAGTTTTGTGACTGCTTCTTAAGGGAAAAGTTTCTCTAGCAAGAAAATTTCACTTTGTTTGTCCCTCTTTTTCTTAATTTCCATTCCCCGACCCCTTTTTATTTCAGAATGAAGACTCTGACTCTGGTTCTCCATCATGGAAATGGACTGTGGAACATGTACTTTACAAAGCTTTTAGGTCTCATCTTTTGCCTCCTAAACATTTCTCAGAAGATGGCAACATCTTGCAGCTTGCTAACCTGCCTGACCTCTATAAAGTTTTTGAGAGATGCTGAGCACACAGTTAGTAAAGACTGATGAATAATTAAATTTATGCTTCATTCTGTTTAACTTGGATGATAAAGCTGGAAATTTGACAGGAGAAAGAAAAGGATTTTGTGTCACACTGACATGGTCTATTTTCCTTGCGTTGAGCAAAGAATAAAAAGAATCTGTTTATTTGTTTCTAAACAAAACTATTTTCTGAAATAAAAATCTTTCACTACTAAGCAATATGTTTAACAAAATACACCTACTGAAAAAAATGTAATAGAGTAAGTGCAAAAGGAGGTGGAGCTTCACTGAAATTACTTCTTTTACTGCTGACTGTTCCTAAGTCTGCTGTGAGGACACCCAGCTCATGGTATCAGTTTGGCAAAATATTTTTGGGGGCTTGGGTTTGTTTTTCCTTTCTGGTTCTTCTTTGGCTTGAAAAGGAGAGCTGGATCAAAAAAAGTCAACACATTGCAAAGAGCACACAGCCACGGTCCTTGTGTTTATAACAGTTTGCAGGTTCAGCTTTTCAAAATTCTAAAAACCCCCAGGGTGAGCTCCCTTCTTGTCTCCTTGTTTGGCTGCTCAAATCAACACAGTTACTGCTGACTTGTAGCAAGGCTGGAAGAATGGTGTGAAAACTCAGCACATTCAGCTCTAGACTTTGCTATTGTTTTGCTGTGCATAGATTGTGCTGCCAAAACAAAATCATCTCTGAGGAAATCCCCTGTGGCAGCCACTACCCTAGTTGAGATTCAAAGTCAACTCTGGCCTCTCTTTGAGCACATCCCATTGCTAGCTGTGAGTGGAAGACAGACCACAGCATCTCTCCTACCCACTCCGCAGAGCAAATACCACAAAGCAATATTTTTCACGTTAACTCCTGTGTATGAACTATGTATTGGTATTTAATATTAGCTTTGCAGATTGCTAATAAATCTGATGGCACTATAAGGAGAGTGACAACACTTGCATTTCTCTTTGTTTTGGGAATTAGGTGTTACTGAAAAGCTTTTTGATCAATCATCACTTTACAAATTTTTAAGTGTATCTTGCATATCTAAGTCCTGCCTTCCTTTCACTACTGAGCTGGCACTAGCAATAGCTCACTGAATCTAGTTTCCCCCTTCAATCTGAAGAGCACCCACCAGACCTGCAGGAGTGGGAAGTAAGTTGTCTCCAAAAGCTGCTGGCACCCTTTTCCTAATCGCATATGCAACCAAGAAATGATGTTTCACTAGAACTACCTCATTCCTACAGGCAGACAAACAGCACTACAGCACATTTTGCACAAAATCTCTGCAAACTGGAGTCCTCATTTTCCCACAAGAAACAAATGAGTGGTGTGCTTGCAGCCCAGAAGCCAACCCAGTCCTGGGCTGCATGAAGAGAAGTGTGACCAGCAGGTGAAGGGAGGTGATTTCACTCCTCTGCTAGGCTCTGGTGAGGCCCCACCTGGAGTTACTGTGTTCAGTTCTGGAACCCTCAACATAAGGAGAACAAAGAGCTGTTGGAAGGGGTCCAGAGGAGGGCCTTGAAGATGACAAAAGGGCTGGAGCACCTCCCTTCTGTGGACAGGCTGAAGGAGTTGGGGTTGTTCAGCCTGGAGAAGGCTCAGGGGGACCTGAGTAGCTTCTTGATACCTGCAGGGGGCTACAGAAAGGCTGGGGTAGGACTTTTGAATAGGATGTGTGATGGCAGGACTAGGAATAACAGATGTAAAGTGGAAGAGGGTACACTTAGGATGGAAATAAGAAAGAAATTTTTTGCTGTGAGGGTGGTGAGACACTGGAAGAGGTTGCCCAGAGAGGTTGTGGATGCCCCTTCTCAATCCCTGAAGGTGTTTAGGGCCAGGCTGGATGAGGCACTGAGCAACTTGGTCTAGTGAGAGGTGTCCTTGCCCATGGCAAGGGGGTTGGAACTGGATGATGTAAAAATAAAGATCTTTGAATCTCAGGGGGCAGCCTGAATTTGAATTATCTGTTACCAGATAGTTTCAATACAAGTTGTTTAACACATTACAAAGCAAAAGCAGAACTGCATGCACTGAAATAAATATATTTTGAAATAAAGCGTAACTATCATTTAGCTGAAAAGATCAGGGGCATATTATGTGCAAACATGTGAAAAGCCACTGAATTTGGGTCTCATGGGTGGTTATCAAAGTATTAAAAATCCCATTGTTACTACATGAAAACACAGTCAAAGATCAATAAATAGAGGGTAGTTTTCAACTGATTGAAGCCTGTGCAGGCTGTGTGTTTCAGTTCCTACTGCAGTGAGGCAGAGACACCTCATCTTGCATTATTCAAGGAAAATCATGTAAGGTTTGTTGAGAAGACTTTACTAAGCTTTCCTAAAAATAATTGTAATTAAATTGCTCAGCACAATATATTAAGGTTGTGTTTTCAAATCCACTGAAATTCTGAGAAACAAAGTCTCTTCTTGTGCACTGCACATGGTATTTTTATTGTGTGCTTTAACTTCTGATCATCTCAGTGAGGTAAAAGACACCTTTATTTTAGGAGCTCGTAATCAACTTCTGCTTTTGGATAAGAAACTGAGAGATTTATGAATTTACATGTGACAACCACTCATATAACTTTGGATAGATTAAACTATATAGAAGTTGACTTTGAAAGCCAACTTTGTCAACAAATTTATCAACAAATGAAGCCAAGAAATCTTGTAATTGCAGTGCTTTCCAAAGTAATTTAGCAGCATTTCAGAGCCGGAAAAAATCAACTGAGCATGGGCTAGTTGCACAAATGTATTTTCCTTCAGTGGATCTGAACACACAGACAACACTAGAACATGTAAGGAGGGATCCCATAGTTTCTTTATTAGCGCTTTACTAGCAAAGCCAGGTCTCTCTTTCCTGACACTAAAGTTTGAATGTAAGTGGGTTTTGTGTGCTGTTAATGGAGTGCCTGCTCCACCTTCCAAAGGAGTGGAGCAGGTTGCACATAGGTCTCAGACCACATTCCACTTTGTTACCTTGCACTGTGTTTGCATGTGCCAGTTACAGGGCATTAAGGAAAGCGTGTAATCTTCTGGAGCTAGAGAAATGGATAAAAACATCCCAACAAACACTGTCAGGACTCACAATTTACATCCCAAATCCTTCTTCACTTGATTTTCCTCTGCTTCTACTTAAGTTCCTCATTTCAGTCTTTAGGTCTGCTCCCTCTATGAAAAGTTTGTGACAATAATTGGTTCTTTGGCAGGATAAGCAGCCCACAACCAGGTCAGGTTAATATTTGTTTGTTGTTCTCAGTGTGCTTATTCACAGCTTTCTATCCTTTCTTTCTGGGGAAAGACCATTAGAATTTGTTACTTAAGGGCTGAAGGAATTCTATTCCACATTAAAATGTGCTGTTGCTACTTGACAGATAACAGGTGAAATCTAATTAATGCCACAGATGTCAACTGCTTTCTAAAGATTCCCCAGCATTAAGCTGTAGCAGAGGTAGGGCAAAAGGGATGTTAAATGGAAGCGAATAAGCCCAAGATCTTCCTAATGGTGCCCCATAGAAAGGGTGTGTATCAGTTTGCAATACTGGAGGTGAGGAGGAGTTTGGGAAGTAGCAAGAAGAACTGTGTTATCTCTTGGCTTTACCAGGGGTTGGACTGCAGCAGAGAGCTTCATAGCTGGTGCTGGAGCTGGAATATGGGCAGACTTTTCAGTGTTATCCACTGAAACTGGAGCTGGAATATGGGCAGACTATTCAGTGTTAAAGGGCATCTCAGTTGAGGCATGGCACTACTATTTCGGATTTCAGGAAGCTAATGCTCTAAGGTGAAGCCTGGACACTGCATTATCTCTAATATGCCTCATTCCATCAAGGAGATGGATGTGAGCCAAGCCACTTTCTGAGGTAAGAGTATTCCTTCCTGCTCTTTCATGCTGTTCTTTCAATGAGTCAGTTGATTCCTAACTTACTTATTAAGCGTCAGTCTAGTAGCTGATGTTAATGCATTCTCCCACAACGTGGCTCAACTTAAGTAAATGAGCCACCCATTGCAGGAACTATAAGCTCACCCTCTGTCAAGAAAATGAAACCAAATGCCGGACTCCCAAGAGCTTGTCAGGCATTGAAATAAAGAGCATTCTTTTTTGCATCATCTTTTCTTTCCAGGATGACGTGATGGCATCAGTGGAAGCCCCACTTCTTTCTTGCTTGATATTCAGCACAGTAGCTGAGCATTGCTGTTCAGCATACTTCATAACAACGCCCTATTAATAAGTGTGCCATGATGCATCAATTGTGGAGGCACCCACTGCACACCATGAAATTAGAGATGCTTTCTACATACCTTTGTTTTCTTAAATGCTAAAACTCCTCAGATTTCTAACAATTGCACAAATCAAATTCTACAAGCCTCTGCTTTAAAGAGAATCTCTCCTTCCCAGGAAAAGAAACCACCCCTAGGCCCCTCTCTATCTCTGTGGCTAATGGGCATTTTATTTGCCTGAGATGGACAGCAGTTTGCAAGTCAGCTGAGTGGCAGAAATGTCCTTCTGTGAGCTTTTGCTTGTCATCAAAGCAAAACAATTCCTATCTTAAAGATAAGAGCTTATTCACATGGCCAAAAGAAAGCAATGCTTGTACTTTGCTTCTAAACAAAAGCCCACTTTGAATTTCTCTTGGCTTTTGGCAAGTGCTTTGAGCATGGAGAATGCTGCTGGGACATTTCACAGCTGATTTTTTTTTCTTTTTTTTTTTTCTTTTTCGCACACACAGGTTCTATTTTCCCAGAAACTCTTTGTCTCCTCTACTTCGACTATATCATGTTTCTAATGCATATTAATATTTTTCTTTAATTTTTCCTTGTCAATTCCTCTCTGTTCCATATACATGTGACCTGAATTTTTCAGGTTCTGCTTCCTTTTTCTTACTTATCGAGCCTCTGCCCCAGGAAAAGTGCTCTTATCCACAGTTAGAGTTTATGAGTTTAATGAGAGCACAAATGAGCAGAAGTCAAACATTTAATGGAACCTTTCCAGGTTTTATTTTTAACCAACAAACTGATTATAAAACCTCTACCTGTAATTCAAACAAAAATCTTCTTTATGCAGCCCTTATGGACATCAATAATTACCCCACATTTGTCTATGTGTTTGTGCATTTGATTCTCTTTTATCTATTTTAACAAGTCTAATTCTCCATGGATTCCACCTAGACAAATTCCTTTATGCATATAAATGCATATATTAACGTTGATTTTAGGTATATATGCATATGCTTGTAGGACCAAATAAAAATCTGATGGTTTCATAAAGCTTAAAAAACATGACATCATTTTTTGTTTTTCTTCTGACCCAACTTACGAAAACAAAAATGTTTAGATCAAAGAGCAGAAGTAAAAAATGCAAAAATGCCCCAGAACCCTAGTCTGGGTGTTTTAAACATGACCTTTTTTACTCAGTTAAAAGAGGAAATACGTCCAGATTACTGTACAGAAACTGCCCTATAAGCAAGGCAGGATTTTGCACCAAACTGGACTTTACCCTAGAAGTATTTTATAATGCTTATTCTGCAAAGCCTGTGACAGCACAACAACATGGTTAAGCACAGTTGCAACCTTCAGTAAACAGAAATACAATTGGGGTATTATCAGTATATGACTGTCATCATTTCAGCAGACAGTCAAGTCAATATCACTCAGATTTTTGACTTAGGTGATTACCAGTGTAGTCCTAACAAGAGAGTAACTCTTTCCTGGATTTGCATATTTATGACTTCGTTTGCCCCCACTTGAATTACCTATTTTTAATGACAGTAAATGTATTTGACTCTAAGGGAATAATGTTTATATTAAGCACTGTCTGCTTGGGAAAGGTTGAAAATGCCGAGATAGTGCTTCAGCAAATGAGTCCCTTAAAAAGTGTTTTGACAAAAGTGGTTCAAACCACTTGGAAGAGAGACTGAAACAGCTGATTTTCACCTTTGTTTTTTTTTTGTTCATCTTTAATGTTCATGAAGTGAGTAGATCTCTCTAGCCCTTATCTCCTCCTCCCTCTTCGTTCTCTGGTTTCAATGATGTTCTAGCGGCAACACCACTAACATCAAACACACTGCTACAGTCTGACTGAAAAACATTTTTCTGAACAAAACATTTGCGGGCAATTCTGAATGAGAGGATGGAAAAGGGCTAAAATTACTTAAATAAAAATGAGACAAGTGGATTTATGCTTTAGCACACGATCATCTAAGTGGGTACCAGATTTTAAAGCATCTACAGCCCCTTTTGTTTGTGCAAAACAATTTGCACAAAGACAGCTGAATAAACTGCTGAATCGACCCCATTCATTTTCTGTAATCAGATTTAATGAAGCTTGTGTATTCTGTTCTTCTAATTCACTCCAATCTGAAAGTTGTTTTGTTCTGCTCTCCATCTCTTTTACTGTTCCCAGAACTGCAGTTTGTTGTGCAATTCCCATGCATTAGTGAACAAACCGTTTGGTATTCCTTATCGTATCAGTATGTTTTCTAAAATAACACACATGAACGTCATGCAAAGTGTTAGATGCATTTGGAGTTGAATCTGGTTAGCTGACCCATTGACAAAACCCCTTTTGAAGTGGCTGTACAGGATCTGCCCTTCAGTTTAATCCCTTGAGAAGTCCCTTTAGTCCCGAGGGGGACATAAAGCATCTCAGAACCGCACCGAAGGCACAAGGGTCTTCTAAGCTGCACAAAACGTTCTCTGTGTGGGCACAACCGGCACCCTGGTCCTTTCGTCCTGCCATCAGACTTAAGGGAGTGCAGCCCAGAGGCTGGGTGAGAAAAGGTGCAGCTAAAGCCGACGAAGTGCAGGTCGGATGTGGGCGCGCCGTCCCGAAGAGCTATTTTTTGGGGGTCAAGAAAACAGCCCCCTCTTCTGGGCAACTGGCACGCTGCACTTCTCTGCTCCGGGAAGCGAAACCGAAAGATTCGAATAGCTTTTCCTGCGAAAAAAATTCGTTTGGCCCGGAAAATGTTGAAGCTAGATGCTGGAGATGAGATGAAGTGTGGGCTTGCAGCTCAAAAGCCAACCCAATC
>VZTY01007462.1:52768-113578 GCA_013400935.1 Turnix velox
CATACAAAGTGAGAACCTGTATTAGCATAGATAAGAGTTTCATGAATATGTATATCTCTTGTGATAAATGCTGAACATTCTGGGACCTGGGTGCGCATGTATGGAGAAGCCCAAGAGCTGCAATAAAGAAATGCCTTCTCAGTAACACTGCTTATTGGGTTTAACTTTTTTTTTCTATGATTCACTGGGCAGCCTGTGCCACTCTTCTCTCACCCTTACTGTGAAAAAGTTCTTTCTTACGTTTCTGTGGAACCTTCTATGTTCCAGCTTGCGCCCTTTGCCTCATATCCTATCATTGGAGGTCACTGAGAAGAACCTGGCTCCATCCTCCTGGGTACAAGTCACAAGTTGGCATAAATCTTCCTCAATCTGTGAAGGAACATTGCTCCAGCTATCTGGAGGACATCTACAAGCAAACCAATCATAAAATATAAGCACATTGGAAAAAAAAGTTTTAAAAAAAAATCACATTTTAGTTTATCACAGTTTTTTATTAAAAGGATTACTGTCTCTTGTAAAAAAACCCATGGAAACAGGGAAATCAGAAGATCCATTATCTGACTCTGCTAAACATGCAGTTACAGAAAATAACCATACAGATTACCACAATGGGGTAAAGAAACGCAAAAGTAATCCTTTTGCACAGCTGAAGGAAATTTTAAAAGTTCAACCTTTAATCTAAATCTTAGTTTTATGTGCTTCAGTCATAAATGCAGACACCCTAATGGTTACTATGATTTTCTTTTTGGGAGCTGGGGGATTGGGTACATGTATTTAGGGAGCTTCAAGACTAATCTTAGAAATGCTTATTGTCTTGGTGACCAGGGTGGCTGCTTTTTTTTTGTTTTCCCCCTTCGTTTTTTGTCTTTGCAGGAGCTAAAAATAATGTAATTGGTTTGTGTTAGGAAGAAACACTTGGTTTTTCTTCTGTACTGCCATGTGGCATAGTCTGGGATGTGGGTTTTTAATGGCCCTAGTAGTTTGTGCTTTGTCCCCACAGTATCATCAACACCACATGCTCCAATGTACCCTTGTGTTTGTACAAGAAAATTAAACCTCCAGGCACTGCAGCCTTTCTTTTAATAACTCTTCCACCTGCCAGACCCCAGTCAAAGTTTGACTATACAGCTTTCTAGTGTCGTATAATGCTCCAGCAGAAAAAAAAGAGTTTAAAAACAACTGGGGTTGTTTATGAGTACCTTGGATACTTGCAATCCACTACTGTTACCATCTTTTTCATTAACCATTCAGTATTTCACAGGCTGAAGGAGCTGGGGTTGTTTAGCCTGTAAGAGAGAAGGCTCGGGGGACCTCTGAATAGATTCTCAGTAACTGAAGGGGACTACAGAAAGGCAGGGGAAGGACTTTTTAATAGGATATGTGATGGAAAAAATAGGAATAATGGAAGTATATTGGAAGAAGGAAGATTCAGGCTGGAAAAAAGAAAGAAATTCTTTGCTGTGAGGGTGGTGAAACACTGGAAGAGGTTGCCCAGAGAGGCTGTGAATGCCCCTTTTTAATCCCTGGATGTGTTTAAGGCCAGGCTGGATGAGGCACTGAGCAACCTGGTCTAGTGGGAGGTGTCCCTACCCATGGCGGGGGGTTGGAACTAGATGATCTTTAAGTTCCTTTCCAAACCAAATCACATGACTCTATGTGATTAGCCTGACTGGCAGATGGCTGCTGGTATTTCCTATATACATTAAATTTGCGTATGGGCTGATGTATGATTTAAAAATTTTCCTTAGGTGGGACTGTCCATTGACCAAAACTTTTGCATCTCCCAAAAGAGTTTCAATTTGTTGTTCCTTAAATTAAACTGGCCATCTCTTTCTCCTCTGAATATAGCAAAACACAGATTTATATGTGGATGATCAAGAGCACAGGGGAATATTTGCCCTTCCACTTTGCCCCCTTCATCTGTTATGAGTGAGAAAGCACAGCTATGGAGCTTCAGTGTCACCTTCATGGCCAACGGGCTCTGCTCAGAAAGAAATTTGTGGGTTTTTATCAAAAAACTCACTGTGATTTCCCTGCAAAACAGTTATTTTGTTGTACTCAATCCAACACCTGAAAAGCTCACCCAATAACATTCTTAATCAGAGCACCCTTTTTTTTTTTTTTAAATCAGTCATTCACCACTATCCATGGTGAGTTTTCTCTGTGTTTATTCTAAGTTCTGCTTTAGGGGTTTTTTGGGTACATATACCCAAAAAACACATATACAGTAAGTGTGAGCAGGCACAGAGCTGGCAGGGTACAGCAGAGCTAAAAGAAACATTCATCTACCATGGTAGACATGAACTATGGATCTGACTCAGGGGCCAAATTGATGAGTGAATGTTAGAATGTGGTTAGGAACTGGGATATGAAAGCCACCATAACCAGACAGTTAATGCTACTGAACGATGAAAACCATGATAATTACATGGTTGCATTTGCCTTTACAGCCCTAGGAAATCTGTGGTAAAGCACAAACTGAAAAGCCAGCACAAAAACACTAGCAGTACCTCCAAATGGGTGTCAGCTTTTGACAAGAAGGTAAAAAAGTTGCTTTTCAAACCTCTTTGGTTCATCTGCTTCTGTTTCCTATCAAATAGGAAGGCCAAAAACAGTAGTTGATGTGTCTACGAGCAGCCCCTAAGGTGCGAGACATATTGTCCTGACCTGAGAGAAGATGGAGAACTTTTGTCTGAGCTGCTAATAGGCAGAGATATGGACAGTGGGATCGAGTGCACCCTCAGCAAATTTGCAGATGACACCAAGCTGTGTGGTGCAGTTGATACACCTGAAGGAAGGGATGCCATCCAGAGGGACCTTGACAGGGTTGAGAGGTGGGCCCAAGCCAACCTCATGAAGTTCAACAAGGCCAAGTGCAAAGTCCTGCACCTGGGTCAAAGCAATCCCAAGCACAGATACAGGCTGGGTGGAGAGTGGCTTGAGTGCAGCTCCGTAGAGAAAGACTTGGGTGTGTCAGTTGATGACAAACTCAACATGAGCCAACAGTGTGCACTCGCAGCCAAGAAGGCCAACCAAATCCTGGGTTGCATCAAGAGGAGTGTGACCAGCAGGTCAAGAGAGGTGATTTTACCCCTCTACTCGGCACTGGTGAGACCCCACCTGGAGTATTGCGTCCAGTTCTGGAGCCCTCAACACAGGAAGGACATTGAGCTATTGGAGAGGGTCCAGAGAAGGGCCACGAAGATGATCAAAGGGTTGGAGCAACTGCCCTATGAGGACAGGCTGAAGGAGTTGGGGTTGTTCAGCCTGGAGAAGAGAAGGCTCAGAGGGGACCTCATAGTAACTTATCAGTACCTGAGGGGGTCCTACAGAAATGCAGGGGAAGGAATTTTTAACATAATATCGGATGGGAGGACTAGAAACAATGGATATAAATTGGAGGGGGATAGATTTAGACTAGACATAAGAAAGAAGTTCTTTACAATGAGGGTGGTGAAATACTGGAACAGGTTGCCCAGGGAGGTTGTGGATGCCCCATCTCTGGAGGTGTTCAAGACTATGCTGGACAGGGCACTGGGCAGCCTGGTCTAGTAGGAGGTGTCCTTGCCTATGGCAGGGGGGTTGGAACTCGATGATCTTTGAGGTCCCTTCCAACCCAAACTATTCTATGATTCTATGATTATATCAAACAGTCCCTAAATGTGCAGCCTGGGGTGATTCCTGTAAGACCTACTGGGACCAGAAGAGCTTCAGAGGGAGAGGGCAGAAGCCACATGTCCTTTAAGTAGCTCTGGAAGCAGGGCATTCTTTGAGTTGTCCTAGAATCTTGACTCATCCCCCAAAGTTTCAGAAGCTAAACCATTTTGCAGGTTTAGGCAGCAGGAAGAGGAGGTACATGGTGTTCCTTGAGTTCTTTACAAGCTTCCAGCTATACTCTCAGCTAGGTCATGGTTTCTAGGGAAGAAATGATAGAGGGGAGGATAAAGATGTTGCTAAATAAACTGGGCTTCATCTGCAGATTTTTTTTTTGAGGGTAGCCTTTGTCCATTTTCCTAGAGATCAGTCTTTTTTAATAAATCAGCAAAAGCATGGGTCGTATTTATGACTGCTTTATTTTATGCCCCTAACTTGATGCCCTGGTGTTTCGGAAGGTGCACACTGGGAAGAAAGTGTAACAGGGAGGCGGGGAAGCACTTGCTCTGCTCTGTGTCAGCCCTAGGGGATGTTGGAAGGAGCAAGAAAATCCCCTAAAACACCAGTGGGTATTACAGACCAACTGTTGCATTCACAGCAGGCTGAGATCCATCCCATAACATAGTAGGAGGCTTTCTCCCTTCAGCTTTCTCCCTTCAGCTTTCTGGGCTGGACATTGATGTCTCATGAAGCTCCTCTCAGTGATTTGTTTTCTTACTGGGAAATTGAAGCTTTGGGGCGTGAAGATCGTGACCAGTGACCCAAGGGATTCCCTGGGCCACAGCCACAGCCTCAATCATTTGTTTTCTTTTGACAGACTGTAAGGGCCCTGAAGGCAGCTCAAACCCAACAGTTGACTACAAGCTCCAAACCACAACCCCTATCTGCTGGTTTGAAGCATGTACCTGATGGGAATATAAGCCCAGGAGGACCTGGCTGTGCCTTCCCAGCTCTAGTTCACAGGGTTTTTCTTACCTAGGATTTGCCTGGAGGAGCTTGCTCGTATTTTGGCATCCCCAGGGTGATGAAGCCTTCTCCTCTAGGGTACCTAAAGGAAGAAGTTTTTTTCAGAGGGATGGGAGAGTTTTTGTACTCCTTTAAAGTAACTTGGCTGCTGCCATAAGAGATCTGCACAAAATCTATTGTGGATACAAGTGTGAAGAAAGAGTTAAGAAACCAGAAAAAGGATGTCTCATTCCTGAAGCTGCTTTCATGTCTGAGACCACATCCTAAAAAGCACGGCTGGAAATTTTTTTGGTAAATTTGAGCTGGATAGATAATACTTCTTAATACCTGAAGGGGGCTACAGAAAGCCTGGGGTATAACTTTTTAATAGGATATGTGATAGAAGGACTTGGAGTAACGGATGCAAATTGGAAGAGGGGAGATTCAGAAGAAATTTTTTACTGTGAAAGTTGTGAGACACTGAAAGAGGATGCCCAGAGAGGTTGTGGATGCCCCTTCCCTCCCTGGAGGTGTTTAAGGCCAGGCTGGATGAGGCACTGAGCAACCTGGTGTAGTGGGAGGTGTCCCTGCCCATGGCAGGGGAGTTGGAACTAGATGACCTTTGAGGTCCCTTCCAACCCAAAGCATTCTATGAGCCTCATTCTTGTTATGTGCTACCAAAGAAGCAATGATCACGCATTTAGTTCACCTGGGAAGTCAGAGACTATTAAGCACAGGTGCTGGAAGAGATGGGATGATTTTGGTATTTCTAGAAAAAGGCTGGTGCTTTGATTTACCTAGTTTTGCTGCTGACTGGTGGCACAGAACTCAGACAGCATCTGTTTTATTGCATCACCATTACTGGACATCACGTAATATGATAAGACTGACCCACCCTGGCATGACTAACCCAGTGGGATGCTTGAAAAGTTTGGGTTTTTTTCATTTTTTACAACCCTCAATTAGAGAAACCACATTTTCCAGGGAAAAAACAGTAACTTTTAAGTGTGTGTGTGTGAATGTCTATGTGCGTTGTGCTTTTTGTTTTTAGGGTTTTCTTTTGGTTTTAACAAAGAAAGCTATTCTGAAGAACATAGGGCAGAAAAGCTTTTTGTTTATAAACCTGCAGTGAATCAACATGAATCATCCAGTTTTAACTCCTCATCTTTATCCTTTGAAGAAAAATTAAGACTTAACCCTAGGTGAGGCAAAAATGGATTTCCTGGCTCATGCAGCTTGTCACCCCATTTTTTGGGAGACACACAACTCCATTCCTCTGTTCCTCTCCCTTCTTCCAGCTCCGCCTGTGGGAACTGCAGCAACACCATTTCCCAAGAATATGCTCTGGTGCCTCAGCTAACCTTTCAATATTAAAAATGGAGAGTGGCTTTGCAAGCTTAAGCCAAAATGGAAAGGTGTAAGGAAACCGCAGTCTGGAACACAGAGAACTTGACGTCCCTTGAGCTGAGGCCCCTGAGTATCTTTCATCACTCAGCCCATCAGTGGTTTCTAGAAATAATATTTTGTTTATAGCTGTGTTCTGCTAGAAAATGGTCTGCAGGCTTACCTGTTTATGATAAAGTCCCAAGCAATAAGCAGCTCTCTTTTTCCTCATCTTCTGCTGAAAAAAGCTCTTTTTTCCTCATCTTCTGCTTAATCCCTCAGTAAGGTAGATGTCACCTTTTCTCCCTCTGCCCCTTTCAGGATACATTTTCTACTGTCCTTGGTAGAACTTAACTACAACATACAGCAGGTGTAGGTGTTCCTGCTGCATGAGGGAGATTGGATGAGATGATCTCTTGAGGTCCCTTCCAATCCTTGATATTCCATGATCCTGTATGGAGAGCTAGTGGGGTAAGGTGCTTAATGCCAGGAACGAAATACTAGAGATCATGTTGAAATGTAGATACCTCACTCTCATTAGTGCCTTGATTTTCCTCCATGTGAGATCCTCTACTGTAAACTTTAGCATTTTAGGGCTGTTTTTTTCCAGAAGCAGTGAGGGTGGCAGAACTGGAATAGGCTGCCCAGAGAGAGTATGGTGTCCCCTTCTCTGGAGACATTTAGACCTCACCTGGACACCTTCCTGTGTGACCTGATCTGGGTGTTCCTGCTCTGGCAGGGGGATTAGACTAAGTGGTCACTTGAGGCCCCTTCCAACCCCTGACATTCTGTGATTCTGTGATTCATTTGGATGTTCAGCTGCATTCAGTTGCTTTGTAAGAGTTATAGAGTAGAAGGCAGCATGCTCCACCATGAAGTGGGGCCCATCTGTTTCCTGTGTAAATTTGTCATGGAGGAGATTCAAAAGTTCATACTACTAGCCACCACAGGGCAATAACAACAATCCTTTCAGCATGGCTGTGTGGGATCAGTAGAGTAGACTAGGCAAACAGTTGCTGACCCAGGGCTTGGACTGCTGAGTTTGAGGGACATTCTTCTCTACCAGGTGACTTGCAGGAAACTTCCAATCTCCCACAGAGACTGGGAGGACAGACATTACATGTAGCAGGATCCATGGTGTCTGCCCACATCTGTAAATAACTGTTGGGCTTTACAAGCCACCTTCCTATGTGGAACATAGAGTTGCATGTGTTTTTATTATGCTTTCTTTGCTCTCTTCACTGAGGTTTGAACATAATCAACTCTGGGGGGTAGGGGAGAGGGAATCCTTCACTTACATCATCTATCCACTATCATCACAAGAATGCCTCTCCATAATACTCTGCCTCTCATGGAAAAAGTGGCAATATTTCTGCCACTTTCTGAGTTATTTATGACTGCAACTTTTCTTTGTTCTCTACTTGCCAGCAACAATTCTACAACAACACTATCATTTATCTTTAAACACTTCCTTGAGATATGTGTCCTGCCAAGTTGGGGATTAGTTTTCTACCTTAAAAGTAAAGCTGTCTAAAAATTGCTGAAGCTGCTTTGGTTATAAAAGCAAACCTTACTGGGTTTTTCTCCAATTGTAAGTCTAAAGTTTGTAGATGTGATTTATATGGCTGAAGAAGTGATAGTAGGTATTAATTTGATTGTATAATTAATGCCTGAAGAATCAAAGGCAGATGTCCTGTATTGTGATGGTGATGCCCACTGTCTATTATCAGTATGTTGTGTGATTAAGTAAGGGCCACTGCATACACTTTCTGTTAGGCTTAGCTTTCTGATTGCAAGAGTGAATACAATGACGGAATCCAACTTTATTCCATTTCAAATGCTGCCACATCAAAATTGTTAAAGAGACTTTATCAGCTTTAGAACTGTCCATGTAGTATGTGAGATCATCAGTGGCAACGCTGATTTTACTTGCTTCTCTGTGCTCAGTGCTTCTGTAATTCCTCTTAGTGCTTTTTTAACTTTATTCCCTGCAACATTGGGAGTGCAAAGAAGGAATTCAGAAGTATTCAATTGAGTAATTTGGCAAAGAACAACGGTACTGCTAGGAAAAAAGAATTTAAAAAAAGCTCTTCTAGGCTTAAAAATAGCCAGCATTAACAGGTCTCTCATCTGTCACTGGGCAATGTCATCATAAAATTGAGTGCTGAATATTTGCATTCTGATGTTTCCATTTCTTAATAATTCAAAGTGCTTGCCAAACATAAGGAAACTTGAATTCCAAAGATGAGCTGATCCTGTGTCAAAGAGGAATGAATCATTTTCCAACAGATGATGCCTAGGAATGATGTCTACCAGAATCTCAGTGGGACGCTCTGAAGGCGTATTTCCTCTAACTGTAGGCAGAGGGCAACTGACTTCACACAGGTCTTCAGCATGATGAACTTTTCCAATGCCTGCTTTGAAGTAGTTTCATCTTGCTTTCTGTATTTCCACGGCTGGATTATATACCTTCCTTCATCTCCAGTTCTCGGTTGCAGGCTTTGTTTGTGGTTATCACTAGGCAATTTATGTGTATGACAGACCTTAATCCATGAACTGGTCGTGGATGTGGTCACGAATCTGTGTCTTTTTTGTGTGTCCATCAGGCAGGAGGGGATCTCAGGGAGGACTAGAGTTCAAGAAGGTTTGGACTATATCACACAAGGCACTTGGGTCTTTAAAGCCTCAAAGATGATGATCTCATATTGGTAATTGCCTGCTGCACCCTGTAGTCCCACACTAGGTGACAGTGCCAGAATAATTTGGGCTGAGGAGCCAAGCTAGATGGTGCTTTACAACTCAATGCTTGGACAGCATTAGAGCACAAATGTTCAAAGTCTTCCCTTACACTCAGATCATTGTTATTGCTCACTGTCCTGGAGGAGAGTGTCTTGTGGAGAGCTAGTGGAGTTCTGTAGATTTTCCCTTCACATTTTCCCTGATGAGTTGTGTTTAAGATGGGAAAGGCATAGGAGGGTTCTAACACACCATGAGTCACTAAGTCACATAGTGTATGTGAATTCTGTGTGGCAGAAGAAAAGATTTCACAGAGACAGCCATACATACATACAATTTCTGTTGTCCATCTACTAAAAGCGACTTGTCCTTATGTTTTCCACCCTTGGAGCTGTGGACTTGGACAGGCAATGGAGGAAAACCTTCCCTTCCCAGAAGTTTTAACCAAGCTGGATGAATTTCTGTCTCTGATGGGAAAGATAATCAGTGCTAGGGTGAATGCTGAGCTTCACTGACTCAGACATTGCTCAGTTAATGTTACATCCAGTACTTGCAAGATCTGAGCACAACACTTGTGGCTTTCCCCATTGGTTTGATACACTGAATGTCAGCTCCTGGTAGGGCCAAAGTGGAAGCAGGAGAAGAGAGGGATGCACTAACAGAAGCAAATAAGATGGGCTTCCACAACTGAACTGGTGGTCTGAGATAAAATACAACAAAGGAGTATAAAATAGATGTGAGTAAATACAATCTGGAAAGTGTCTAACTAGTAAGGAGATCTTGCACCATCTTATTCATAGGAGCAGCAGGAGGCAAAAGAGCATGGTTATTTTTAAGGAGGAGCAACCCTGTTCTTGTGAAAGGGAAATGTTGTAATAAAAAGACCTGGCCTTGGTGCTCCAAGAAATCCTAGGGTTACTTGACCTGTAAGTATCTGATTATTAAGAAAGCTGCTTATTCATATAAGGCAAAATAAATTCCTTTTTTTCTACATTCAGGAGATATTTTATAATGTACTTCTATAATGTGAGTGAGTGAGGGACCACTCATAACTTCAGATCCTATGAGTATTCCATCAAAACATGGAATGAAACCTCTCTGTTTTTTAATACAACTTGTGGCTGATGAAGCCCTGGGAGCATTTTCCTTGCCCAATTAAGCACCACTTGTGAGCTGATGTTTGAAGATAAGTGTCATGTTTCTGTGTTCTTAATTTTTTACCAAAAAACTCCAACAACAGAACCATTCCAAAATGTATGTGTTGCCCTTATCTTTTACTGGGAAAAGTCTTGGATTTTGGAGTTCATGGTTTCCTGACGTGTTTGTGCACAACAGCTCCCACCATCTAAGACACACCAGGGGAGTTTGTTTTGGCTCATGCACATGTATAAAATCCACAACTGCTTAAAATGTGACTTTCAGAGCCCTTACCCATTCCTTCCCCACTGCCAGCCCTGGCCCTCTTAAAGATGTACTGCAGCAACCTCCCTCCCTATATTTCTGTGTAAATGTTCAACAAAAACTCTTTCATCTCTGCCTGAGGTTCCCCTGAGGGTCATCTTCTTCAGCTGCTGAGCTAAAAATTGATCATACAATATTTACTGCCAGGGGACATTCTTGGAAAGTCAATTGTTTCCAATCTGAAACACCAAGCCAGATAGTCCTTCTTCAGGAGATTTAACTGATTACTCTTCAGCTATTTGTTACCTCTTCTCTTCTTTCTTCTTTCTCTCTCTTCTCTTCTGTGTCTGTCAAGCTGTTTTAATTTCCTGCTGTTGTAGACTTCATAGGCAAAGCAAAAGCAGTAGGTATTATAGATCTTAACCACATTTCATAAACAAGCTAGCAATGTATGGTCAAGGTGAAACAAATATTCCAGGGGGAGGACAAAGTTTCTAGATAACCATGCCACCTGCAGAGTCAGAAGAATGTAGTAAGTAATGATCTGTGGGGGCTTAGTGTGAGTCTGATTCTATGCAACATTTTCATGACTGACCTGATGACAGAATAAAGTATTGTTCTGAACTCTGAGAAATCCTTCCAAACTGGTAATGTATTATGGAAGCAAAATGAAACACAGCACATTTAAACAGGGAGAAGTGTAGGGTGTGCAGACATCAATCATCGATAACTGGCTAGGCAGCACATCAGTAGGAGAAGGACTGCAAACCCAAGGTGAGTCAACAGAGTTGTAGAGCTACAAGAAAAGCAAAAACCTGGCTGTGTAAACAAGCAGATGACGTATGAGACACAGGGATGGAAAAACCCAACCACTGTGTTACAGCACAGCCATAGTTGAAGCTCTGTATCTAGCTGGGGTGGCACATTCAGGAGGACAAAATTACTTGCAAAGAATGCAGGGAAGAATGATGACAAAGAGCAGCACCATAGAAAATGCAGTCCTTGAAGAAAGATTGAATTTACTTGTGTTTCTCCTGAAGAAGGGATGGCTAAGCACAGACATCACAGTTTTCCTTGTCACAAAAAGCTGTTGCAATGGTGAAGGCAGAAGTGATATTTCTTTATCCATTCTGTAAGACAAATAACTCCTGCCCTAACTTCAGCTAGGACACTTCTAGAAGCATAGGAGGAGAGCAGGGGATAGATAAAGGGTTAAAGCAGACAGTGAGATCTTCAGATTTGAAGGCTGCTAGGAGCACCCTGGCTAAATGTTGGTCAGGAATGATGCAGATAAATAGAGCTGACCAGATGTGGGACAGCAGAGATGGGTTAGAGAGGTTGCCAAGTTATCATCAAAGGGCTGGAGCACCTCCCTTCTGAGGACAGGCTGAAGGAGTTGGGGTTGTTCAGCCTGGAGAAGAGAATCTTGGGGGGGGACCTCATAGTGACTTTTCAATACCTGAAGGGGGCTACAGAAAGGGTGGGGTAGGACTTTTTGATAGGATATGTGATGGAAGGACTAGGAATAACAGATGTAAATTGGAAGAGGGGAGATTCAGGCTGGAGATAAGAGGGTGGTGAGACACTGGAAGAGGTTGCCCAGAGAGTTTGTGGATGTCCCCTCAACCCCTGAAGATGTTTAAGGCCAGGCTGAATGAGGCACTGAGCAACCTGGTCTAGTGGGAGGTGTCCCTGGCCATGGCTGGGGGGCTGGAACTAGATAATCTTTAAGGTCCCTTCCAACCCAAACTATTCTATCTATGATTCTATGATCATCTAGTAAAACACCACTGGGAAATATGAATGTGGGCTCAAAGCTATTTTAAAAATGAGCTTGTACCACTTCAAAGAAACTGGAACTTCACATCTTTTTTTCATGCCTGCCTGGAAGCACTGAGCAGTTGTGCTGTGAGTGGGATGAGGCTGTGCAACACCACTTGAAAGCAATTGCCAGAAAGCAAAGGTTTTATGGTGGCAATAATAGTTTGGTATTAGTATCTGGTTTAGTCTTTCTCTCCTCACAATTTCAACATAACAAGGAAAGCATTTATACCACGTCTTAGGCTGCAGCATTTGGCCTTCAGAGAGAGAGAAAAACAGTAAAAAGGAGGTATGGAGTTTATCAGCTTTGTTTTTTGTCCCAGAATACATGCAAAATAAGGCACTGGGGAGCTGGTGGGAAGAACAGCATGTCTTTTGGTTTCAAGTGCTACAAATACCCATTATTTTTTTATACTATTTTGATGTTTTGATACACATGAAGTGATTCACCAAGCACTGGAATTGGGGCTTTTTTTGAAAATTTGCTCTGAACTTACCAAGTTTTTTACAAGTAGCTCTGAAGTTTAAACTTTCCATAATGCCTAGCTAAAGTCCTAAAAAGACAGAACTCTACCTGTCATCAAAAGTTGCAGAAACTCACAAGAACATGGAGAGGTGGTGGTTAACCACAAAATCATATTGTCTTGGGGTCGTCCCAACATCAGATTGCTCCAATGTGGAGGAAGGAGGTTTCCTACCTAACACTTGTCTCAGTCTCAGCAAAATCATAGAATCATAGAATCATAGAATAGTTTGGGTTGGAAGGGACCTCAAAGATCATCAAGTTCCAACCCCCCTGCCATAGGCAGGGACACCTCCCACTAGACCAGGCTGCCCAGTGCCCTGTCCAGCCTAGTCTTGAACACCTCCAGAGAGGGGGCATCCACAACCTCTCTGGGCAACCTGTTCCAGTATTGCACCACCCTAAGCAAACAAAATGTTGCAGAGGAAGTTATTGCTGAAGTGGTTAAGATACTAAAGTGTAACAGATTTACAGAGCTACATAGGCAGGTTTTAAAGTAAGATTCCTGGTCTGAGAAGGCATGCAAACCCCTGGAATGCTTTCATTGCAACCAGATGGTACAGACAAGAGAGGGAATGTCAAGAGGGAAGGAGGTCAAATATCAGCCACTGAGGTGGTAAAGATGGATGTTTAGTAAGCCTGTATAGGAAGAGACTCAACAAGTCTCTTAGAGGAGGTGCATAATTTTCAAGTTAAAGAAGTGCACAGATGGTGGAAAAACCCCTTCACTTCTTAAACTGGCATGATCAAGTTTTTGTTGCCTGAATAAAAGTTCTTGTAATGATCAGCACCTTCTATACTGGATGAAATTTTCCAATTTTTTTATGATGAACACAGTATGGCTGGGCAAGTCTGTCTTTCAGCTCCAAAACATTAAGATCTTAATGTACCAATTCCTTCTGCTTCCTATTGTAGCAATGAAATCAGAAAATGGTGTCCACCATGGTGTCAGAACTGAACCTAATGACTTTACAGCTGCTAATGGAAACTTATTTCCCTATGCGGGGATGTAATTCTGGTTATGCCTTTTGCCCCCAGCTGATATTGCTGCTGACAGCCCTCACTCAATGCTTGGAACCTAACAACATTTTCATATCCTATCAAATGCTGTCAGTTTTATTCTTGCAACATCAAGTCATGATGAAAATTATTTCATCAGCTTGAAGTGATTAGTTCAAGCATCAGACCCAAAACAAACCTGGGAAAATGATGATCAGAAGTGTGTAATCTTCTAGGTACATCTGATACACTTCTATTTCATGTAACTTTTTTGAACTTACTGTGGTTCCTCTGGGGAGTACTCTGTGTACAAAACACATACATTTTTTTTTTTTAATCTTAAAATTTAAAAAAAAATTCTTTGGAAAGAATATGGACTTATTTTAACCAATGGGATGGTAAACCATAGATCACTCACCTAACCTGTCATGGGAGATTTGGGAAGCTAAGAGGAGCCTGAGTTAGCCCTGTCTCTGAGATCTGAAGTTGTATTTAATTTCCTAACTTTATGCAGAGCTCAATAGGGATTTAGATGCATAAGGATTATTCTTAATTTTTTTTTTGTAAATTCTCCACATTTTTTGACAGCTGCTTTCTATATAACAGAAGGATTATAAAAAAATCTTCTAATATTAACTCATAAATCTCTCTGTAGGTAGTTTTCTACTAATTATTTGGGTAGTGGGAACTCTATTGGACAACAGGTTGCCCAGAGAAGTTGTGGATGCGCCCTCCCTGGAGGTGTTTAAGGCCAGGATGGATGAGGCACTGAGCAACCTGGTCTAGTGGGAGGATTGGAACTCGATGATCTTTAAGGTCCATTCCAACCTAAACCATTCTGTGATTCTATCTGTGATTGTATGAACAAATCCTTTGTACTAAACCCATCTTTAAATAACTCCCTCCTCCCAGTCAATGTAAATTAACTGTTCCAAGGAAATAAATACATCTGCTATAATTTGAATGCCTCACTTACTTTGATATGCTGCATTTCTCAATAGGCATCTGAAGATGAAATTCTTACACGTAATAGATGAAAACTAAAAGAACGAGACAGAACAAGAGAGAACGGTTAGAAAGAGAGGTGTTTCTTTAAGTAACTGGCAAGAGAATGGTCAAGGGAGGAAACATTTTGTTGCCTTGAAGCTGGTTTGAAGCAGTTTTTGAAATGTTTTATGCTTTAATAATATGGCTGGGGGAGTTTTTGCCTAGAATAAAATTGGACAAATGATTCACCGCACGTCTGCAGCTGTTCCTTCATCCCAGTTAAGTTTGACACCACTAACACTTATGAGTCAGCAAAGGCTCCTTAGGATAGACTTTGCCTGCCCTGTTTTGAGCCTGTTGCAGTGAGATCTTTACCCAAGGCTGGAAATTTGCTTCCAGCATTGCTTGTGTCAGTTTTTCCTACCCACCACCAAATACCACCGGCCTCCACTAAAGGGTAGAGATCTATTACTGCATCCCATGGTGTCTGCAACACAACTCTCGACAGTCTATGCTTCATTGTTTGTGTCCAGGACCTCAATGCTGTTTATCATCACTTAGCCATGATAACAGATGTTCCCTTAGGGACTTTGGGACAAGATCTTGGAGATGAACATCTGGACTGGTCAACATTGCCTAAAATCATAGCTGTCATAAACAGCAGCCAAGACATAGGAAGCATTCATATGCCATGCTTGAGGATCCCCTGACTCTCCTTGAATTTCCTTATGCTTTTTGCTTAGGCTTAGAAAACAGTTCTGCGTCTGAAAAGATAATGATACAGTCTGGGGACTTGACAAAGTAGAAAATAAGGGAGCTCTTCCATATATGATCAAAAGGTTTTCACATCTTAAAACGCATCAGTCTTGTTCAGTGCCAAGACTGCTCAGTTTCTTAGCAGCTTCAGTTTTCTATCTTGACTTGGCCTCAGCTTCTGAGCTGCTTCAGTTCTCCATCTTGCCTCGGCCTGCACCTCCCTAGACAACTGTTATAGCATTTTTGCTATAAGTTTTTGGCTTATGAGCAGGCTTCTGTATTCTGAAGCCTTTTTTCCAAAAAATGTGATTAACAAATGGTAATGGGAATACTTGAAAGCACTTTTGACTGATATTCTTGCTACACTTATCCAGAATTAGACTATTGTACAGTAGCTCCATACCTCAATCTTGTTGTTTATTGGTGGTTGGGGAGTTGGGGTTTTTTGTTTGTTTATGTGAGGTAGTTTTGTTACTCTTGCTAAGTATTCTCTATACTGCAGCAGGATCAATAATTATAGAAACTCAATAATTACAGAAACAAGATGAGGTTCAGTTATTTGCGGATAGTCGCAGCAGGTCAGGAACAGGTCTGGAACAGAAGATGAATTTTTTATGTGAAAACAAGTGTGGGTACATCTTCCAGATTTCTCTTCAAAGTAGTCATTGCAATGTGAATTGTTGAAGAGTGTTAATGGATCTTCCAGGTAAGAATAACAAGTTTTCAAACAAATCCCCAAGTCTGTATGTGTAGAGGCAGTGGATTGACACCTAAACTAAGACCAGCTTTGGGAATATTAAGTAAGGTATTTGGGAGTCATTTGGCAGCTGCTTAAGCAACTCTGGGAAGCTCTTTGAAGGGAAGATTATCTGCTAATTTTTTCACTTTGCAAAAGGTGATGAGTAGTTTTCCATGTCTCAGGAAGCAATCTCCGAAATGGTATCACCTGGAATAGCAATGATTCAGGGCCGAGTTGACATCTGTGTTGATCACATAATGTCACCATTGCTGCTGGTGATCACAGGTTTCCTGTGCAGAGGGATGTTTTTATTCCTCAACTTTTAGCTCTGGACTGAATTACTGCAACGACTTGTGGTATTACACTTGATGCTTTTCCCAAAGTGGAAGTCAGCAAGGGATTCATGTCTCAGTTTGGTACCAAGGACCATGTCTTTCCATGGTGCATCATGCCCATGTGCCGGGAACTGAAACATTCATCTCTTGAATGCTGAGAAGAGTTTTGTTGTGCTGGGTTTTGTTCATAAATCCTTTAATGGGGTTGTAATTATTTATCTTGGTCTCATTTCTCTTCCTGTGCCATGTGGTTTACAGTCATGGTCAGAGCTGGATTCCTGCTCACTGATAGATGATACAGTTTTCTTTTGGATACAGGGAAAAAAAGAAATCCACTGCCATTTGGATTACTGGCTCTCCTGAAGGCACAGAGTCATTCTGTTGTATCTAACTTCAGGCTATGCACTGATTTTCTAGGTGCCGTTTCTTTGATTTATTATTGACTGAGCAAAAACAGGCTTTCTAGAATGAATTACTTTTTGTTAAAAAAATACATATATGCAGAAAGAAACTGCAGTCTTAAAATGCTTACATAAAAGCTTTATGTTTGTCTTTTTTGCTTTTAACTGGCTTCAAAATTTTCAGTCCCAAAGTCTGACATCGAGGACATCCTGCCAGAGCTGACACTGCCCTTCAGTTTTAAAAATTAAGGAAAAGTACATCAGTTCCTACAGTCATTCTCTCTTTCATGCAACAACGTAAACAAAAAAACAGTTTAAAAATTGTAGATATATTTTTATTTGGAAAAAAATATACAGGAATTATTCCCATCTTGCCTGCTCACCACTTGCATATGTAACATACTTATCTTAAATTCTCTTTACAAGCCCACAGATTTCTGTGGTTATATCTTTATCGAAGCATGGTCTTACAAGAAAAACCGGAGTCACATTCTGAAAAATAATTCCTCTGCTGCACTCTGGGGTTTTCAGACACCTTTTAGGCTGGGCACCCTTCTCTCTACTCCTCCAGAGGAAAAGATTGGAGCACATTGACTTATTAACTTGGGATAAGATCTTCAAATCTTTAAGGCAACATTTTCAGGGTTGTTATAACTCCTTTGTAAAATGGTAATAAGTGATAATTTATATGCAGGAAGTTGTGGATGTCTCCATGATAAAATATTGGTTTTGCTTGTTAAATTTGCAGGAAAAAAGAAAATATCAACAGGCTGGTTTATTTTCAAAGAGCGTGTACAAATAAAATATTATCAAAGGCCTGTCTGAGAGGAATTTAAAAATACTTCTGCCAAGGAAAATACTTCTGGAAGCTGATGGCAAGGTCACTGATTGACATTTTCATTCTTTATACTTCCTTAACAAAGTCTTTTCAGAACAAACAAAGATACCCTATCATTAGCCATCCACTTGGACAGTCCTGCTGGGTTTTCTCTCTCATAACTCTGAAGAATGGTCATAAGTCTTCTTCATGAAGGAAGGCAAAAAATTTTATTATGTCAAAAATGATACAAGTGAGCTGAGTAGAATAATTTATTCCATTAGAAGGTCCTTTATTATAAAAATAAATGGCCTTTTAAATGACGCACAAGAATTTCCCTCCAGACTGGTCTTGTGAAATGCAGTGGCTTTGTCTCTGTCATGGTTTGGGTTGGAGGCCTTTTGGTAAATAATAGAGATTTTTCACTTCTCATTCAGTTATTCCTTCTACTATCTGCTTGGAGTTCCTCCTGGGGTGATGATAGTATTACAGGAAGCACTTTATCTGCAGTGCAGAAGAAAGAAACAGATTATAGGAAATTATATTTAGCTACACCTAAATTTTTCTGTCCTACAACTGATTTCCCCTCCAGAGGGAGCCAGCAAAAGGAATTGTTTTTTATCAGTCAGTAAATCTTCTAATTCTTTTGGGAGGTACATTCCTTGAACACATCTCCAGAGGGCTGAAGGCAGGAACATCTTTGTCAGCCCTTTGTGGCCAGGGTTCAGAAGAAGAAAAAGCAATCCTTCACAGGGTGATAAGAAGGCACATGTTGTTAGGGCTGTTTAGCACTTCTTTTTTCTTTCAAAGTAGTGTGTTAATGAAATAGAAATGGTACTGGTGGCACAGGCACTTCCTGCAAGCACCATTGTTCCCAACTGGTATGGACTTAGTCCATCTACATCTTTTAAAAGGATGCCAAATACTCAAAGGTTTTATTGCAAATCTGTAAATAACTCTCTGCAGCCATAGCACAAAACCTCATAAATGCTGCCATCAGGCTGAAGGATTTGAGTGCTTGCTAGAAAATATTACCATTTATTTTACCATGAGGACAAAGATTCAAGGGAAGCCCAAGCCAAGCCTTAAGATGCTGATGGTTCCTTGTCTTCCTGGGTCTGTCTGAGCTGCACTTGCCTGGAATTCTAGGGCTAGAGCCTTATGCTTTACAGCATGGCAATTTGTGTCTGGAAACTTCTTAGGCTGCTGGAGGAAGTGAAAAATAAATTTGAGGAAAATGCTTGGTCTCCCTAATTACATACCCAGGTGCTTTACTTAGTTCAGAGGTGGGTGAATGCTCCACTTCAACTAGAGCAAAAATACTTCCATTTTAAATTGTTGGTTATGAATTCGGAATGTGAATTTACATCATCCACTGAGGTAATGCTTGGAGAAATCACTTAAGTTTGAAACTAAAATTTGCCTGACTTTTCCAAGTCTCTGCTCTTTTTTACACCTGGGATTTATACTTAATTATTTTTTTTTTTAGTAATCCATCAATATCCATCAAGTAATAAGCTAATAGAAGCTTTTAAAGCTTTGATTTAACCAATGCTTTCAGCTGTTTGAGGAAAATCTATAGAGGCACTGAGAAGTAAAGCAGTTCATGCCTTTGTATCAACCTGAGTATTATTTTTTCAGTAACTGCTATCATTAAAGAATTAAATTACTTTCCCCAGACTAAGCTACAAACTTTTGTCTCACTGCATCAGAAATTTGAGTATTTGTCACAGAAAGTTGAAAATTCAGTTCTAGAGGATGTTTTTCAATTTCACAGCTTAAGAGAGAGTTCTTGCTGGAAAACATTCACTGCAACAATGAAATAATGATAAATTTAAATTAGTGCAATTCTTTGAAATCCTCAGAAATGTCCCACCATATTTTTTTCTCTGCAAATTCCTCCCAGAAGTAACTCTGCTTTCACTGTCTTTGCATGTTCTCTCACTGAGAAAAGCATAATTGTAGTGAGGAGGGAGAGAATAAGACCATTCATAAGTCAAGTGCTGAATGTCTTAAAGGTGAAAATATTCTAAAATGAAGGTGGGTAAATCCCTTCCTAAACTGTCATAGAAACTAAACTACCACAGCCATTAAATCTTGTGTTAATATAAGGCTTCATGAACATCAGATAAGGTTTTCTAATCCTCTGCTAGACAAGCAAACAGAAATTACCAGTTTTCTGGTAGTCATACCTAGAAATAAAGATCATGCCATGGTAAAAAAATTTCTCAAGTGCAAGTTTAGAGCCTTACTTTATGAGCAGGTCAACAAGTAATGACTTTTTATACTGCTTAGGTTTAAAATTCCTCAGTAAAATATTTTAAGTGCTAAATTATGAGCTAGATTTCTAAACTGATTCTATTGGTTAGTACAAATCAGAGTTAGCATCTTTTCCTTGACAGACTGGTCCAAAAGCACTTGAAGTTAAGAGAGATCTTTCCAGTGAATTCACTTTGGACTTTTTTAAGACAAACAAAATGTAAGTGCTTATGTCTTTTTAATCCCCTTCTGATCAGGTGCAGAATACGCAAAGAAAGGAGAAACCAATGAGTGGATACAGGCTTCTGGGTGTTGGGTTTGAGGCACAGTAGTGACACATGTGAAACATCCCATTTCAGTGCTGTGCAAAATAATCCCCACAACCAGGGGACAAGCCCTGGTGGCCACCTCTGCTCCTGAATGCTCAGTCCATAATTTCAGAACACAGATCTTACAAGCCCACAGGAGCATAATCTACAAGAACAAAGTCACAGAATCAAAGAACCACAGAATATCAGGGATTGGAAAGGATGTCAAGAGATCATCTAATTCAATTCCCCTGCTGGAGGTGATAATTCTATCTGCAGGCAGCAGGGCTGTGTGTGCTTTAGGTAGCAGTGGCTGGATGAACTTGGTGAAGAATTCATGCTGTCTCCTGCCAAAACTGCCGCATCCATCAGTCACCACTGCTCTGTAGTATTAAAAAAATTCATTGCATTTTAAAACACTTCTGTGGAACTTGGGGATTCCAGTAAAAGAAAAAAAAAAAGGAATTCTGTTCTGAAATGCTGGACTTCTGCATCCTATAATGTCAAAACTGTAAGTTTAAAACTGTGCACTTGTCTGCTCTAGCTTCAGGTTGTGACAGAATCATAGAACCATAGAATGGTTTGGATTGGAAGGGACCTTAAAGATCATCTAGTTCCAATACCCCTGCCATGGGCAGGGACACCACCCACTAATCAGGTTGCTCAGTGCCTCATCCACCATAGCCTTAAACACCTCCAGGTAAGAGGCAGTCACTGATGTCCCCCACCGTTCATTCCTGTGCTGTGACACCGTCATACCTTCAGTAAATCATGAAGCAAAAATCCCTTCTCCATCTCCTAGCACAGCTGCTTCTTTTCCCCAGACATCTGAAGATACCCAAAGCATCTGTGATGCACAGACCTGTGAGACTGAGAGTGCTTCCCAAAATATTTCTGGAGATTTCAGATGAGGTTCAGTGTCACTCTTGGTGACAGACCCTCTAAGGTAGCTGAATAATTAATAAAAACATTTGTGAGAAGATTACCCGGGAACTCAAATACACCACCAGGGCACACTTCTTTCACTAGAAAATATTGCACAGACAAAGTCTGAGCTCTTCCTGCCACCCAGCACTGAGCAAATTGCTGCTTGCCTCACATGACTAAGTTCTCCCCTCTTTCTTAATGCAGAATTGCTGATTTGGCTCCTTTTCTCCACTTGTTCTCAAGTTTAAACCAAGGACAGAGTGCAGTCCTTCCAAGGTCCTGAGAGCATAATCTCACTCTGGCTGAAATTTTTGGTATAGCATCATCTGATTTGTGTGCATGATCTTCAGATATTAAATGTGAGTCCTAGCTCATTCTGAGGTCTTTTGTTTTGTTGCCATGGTTAACTTTTTATTGCAGAAAGCCTTAGCCTGGTACCTCAACTGTAATGCAATAAATGAATTTTATTTTATTTTTTAAATTTTGTTTTATTTTATTTTTAAATTTAATTTTATTATTATTATTTTTATCTCAAGAGCCCAAACTTACCCACTCATAGAATGGCCTAGGTTGGAAGGGACCTCCTGAAATCATCTCATACAACACCTTCCAGAGCAGGCTCACCATGAGCAGGTTGCACAGGAACACATCCAGGTGAGTTTTGCTGTGGAAAAGTGGGACAGTGAGTTTACTGGGAATGGAAAGCTGGCCCTAACTAAGGGCAAACACCTCTTCTGAATTTGCTGTCCTTGGGTAAAACAGCAAACACAGATAAAATCACAGAATCACAGCATATCAGGGATTGGAAAGGACCTCAAGAGTTCATCTAATCCAATCTCCCTGCCAGAGCAGGAACACCCACATTAGGTCACACAGGAAGGTATCCAGGTGGGGTTTGAATGTCTCCAGAGAAGAGACCCCACACCCTCTCTGGGCAGCCTGTGCCACTGTTCTGTCACCCTCACTGTGAAAAAGTTCTTTCTCAGATTCCTGTGGAACCTCTTGTGTTCCACCCTGCACTCATTACCCAGAATCCTATCGTTGGAGGTCACTGAGAAGAGCCCGACTCCATCCTCCTGAATGAGGCTTCGCCTCAGGAAGCCTGCTTGTTTGTCTGCAGAGGTAAGGCTGGGCTTTAGGACCTACTCCTAGCTTCTCACCACACCCAAGGAAGTGATGTGGCAAATTCCTTCTGCTGCAGGGCAGAATTCAGACCTTGTTTCCCAGAGGCCAGTCCTCAAAATCACTTCTTTTCCCCAACATCAGCTGTCAGTCACAGCTGCCTTTCCAGGGAGGCAAAGA
The DNA here is from genome assembly GCA_013400935.1 of Turnix velox. Classification (NCBI taxonomy): domain Eukaryota; kingdom Metazoa; phylum Chordata; class Aves; order Charadriiformes; family Turnicidae; genus Turnix; species Turnix velox. The sequence continues at coordinate 75,062 of VZTY01007462.1, forward strand.
AAAATCCATAGTCATGGACACTTGGGCACATAGACAGAGGAATGCTCTCTGGGCAAAATACAAAAGGCAGCAATAAAACATCCTGCTGCTGCTGCTGCTAAAAAAGTATTCCCAATCCAGCCTCATGGAAAACAGCCTAGAGCTGCCTGAAAAGGACGTGGAAAATTTCACAAACAAAGAAAAGCTTAAATATATGTGTTAGGTTTTGGCTCTGCCCTTGGTATGGGGCCTCTTCTTGTCCTGCTGGTGGGGAGTCTTGCAGCATCTTCACCACTTCATAGAATCATAGTATCAATAGTTCGGGTTGGAAGGGACCTTAAAGATCATCAAGTTCCAGTATCAAAAATAGGAAATACTGCAATTTTGCAGAGCAATCTGGGAGATACAGGTTCAGTCCTGTAAAATTCTATAATTAGAAATTATTTTGCAATATGTTTCATAGCCTTTAAACTATTTTTTTCATTCTTCAGTATTTATACAGATTCTCAACAAAAATAATTTTATAAGTTCTACTTATTCACAAAGGTGATTGAAATTTCTTCACCAATTCTACCATTTCTTAAGTTAATGAAGAGATTGTTCTGTCTACTAAAATATACATTGACAATGGTACTTGTACTTCTTTGTTCGTGTCTTTTAAGCCTTTCACACTACAATGCTGTATCTTTTAACTTAAAGGGCACTTTAAGATCAAATTTGAATTCCTTTCAAATTTACCTAAAAATTGACCATATTCTACACACTGAGCATTGGGCCACTGACATAAACACCCTAGGATAAAAGCAAGGAAAGGGGGCATAGGCAGAAACTGAGGAGCAAGGAAAGAAAGAAGAATCATAGAATAGTTTGGGTTGGAAGGGACCTTAAAGATCATCAAGTTCCAATCCCCTTGCCATAGGCAGGACACCTCCCACTAGATCAGGCTGCTCAGTGCCTTATCGGGGAGCATTTCTCCTGTCTGTTGAATGCTCGGGGCAGCCAAAATAGCTTTGGTGAATGATGCTTGGCACTTCACACTTTCTCTGTGTAAGGTAAGGCAGTGAGCCTGAGGCAGCTGGGGCTGACAAAGTCCTCCCTGTGCTCTGCAGACTCATGGTGTGCCAATGAAGCCCCACAGGTGGCTGCATGAAGGTGGGGAAGGCAGAGCTGAAACCTTGGCTGCCCATTTCACTGCTCTTAAAATGGTTCCTTGGCATCCAGGAGGAGAAAGTGCAGTGGGAAACCTCTTCCTGCATCCACAGCCTGGCTAACAGGAGACCTTTCTGCTCCAGCCTAACACCTGACATTGGTCCTTTATTTGGATGCAGCTTATCTCCCACCCCTTCACCCCTGTTGATGAAAACCCCCAAATTTGTCCCAGCAGCAGCACACCCGGCTGTGGGAAAGGACAAGTGTCTGCTGTAGAAAGAGCAGAAGGTTGAGCTGTGGTTACTGACCCCGTCTGTGGCTGAGAGCTCTGCTGATGGAGGAGCCCATGTCCAGCCCTCAGAGGTGCTCCTGCCTTCCAGAGGTGACTGGCAGTTGTTCTTGATGTCTTTGGCTGCCCTGAATGTCCCTTGTTCAAGGCCCTGAATGGAATCTTGTCCCCTGCCAACCTTTAAAAAAAAAAAAAATTAGACTTACACTTAAAAAACCCCAAGAGTTTGGAAAATACACTTAAAAACAACTCCCCTCTGCAAAAATGAGTTCATGATGTTGTCACTTCCAGGAGTGAAGGAGACAGTGGGAGCATAATGCAGGAAGCCTGTCCAGCCCCTGCATTCCCCTCAGACAAGGACATATTATGGCAGTGTGAGGAGATGAAAAGGGTTCTGAGCACCCAGACAAAATTTCCGTTCCACTCTGGCAGTGGGTTTGTAACCCATTCTGCACCCTCCACTGATGGGAAAGATGGAAAAGGGGTTCATGGTCTTTCTCAGTTGCACCTCTATGAACTAACCTGTTCTGGACAAATTATGTACATCAGCATAGACTGACTCTGTGGCCAGAAACTGGAAGTGACTTTGAGAGATCGTCCAATCCGCATGCCAGAGCAAGAACACCCACATCATGTCACACAGGAAGGCGTCCAGGTGGGGTTTGAATGTCTCCAGAGAAGGAGACCCCACACCCTCTCTGGGCAGCCTGTACCACTGTTCTATCATCCTCACCGTGTGAAAGCTTTTCTCATATTTCTGTGGAACCTCCTGTGTTCCAGCTTGCACACATTGCTCCTTGTCCTATCATTGTAGCTCACTGAGAAGAGCCCGACTCCATTCTCCTTACACTCACCCTTTCCAAATTTATAAACATGAATGATTTTCCCTCAGTCTCCTCTTCTCCAAAGTAAAGAGACCCAGCTCCCTCAGCCTGTCCACATAAGGCAGGTGTTCTAATACCTTCATCAACTTTGTCACTATGCAGTGGACTCTCACAAGCAGTTCCCTGTCCTGTTTCTGGCGGGTTGCAGCTGGATGTGGCTGAAGTGTAAAAGTAAGTGGAGAAATGCAGCAGAGTAGTACAAAAAATGGATCAAACAGTATTTCTCAGGTAGAAATTAATCAGAATGCTGATGCCTAGTAATGCCAGAAGACAGTGAGCCATCTGCCATGGACAGGAGTAGTCAGATCTTTTAAGTGAGCAAGAACAGAACACTGCACCATGTGTTTTTTATGTTAGGGTGAGATCCAAATGGTAAGAGCACTAAGGCACAAGGTTAGAATTATAGAAATACAGAATGGTTAGAGTTGGAAGGGACCTTCCAGATCATCTAGTTCCAAACCTGCTTCCACAGACAAGGACACCTCCCACTTGACCAGGCCCATCCAACCCATCCTTGAACAATTCTAGGAATGGGACCTCCACAAGTTTTCCTGTCAACCAGTCCCAGTTTCTTGCCATACTCACAGAATAGAATTAATTCTTACTACTAACCTAAATCTACCCTCGTTCAGTTTAAAATGCCTTCCCCTTGTCCTAATTCCCTAATAAAGAGTCCTTCCTTGTAGGACTCCTTCAAGACTGGAAGGCTCCTATAAACTGTCTCTGGAGTCTTGTCTTCTCCAGGCTGAACAACCCCAACTCTCTCAGCCTGTCCTCGTAGTAGAGGTGCTCCAGTGCCCTGATCATCCTCATGGCCCTTTTCTGGATCCTCTCCAACAGGTTCATGTCCTTCTTGTGCTGAGGGCTCCAGAGATGGACACAGGATCCAGATGGGGTCTCAGAAGAGCAGCACAAAGGGATGTGGTTCCCTCTTTCAGTCTGCTGGCAATGGCTCTTCTCATGCAGCCCAGGATGTGGTTGGTCTTCTGGGATGTAACCTCACATTATTGGCTAATGTTTAACTTCAAATGCACCAACACCCCCAAGTTCTTCTCCCTAAGGCTTCTTGTTTGTTATCTGTTATTCTGTTATTAACTTACCTATCTTTCAGTGTGACAGTGAGATCACATCCAAGATTTATTTTAGAAGGGAGAAAGGAGAGGAGGATGAAAAGCATTTTTTTCTTCACAAGTTCAGGACAAGATTCAGATCCTTGTGAAGTCAATGGGCATCTTTCCAGTGCTTTCACTGTGTTTTGGCACATATCCTGATTGCAGTAGGGCAAACTGGTACTACTGTGTAGGCAGATAAGTAGTCTCTCATTCATCTCTAGTTACCAATTTCAGTGTGAGAAAGACATAACACATCTTTTGGAGTTGATATGTTGCTTAATGACTCTCTGGTAACGCTTGGAGGTTGCATACTTTTGAGTGACTCCCTAGAATTAAACATCCCAAAGAGACAAAAAAAGGAAATGGCATCTTCTGTGTGTGATGTTACTTCTTTTTCTTGATCTGTTGGAGTGGGTCCAGAGGAGGGCCATGAAGATGATCAAGGGATGGAGCAACTCCCTTCTGAGGACAGGCTGAAGTAGTTGGGGTTGTTCAGGATGGAGAAGACAAGCCTCAGGGGGGACCTCAGAGCAGCTTCAATACCTGAAGGGGGCTACAGAAAGGGTGAGGTAGGACTTTTTAATAGGGTCCAGGATGGCAGGACTAGGAGTAATGGAAATAAACTGGAAGAGGGGAGATTCAGGCTGGAGACAAGAAAGCGATTCTTTCCTGTGAGGGTGGTGAGACACTGGAAGAGGTTGCCCAGAGAGGTTGTGGATGCCCCCTCAATCCCTGGAGGTGTTTAAGGCCAGACTGGATGATGCACTGAGCAGCCATGGTCGAGTGGGAGGTATCCCTGTCCAAGTGACGGGGATTGGAACTAGATGATCTTTAAGATCCCTTCCAACCCAAACTATTCTATGAATTTTTCTTGCATTGTTCCTCAACAATTCTGAACAATCTCTTCAATAACTTAACAAATGGTGGAATTGATGAAAAAATTTCAATCACTTTGTGGACCTTTGTGGGTAAGTAGAACTTATCAAATTATTTTTGTCAAGAGTCTGTATAAATATTGAAGAATAAAATAAAAAAAAGGATATAAAACATATTGTAAAAGAATTTCTGATTATTGAATCTTACAGCATTGAACCTGCATCTCTCAGATTGCTCTGCGAAATTGTAGCATTTCCTGCTTTTAAAGTTATTAAAATTTTTACCCCAATTTAAAAAAAAAAAGTTAGAATTTAGTTTTCAGGTTAATTTTTTGACATTTGAAATATTAATATTACCAGGGTTTTTCAGGTGTGAACACTTAGAAAACCATGTTCTTTGATATTATGATGTGATTGCTCAACAATTCATTTAAGAAACTTAATTTTGAAAGCTGGATGGCATCTCTTTGGCTTAATTAATTACCAAAATTACTTAATTAATTACAGCTACCTAAAGGGAGCCTACTAGTAAGCTGGGGAGGGGCTGTTTGCCAGGGCATGAAGTGATAGGACGAAGGGAAAAGGTTTTAAACTAGAGGAGAGGAGCGTAGCTTTAGTTTAGACATTGGGAAGAAGTTCTTCACAAAATGTCACCAGAGAGGTGCTGTAATGTACAGATACTAAGCTTAAAAATTCCTCTAGAAATGCCATAGTTTTGTTTATTTTCCTATGATAAATACAAAATGAGTCAGGAAATCTTTGACCTAAATGTCTAATTGCTTGTGTAGGAAGATAGAACTAATATGTAATTGTGCTTTAGGTATTTTACATTAGTATATGTCACTTTCCAAATTAAATATAAAAAGAATTTTTCGTGGGTTATGTATGTCTGCTACCTACTTTGCACTTCCTCTCATAGGCATATCTGCACTGTATGTGTCTCTCATTGAGTTAGAAATAACTTCTATCCAAAGTTGGAAATATAGGCCAAGGAGATCAAAAAATGAGAGGTTAAGCATAATTTCTGAAAGCACAAATCCTTTCAAGCCATAAATAGCAAAGTGCCTTGGTTTCTTAATGCTTACCATGACTTTAAAAATAATAGTAAGGAATCTCCAGTTCTGGAAAGATAATGATTATTAATACTAGCTAGAACTCAGATGTTAGAAACAAGGGTATAAAGTAGGTCAAAGCTGTCCTGGCTCTGAAGAAATAAGGGTTAGGAGCAAAACCTCCTGAGTTCATGCCAGAATTCTTGTTTGTACAAATAATTCCATGAAATCCACTGCACCTTGTCTGTGAGCCAGCAGCTTTCACAAAGGCAAGGCATCCCAGTGGGACATTTTCCTGCTCACCCCATGGAGCCTCATGCTGAATAGTAAGAGCAAATACTCTGTATTTGAGATCTCCAGTTCAGGCAGAGACATTGCCTGCTGAATGTCACAATGGCAAAAAAAATGGACAGTTCTTGCCAGAGAAGGTAAAGCTGGCTCTGAAATTAGCTAGAGGGCCTTGGGCTAACTTCTGAGCTTGAATTTGGAGGTGCCCACACCCACACTCAGTCCTTACAATTCGGGATTAGGGTTATTAGGGTTTTGCTTTAGGATTTGGGTATTGTATTCAGTTCATTTACCTTGAACAGATGCATCTCTCTCAGTATCATGATGTCCTGGTGTCAGTGCAGCTTTATGGACTGGATTTTCCAGTGTGTTCTAGCAAGTTTTCATGTTCTGGTTCAAGTCTCCCCTTGGCATCCTTGCAAATATCACTATGGCCTGAGCTTGGATTCTCTCAAGCCACTTCCTCTAAGTGGAACTGGTTATCCAGGTAACAGAGGTTGGCACAAACTAGATTGTATGGAAATCTCAAGCATTTGCACCTCTTGAATTTGCACACATGCCTAGATGCACACCACAACTTGGAATGTCAAACATTCACTTTTCTGTTTGATGGGCTTGGATTACATTTTGTGGTTTTTCAGGTGCATGGAGATTAGGTCCACAGGATCTGTGCATCATGTGGAACACCCAGGCAATGTCATGGAGCCTGTGAGTAATGCTGATGAATGCTGAGCTAAGCACAAAAAAAGAAAATCCATTTGTGCCAAGCATCAAATTATGGGGCTCACAAGCCTTATGCAAAGCCCTGAAAGAAGGCTGCTGTTTGCTTCCACTTTCTCTTTTTTTTGCTGGAGTTTTGTCTTTATTCCCAGTGAGTGCCACCTCTGTGTGGTCCTGCATGTGCTCATTAGGGGATGCCGAGCCCCCAGCAGCCTCCTGCCAGAAGTTCATTAATTAGAACAAAAGTGTTGCCAGTGCACTCTGTGCCAGTGTGTGGTTTCCAGGTCGTTGATGGCGTGTATTTATGCAACTGTGGCAGCACACTGGCATCTGCTGTGCCTCACAGGGTGACAGGGAAATGACAGTAAACTCAAAGGCACTTACGTGAAAACATCCTGCTTTCATCATGCCAGAGAGGGGCCAATGTCAGTGTTTAACATCATGAGGTCACCTCACCAGTGTCATGTCACAGGTCCCCTGGGGTAGTTTGAAGAGCAAACCAGCAAAGTTGAGGGGATTCATGTTTTGTCTCTCAGACAACTGACCCAAGTGCCACTGCTGAGGTCAGTGAAAACACAGATAGAACATAGAATCATAGAATAGTTTGGGTTAGAAGGAAACTTCAAGATCATCTAGTTTCAACCCCCCTGCCATGGGCAGAGACACCTTCCTCTAGACCAGGTTGCTCTATGCCTCATCCAGCCTGGCCTTAAACATCTCCAGGGATTGAGGGGACATTAACAACCTCTCTGGGCAGCCCCTTCCAGTGTCTCACCACCCTCACTGCAAAGAATTTCCTTGTTCTCTCCAGCCTGCATCTCCCCTCTTCCAATCTACATCTGTTATTCCTAGTCCTTCCATCACACCATCTATTAAAAGGTCCTTCCCCTGCCTTTCTGTAGCCCCCTTGATAAGTTCTATGAGGTTCTACTGATGAGTTCTATGAGGTTCCCCCTGAGCCATGTCTTCTCCAGGCTGAACAACCCTAACTCCTTCAGCCTGTCCTCATAATGAAAGTGCTCTAGCCCACTGATCATCTTCGCGTTCTCCTCTGGACCTGCTCCAACAGATCAATGTATATCTGATGCTGAGGGCTCCAGGTTACATCATGGGGAGCTCTCTGTCGTGGCACTTGGAGGTCCCAAGGCTGCTCAGCCCAGAAGAGCTGTTTTCCTGGATTTCCCAGGGAAGCAATGGTAGGTAAGAGTCAATGGTTGACTTGACAACAGCCAGAGAAGCTCCACTGGATACTGAGGACCAACACTGTTTTTCGCCACGCTAGGATCTGGTCTGCAGTCTTTTGGGTCTCCAGGTTGCTGTGAGACATCCAGATTCCAATTGTATAATAAACCCATTTTAAGACAATTTAAAAATGTAAAATTGGTGCTTAGTTTCTTGACTCTTAGTATCAAGCCAAGCCAAGGTGGCTATCTGTAATTTTAGAACACCTTGAGAAGTTTTATGGAACTCATGAAAACACTCTTTTCCATCCCTCTTGTGATTTAGCCTTCCACTTGCTTTTTAACTTCAGTCCATCTTTAGATCCTGTGGAAACAGCACTAAACCTGAACACAGAATGAGAATGAGCTCACACCATCTGCAAAGCCTTCCCTGATGCAGATGCCATGTTTGACTTAGGAAGACCCCTACCAGGGCAGCAAGAGTTCAAATGAAAAGCTTTCTATAATCAATGTATTTTCAAGGTGCATACAGGGAGGCAGAGCATCACACTCACTGATATCCTTGCCAAGATTTGCTGCAAAGGAACCTCAAAAAAGGAATGAGCTTCATGAGCAGATGTCTACTCTTTTTAATGTTAGACTGAGAGGAAGCTTGAATGGTAAAAGGCAAATAGAGGACTAAGTTGGAAAAGCTTAATATAATGATCATAGCAGTGGTGGAAAATTCTAGACATCATGTTCCAATGGCTGGATTAACATCTTTACAGTCATTCCTACATAAATAACAACACTAATAATGATCAGTGCTTTGATAGTTGGCAATTACATGTGTTATGCTTGTGTTGTACATATATGTATAACATATATCTGCAATATAATAAGCTGTTAATAGTGAGGGGTGAGATATTCTCAAAAGCCATCTAAAATGGGATCAAGCATTTCAATGCTGTAAAGGGAACGCTTACAATATGCTTGTCAATGTTGTACAACAAAAATGGAAGCAATGGGATGGAGTAACATGCAAAACAAAGGGGTATGAGAGAGACTAGAGAAGAAGCCAGCTATAGAGTTGTTAGAGAAAGAAGGATTTTTAACAGGAGAATGCAAGCATAAACTTCAATGAGTGGCAGATGAACTCTGCAGCTACCCCAGACAACTTGAAATAAAATCCTAGTAGTTGCTGAGTCAACACCCCTCTGCTCTTCTGAGAACTGCCTAAATTTAGGACACCAGTTTTTTCTTCTTAGTGTTTTCCAGTGCTACAGAAAGGTGTTTCACAAGGGGAGACAAAAAAAATGCAATGAACAATGCACAAATAGGGAGCCCAGACCATTGCCATAATGGACCTGCAGCCAAATAGACTCTTTTATTATGTTCCTTCATAACAATTTGCAGATTACAGAGCCATTGAGAGCCCTGCTACTGAGCATTGCTTTGTGGAGCTTGAATTGTCAGCAGGGATGTCTGCCTTCCTCTCATACTTGCCAGGAAAACATGTGCCTGCAAGTGTCATCTGAAGCTAAATATTATTTCTGTTTATTCCTGATGCAGTGCCATCACATAGAATAGTTTGAGTTGGAAGGGACCTTAACGATCACCTAGTTCCAACCCCCTTGCTATGGGCAGAGACACCTCCCACTAGACCAGGTTGCTCAGAGCCTCATCCAGCCTGGCCTTGGACGTCTCCAGTGGTTGAGGGGGAATGCACAACCTCTCTGGGCAACCTCTTCCAGTGTCTCACCACACTCATGGTGAACACTCAAGTCCTTCCATTTTTCCCCCCAGTTTGCCTCTAGGCGGGTTCCACATGCCTCTCTTTTCCCCCAAATCCTGCCTCTGCCCCACAACAACCCTTTTCCAGCCCGTTCCCCCCCAAATCCCATACCCCTGGGCTCCACTGGAGACTCCTTCCCTCCTCAGCTGTTCCAAATCAGACCCCTCCACCCTCTCTCCTATTTAACAGCAGTGGGGAACGGCAGCAGCCTCCATTTGCCCCCCTCTCTCTTTAACAAGGGTTTAATGAATCAGTTAATATCCAGCATGGTTGCTACTTACTCCACTCCTTTAGGGGAGTGTGCCTGCAGATTTTCTTGCAATGTCATGAGTGATGGGCTGTTTATCTCCTGGTGAATGTCCTTCACCCAGGCACTGCAGAGAATGAACATGTTGGACTGTAAACATCATTCCTTCATAGGACAGGCTTGATTGTGACACCACATCCTTCCTGAAGCCTCTTGTACTGAGTAACCCCAACAATGGGTCAGCCTGGAGTTGGAGGTAGGGGTGCTAGCTGAAGCCAGACTGCTTCACAACAGAGGCAGACAAAGGGTGAGCCCACAGATTATCAAACAATCCGGAAATGATGCAACTGATACTGAAAAAAACCAAAATTGGTTATGAAATTTTAACCTTTGCTGGAAAAAGGAGAACAAGTAACTGACTGATGCACAAAGAATGAGAGAGCAAACTGGAAAGATTTAAGAATGTTACCTTCCTCTCCTTTTTTTGGTAATTAATTTGTTCCACACAGTGTTTGTGTTTTGACATTAAAAAACTCCATAAACACTTTCACACCTAGACTTTGTTTTTCCTTTCTGATGATGCTCTATTATTTTTCTTCTTAAGCCAATGAGAAGAAGGAATACAACCAATGTCCTGTATCCCTTTGGATGTAAAACCTCAAAGAATATGACAGTATGAATAGAGACCAAGCAATCATTGTATTCTCATGTGTGAGAATGAGGCAAGCAATTTATCAGGCCATATGAAGGAAGGCTTAGAACAGAATATAAAATCGACTCTTTCATTTGGAACTGGTCTACAATGATCATCTAATCCAAGTCCCTGACCAATTCGGGACTGGTTAAGTCGAAGAATGGTGTTAAGGGCTTGCCCAAAGGCCTCTTACACACTGACAGGGCTGGTGGTACCAATCTCTTTTCAGGAAGCCTGTCAGCAGAATGACTTCAGAGAGCATTTCTAAGCTAAAACCAATGCTTTTGATTTATACTTAAAAACAAACTGTCAGACGATGCATTTGAAGTACTTGCTGTCCTCCTTGTTATGGCATCCCTCAAGGCAAATGATTGCTGAACTAGCAAATCCTGTTACAATTAGCTCAAGCAGAACTGATTGTATTACTATACTGGGTTGTATCTAGCAACAATCCAGCCTAGAAGTAACAAAATCCTAGAGAGTTGCACTGAGTGCCACATTAGAAAAAGTTCACAGCTTTTAGCCAATGAATATGGAAATATTTTTGGAGGTGCCAATATTCTTGGCCTTTTCCTTTCTTTCTTTCACAATTTCTTGGTTTTTCTTTTTTTTTTTTTTTTTCTCCTATGGCCATTGATGGCTAGATCTTGGTTTTATATCTCATCCCAATTATTTTCCTGTGAACTCCTGTAACACAGCCCAGCACTTCAGGGTGACAAGTTCCAGTACAAAGTGAGGGCTGTTTAGCAGCACCTGGAGCACAATGAATTCTGCTTATTACACTCTTGGGTTCAGGTGGCCCAAAGTTCATTGCAGCACTTGAGACACCTGACCAAACATATGCCACATATGTTTTCCTCCTCTAAAGCCCTTAGATAGCCCTGTTTCAGGCAGCTGCTGTAGAAATAAAGGAGGAAGCTTTAAAAATGTATTGTGCTTGGCTGCCTTTGCCTGGTGCTTTTGGCTGGCTGGGATGTGACTGGCTGTGCAGGCAATATCCTTCTGCTCCTAAAAATGATCCTCCAGAGAGGGAGATTTCATTAAGCAACACATTTCCATCACATGAGTGCTGATCTAATATAGACAACATTAGCCCTAATCTTTGAAGCACAGCAGGACTTTGCTTCCTCTGGTGTGGTTTTCACACTTGCCCATTTCACAGCTCCAGCTCCAGTGGCTCCTGTGACAGGAAAGGCACCAGGTGTATGGAAACATGTCCTGCCTTGCTTTGTTTTGCTCTGGACTTGCCTTTCTGGTGTCTTCTTCTAATATATCCCATGGGGGGGGAAAGGTCTTTTTCATCTACATCTGTAAGAGTGAGACTGTTGGAACAAATATTCCTAAGGGCAATATCATTCTGGCAGTGTGAGGGAGTACAAGTTGGAAATTAAAGGGAGCTGGGTGCTTTCCATGTCCAAATTCAACAGCTTTTCTTGGCAAGAACAGGGTATTAAGCATTCACTGTTGATTTGCACTGCATAGAAATGATTTCACTTCAGCAGGAGGTGCAGATGTTTGGTACTTCCTTGAAGTGAGCCTGAAAGGTAAAGGCCACACAAAACATCCTTTCCAAGGAGGAGGTGGAGCCCACCCAAAGTCTTCTTCCCTCTATGGGGCACCTGAAAGCCCTGCACTGGTCTCCATAGGGCCACCAGGTACTGAGTGAGCAGCACCCACACCAGCAAAGCCCACAGGTACCCTTTCAGCTGGTAAGCTCTTTCAGGGATTTGTATTGCCTGAGAAGAGATGGTCATGTTTAGGAACTTTAAATTTGGATTTGGTCACCTGTGTCTTTGTATAAATACATGAAACAGGTTGAGAAGTGGCAAGCAAAGGTGGTTTTATCATCTTTCTTTCTTTTTTTCCCCTCTTCTTTTATTTGAGCTATAGATAGCTGGTTCCTGGACTTACGTACCTGCTCACATACTTCAGTTTCGCCTCATGACTCTTCTTTTTGCACCTTGCTCTTTCCTTGCTGTTTTTCTCCCACTCTCACCTATGTGGAACATGAATCTTATAGATTCCTTGAGTGGCATTTCCATGGATGTTCCAGCAGGGAATAAACATAGAAAAATGTTATCAGCCTGGGTAAGTTTTCCTGGGTAGGCTGTCTGTTGCTCACAGCCTGCTTTCTGCTCAAGCAAGTGCATTCAATCAAAAAATCCCAAGATAGATTCCATGCTGGCATAAAATACCCATTTTTTTTTCTTATTTTTTTTTCCCTTGGAAACTTGCAACCTACCAAGCATAAATATAAAGAAAGTAATCACATACCTTTGATGGGATGTGTGCGTGTCAAGAACCTGTATCTTTCATTAACTCAACTGGTAATTTTGTTAAAAGTAGCTGACCTCAAGCAAGAGCCCATCTTGAAAACAAATAAGAGAAGTATCTTCATTCAAAGCTGAATGAATGATGAGAGAATTGGCTCAGAGTTCAGTCCCATTCTGATAAATTGCTTTATTTGTTTACTTTCAAGTAGAATTTCTAAGGCTGAAGTACCTCAGCCTTAAAAATGTAACAGATTGCCTTATAGATAGAGCTTTTGCTTCACCACGGGTCTTTGGAACTGTCAACATCTGCCAGCAATTAAGTTTTATATCCTTTCTGTAGAAACATGTTGGGAGAAAACATCTGGTTCCTGGTCCCTGTATGAAGCAACTGCTCAAGAGTGAGTGTGTGAACTCTGGCCACATACACAGGATTTCACAGATGATATTATTAAAATGAATTCAATGTGGGCTGCCTAGCATAGCTCTTGATTTCCTTCAATAGAATTGTGCAGTATTTCTTGAAGTTGAGCATCTACAGCCCCTCTGGAGCCCCCTCCCTCAAGTTTTAACATTGTCATTAACTTTGTAGTCACTTGGATCATCAATAGCAGCATTTCTGTTGTCACTCATCTCTACTTTCAGTATTTCCACTCCCTGTGCTCCCTGTAAGCTGCTGCCATCACCAGGAATATCTGTTGCTATACAAGTCACCCAGTGTGAGATACTGCAGAAAAAACCAAGGGCACCTATGAAGCATCAAGAAGAGCAAGAAAAAGACCCAACATCCCTGTGAAAAATTGCCACATCAAATTAACAGAAGGAGCTTGGATAATCAAAGAAGGAAGGACCCAGCTGAAGCAATGACATCAAAGATAAATTCGGAAACAGCCTGGGGGTGGAAACAGATGAAGGGTTTTCTCCAAATCTTTGTAAACCCCATAAGGAAGTAAAGACCCACCAGTTTGGTGTGTGGGGAGAACAGAGTCCTTGATAGACCCTTGCTTGTCCTGCGGATCGGAGGGTGGAAAGGGGACAATGGGAACAGGTCAAGGGGTACTGGCCACTCTGAGGAGCTATCACAGAATATCAGGGATGGGAGGGGACTCCAAGAGATCATCTAGTCCAATCCCCCTGCCAGAGCAGGAACACCTAGACTAGGTCACACAGGAAGGCAACCAGATGGGTTTTGAATGTCTCCAGAGAAGGAGAACCCACAGCCTCTCTGGGCAGCCTGTGCCACTGTTCTGTCACCCTCACTGTGAAAAAGTTCTTTCTCAGATTCCTGTGGAAGACCCTGTGTTCTAGCTTGCACCCATTGCCCCAAGTCCTATCATTGGAGGTCACTGAGAAGAGTCTGGCTCCATCCTCCTGACACTCACCCTTTACATATTAATAAACATGACTGAGGTCACCCCTCAGTCTCCTCTTCTCCAAGCTAAAGAGACCCAGCTCCCTCAGCCATTCCTCATAAGGGAGATGTTCTAACCCCTTCATCATCTTCGCGTCTCTGCCCTATACCCTCTCAAGCAGTTTTGGACTGGGGTAGGTTGTGATGAGACAACCTTTGAGGCAGGCTGGGATGATGGGAGCAAGCATGATTTCTCCACAGAAACCAATACTGATTCTCTGGCCTGGCCTGAAGTATAATTTAAGCGCTGAGGGTGAAACGTGACCTCCTTCAGCCTGACGTGAGTTGTAAGGGCAGACCTGGCAACTCAGCTGCTGCTGTTTCAGGACTGTTAAAGCTGTTTATCAGAGCTGGGCAAGTGTGGGGAAAAAATCAGAGAGGAAGTCCAGCAGCCTCTCCTCCCCTCCCCAGGGATTGAGGGGGCATCCACAACCTCTCTGGGCAACCTCTTCCAGTGTCTCACCACCAACACAGCAAAGAATTTAATTCTATAATCTAGCCTGAATCTCCCCTCTTCCAATTTACATCCGTTATTCCTAGTTCTTCCATCACATATCCTATTTAAAAGTCCGACCCCTGCCTATCTGTAGCCCCCTTCAGGTACTGAGAAGCTACTCTGAGCTACCCTGAGCATTCTCTTCACCAAGCTGAACAACCCCAACTCCTTCAACCTGTCTTCATAAGTCAGTTTCCCCAGCCCTTTGATCATCTTTACCATTAAGCATGTTCAACCAGTATGCACTTGAAGTAGAGTTCAGAAATTTACCCTAGCAGCTTCATAGCATCATCTCATCACTCTTATCCTACAGACCTGTTGCTGTTTTCTGGGACTACCCAACGTATCATGAGCTTTTCTTCCTCTCCCTTTACCAAGCAGTAAATGCTCACAAGTGTTTAAAGAGCCTTCCAAGGTTGCTGCTATGCTTAAGTGCAGAAGTGAAGATTCAATCTGTATGTGCCTGAGTCCCTGCAGCCTGCTGCAAAAGTAAAGAGAGGGACATTTCAGCATCCTTACAGCTGGGGACCTGAATTTTTTATTTGTGACAGTGCCACTTTGAAACATCTGTTCCTCATAGCTGGGGGAGTAGGTGAGCAACTGGTGATTTCATGAGAACCTGCTGAGGCTTGTCTCCAGGGCCAGTTTGTGGTGGAGGATGCAGGAGATGCAGATGTGATTCAGGAGTCACACTCAACCCCCTCAGTAGTCAATATTTCGGCGCACTGGCAACTGCCCACCTGAGACGATGCTGCTCTCACCCTTGGTCACCTAGATGTAGTTGAGTTGTTCACATTTGGTGATGGCCAGCACCACTTTTTCACTTGAGATAAGACCTGCTGTTAATATTACAGAGGTCAGGACCACATCAGATCCATCAGGTGCTGGAATAAATGCAAGCGAAGGTTATAAACATCAGTTTGGAAGCAGGCCGTGCTCACATTGGGATTAACTTCTGGGTCTACTGGGTGGTAGGTAAAGAGATGCAAGTAGTTAAGTGGTGGAAAACACAAGTATTTCATTAGAGTGTCCCAGAAGAAGAATTTTATCTCATTTAGAGGTTTCTTGAGTAAATTTCACCTTGACTATGGATTGTTGTACTTCTTCCTGCACTCTGCCTGAAAACTGGCATGCCCTGGCAAATGGCAGCACTTCCATGGTGTGCAGCATTGGCTTGAGGCAGCAAAATCTGGCCCTTATACTAGAGTTAAGCAAACTGTCAAAATAGGAACTGAACCAAATGCCCCAATCTCCTCCCCAAACTCAAACTAAACCTGTTTTGAGGTTCAGGAATGTTTGGTTAAGTTTAAGAAAAACAATGTTGGATTTCTACACATCCTGCTTTCAGCAAAGCCTCGGAGCAGAAGTACAAAAATATGGCAAGCTGGTCTAGGTTTGCACTATTCCTGGACCCAATGAAACCCAAGAAACACTGGAAATCTCACAAAACCAGGTCTGTCTAACAGAATATCCAGCTCTGATGTCCTCTCTTTGGTACCCAGCAGAATACAACGTCACTGATGTGCTGTCCAGCTCCGAGTTCCTCTCACTGGTACCCAGTAGAATACAATATTGCTCATGTACATATTAACTGTTGATTTTTCAAACAAATTACCCCAAAATTTAGATACACTATATGTACTACAGTGGAACAGGCTGGCCAGAGAGGTTGTGGGGTCTCCTTCTCTGGAGACATTCAAACCACACTTGGATGCCTTCCTGTGTGACCTGGTCTAGGTGTTCCTGTTCCAGCAGGGGGATGGAACAAGAGGATCTCTTGAAGTCCCTTCCAATCCCTGATATTTTGTGATTCACTGCAGCAATGAAATCTGCCACTACATGCCTACTTCAAAGCCCTTTCATGCTCATTCTCTTTGAGTCATCAGCATAGTTGCATGAAGACCAAATGTCTCGTGTGATGGATGGTAATAAACCACAGCAAATGATAACGAAGATAACAAGCCAGACAGATGCATTTCATGATTCCTATTTGGTTTGTGGGTAATTTACAACACAGAACCCAAGGGTTTTTTTGATTTATATCTCTTTGACATCTCCCTTTATTGAATTTGCAGAGCATAAGTATGAAGACACAGCAGCAATGCTTTAGAGGTATGTATTTAGCCATATAGAATAAGCCTATTTATCATGGCAGCATTTTTAAAGCACTTCCATGTAGCAGACTTTAGCAAATTCACATTTAAAGGAACATTTAATGTTATTGCTAGAAATTATATCAGTGTCAGCGAAACATAATACAAAGGCCCTGATTACTCATTTCTGTGCCGTCCCACAACAAAGCCATCCCAAACAATGTAGTACCACAGCTCCATGTTTGCTAGCCAGATTTATTATATTTTCCAGATTCTAATATGACACATATTAGGAAATACATGTTAATCAGTGCCCTAATGAGAACAACGTGACTTTAACATTTAAGCTGTCACAAAAAACCCAGAAGGCAAGCACAGACTAAGTGCACTGGAAATCCAAGGAAACCAAACCCTTCCCACTACCATGTTCCAGTGGATCATATATTTCTGAGATAAATTCTTCACAAATTATCTAGATCTGAACAGGTGTCTGTGCTTTCAATAGAAACATGGCAAAGTAAAATGCTGTTAACTGTGAGAGCAAAATACTCACTGTGCCTCTTTCTAATGTACAAGAAACCATGAGCATGCAAAGCACTAGAATTTTAACAACATCTCTCCCCCAGAAATGGTGCAAACTTTCAGATTTCTGTTAGGCACAGAACTATTCACCAGCAGATAATGTATCCTCTTTATGCAGGACTTCCTATCACTGTAAAATTGGATCATTTCACTGGAAGTTCCTCTGAAAAATATATCTGTTTGTGGGGACAGAGTCCAGCAGCCACTGAGGAAGCAGCAGAACTCAACAACTCTGCCCAAAACCACACCAAACTTCCCCATTTTGCACTGTTTCCAGCCAGACAACTTCAGGGGAAGGTTACTAACCCAATATGTGGAAAAGGACGAGAATCTGGTTTTAAACAGGTTTGCAAATACCAACTAAAATGCATGCCCAGACTTACTGGTAATAGTGCAAACCCATCACCATTCCACACTTCTGAGGGCCTGAAGGTGCATGAAGATTTGGTTTGAGTGTTTCAAAGCAAAATAGTTGCACTTCCCACGTTTGCTTTGGTTAGTTATTTCTTTCCCTTAAGGAAACTTTCCCTCTGCACACCAAAAAACAATGTGGAGGATGGAACATTTGAAATGTCAACTGAAGAGCAGATAAGGCAGGCATCAGTGAAGTGGGTGCAAAACAAATGAAGATTGTCATTTCTGTTCAGATTGAAGGGTCTTCCAGTCACATCAGACAGATCTCTAAAATCCCTCCCATTCCTCCTCTCATCTTCCCTCACTGCCTTTCACTCTGTCCACACCACCAGGCACACTGTAAATGCTGATTTATTCTTTGCTAATTATGTAGCAAGAACAGCTATTTTTTTCTCCATTTCTACCTGGAGTAGAACTGAGGTTTTTTATTCTTTGAGTAAGGGAAGACTTCTGTAAAGAGCTGAAAAATGCTGAAGCCATTTAGTAGCTCTTAAACTCTTTGCATAGGTAAGAATAGCATTGCCTTGAAAAGAGGGTGCTAAAGTAAAGTAAAATATTATTTAAAAATATACCTCATTTCACCCTATTGGTGCTACGCTTCAAAGTGTGGTAAATGCAAGAAAACTTCAGCTTTCCTCTTGGGAATGGCCCTCTCCCTCCTTTCCTTCCTTTCCCATCAATACCTCGAGGAAAAGGTTTTTTGCATGTGAATAAATCTACTCCAGTTTCTTTTCAAAAGGAAAGAAAAATAAAACATTTGACTCCCAGCTTCATGAAGGGCAGTGAAAACAAAAACAACTCCTCCCTCCCCCCCCACCAAACTAAAGACAATGAGTTTCCATAATTTTGGTTTACATTGTTTAAAATGAGCTATTTTTAGTTATGAATGAGATGTTACCCAGAACATAACTCACCTTCCCTCAAGTGCCCAGAAGCAATAACAGCAAAACTTAGTTTTCCTTTCTTTACCCTGCCACTATTGCAGTCTGCTTATGCTTTGTCTTGAAAAAATAAATAATGACACCTTCTTGAAAAAATAAACAGTAAAACCTTTGCAAAAGGAAAAATCAGTCACAGCTTAAACAAATAGTATCAATAGATATCATCTGTGGTAACTATGTAACACTGCAAGTGTATCACTGAACAGATTCACGTGTTGAAAGAAATCTTTTGTGTTGCACATTTCACTCAGTTAAATGATCATTTTCTGTTTCGAATGAAAACTTACAATTCCCAAAAGAGCAACAATAAGCTTGAAAAAATCAAGTCAGACATCAGCAGCTGGCTATTAATAACCATTCTCCTGGCTAATATTTGTTTGCCTTAGGGTAGCCAGTGTCCATAATCAGCATTCATCCTTCATCCTCCTCTCCTGAGCTGTCTGGCAGGTGCTGGGTGGGGTGAAGACTGAGGGGTCAGCAATGCCCATCTGTAGGTCAAAGAAGCGAGTGGAGGTTGTCACACTGTAGTTCTTGGTATAGGTTTCCTGAACTGGGTAACAGTCTTTGACGGTGTAAACACCAATCCAGGATTCTACTGTAACCAAGGAGAAACATAATTATTTTGGATGATAAGAATGAATGAATATGTCATGATGACATCAGACATAAAAAATGGTTATTTTTCAAGCAAAGCCCAGAGTGGAGCTGCTCATAGTTCTGTCCATAGGCATGGCAACACCATGAAAGGACAGAAAACTGGTATAATTTCAACACCACCATGATCTTAAACCTGAACATGTTGGTGACAAGCACGTTTAAAATCATGAGACTGTCATGGCATGAATATGTCATCTTTCAAGTACATCTCTACTGAAGGACTGACCCTTTTGCTTAATCCCAGGTTTAGAATCATAGAATGGTTTGGGTTGGATGGGACGTTAAAGATCATCTAGTTCCACCCCCCCTGCCCTGGGCATGACACCTCCCACTACACCAGGTTGCTCGATGCCTCATCCAGCCAGGCTTTAAACACCTCCAGGGATTGAGGGGGCATCTACAACCTCTTCCAGTTTCTCACCACCCTCAAAGTAAGGAATTTCTTTCTTATCTCCAGCATAAATTTCCCCTCTTCCAATTCACATCTGTTATTCCTAGTCCTGCCATCATATATCCTATCAAAAAGTTCTACTCCAGCCGTTCTGTAGCTCCCTTCAGGTCTTGAGAAACTACTCTGAGGTTCCCCCTGAGCCTTCTCTTCTCCAGTCTGAACAACCCCACCTCCTTCAGCCTGTCCTTAGATGGGAGGTGTTCTAGCCCTTTGATCATTTAGCTGTGTTCTGCACAAGTTGGATTTCTCTCATCTCTTATTTCATGCCAGCACCTACTCACTTCACCAGCAAAGCTTTGAAACACACTGTTTTCCCAGCAGGCAAAGTTTGGTGCCATCAGCTTGGGTAGTGCGGGGACATTTCACCTCACACTCTGTTCCTGACAATTTGAAAGATGTGATTACCAAAAAACCTGAGGTCCATTTCACAATGCTGGTCCTCCATGTGGCTTTTGACATCCTATGACACTTTGTCCCTCCAGCTCTGTGGGACATCCTATTCCTTCCTGGGCACTAAAAGTTCTTCACTCACCTACCCTAACAAGCATTTGCCTTCTTTTGTGATTGGGACTTCTTAGCATCAGATCTGACATCTCCCTTCCACAGCATTTCTAAAATCTTAACTGCTATTCTTGAACTGATGATACTGACCATGCCTTTCATCCAAACTAACATGACCTTGCTGCATCTTTTTCCAACCATATCAAGCACAGGTTTGTCTGAAAAACAGGAACATCCACAAACAAAACACCAGTACCTCCTTCTCTTCATTTAATTAATTCCTTCTCCTTACTACAGAAGGTAAGAGAAAATCCATACAATCATTGTAAGATTTCTACCTGTTTATTAAGATTACACTCAATGTCAATCTCCTTCACTTATGTGACACAGCAAACCTGCCCCCTTTTTAAACATCAGTGTAATTCCATGACATGCTTATTATCTCAGAGATGTTCTCTCACTCCCCTCCCTGCCTCAACTTCTGCCATCACCTCTACTTCTACTGCTGATCTAGTTTTTGCAGTCAATACACATAAGGAGGTTTCGTTTGAACACTCTTCACTTGGAAAATCTCACTTATAAATCTCTTTTATTTATCCTATGCAACTCTTCTGTAACCTCTCTTTCTCAATTCCATCACACGCCGCTTCATGCAGCTAGTTCATGGATTTCAGATCTCTTGAAAATGCAACTCATGAGGTTGAAATAGAAAATTACCTCCTGCAATCATAAACCAGTTCTTCTGAGTGATGCCTATCATGGACTTTTTCCAGTCCTGAGAAGGCTTATTTTCCCTTTTTTGGCAGCAATCAAAAATTCTTTCTTTCTTCAGTTTTAGTACCTGAAAAAAGGGTGGCAAGCTGGGCAATATTTGAATATACCTTTCAAAGACAACTTAAGAGTACCAAAACCCATTCTGAATGTCATGAGTTTGGGTTTAAGTATCTAGAAATAGCAGATTCTCTTCCGCAACAAGTATTTCTTCAGAATTTTGAATTTAAAAAAAAAAAAGTAAAATATAATGACACCAAGGTACCCCGTGCCTCCTCTGAAACCTTCACAATTTTAACAGAGATAATTTCTTAAATGGAGGCAAAGTTGGCTGAAAGGTAGAAAACATCATTCTTCTGAATGATCATCCAGAGAAACACAGGAGATACAAAATGATACAGGATAAAAATCATGTATCATTAACTGAATCATCAACTAAAGGTTTCTGGATATTAAATGCCATGAAAGTTCCAAAAATGCTGGATCTGAAAAACAAAATTCTTGGAGTGAGGGATAATTTGCCTCTTGTGGAATACCAGAGGGTATGTCGACTTAGTTACACATGTCTAATGATCTTATCCTTCCTTTTCTTCTACATTCTTCTTTTTTTTTCAACAAAAAAGTATTTCCACCTGGCAAAATGTTCAGGTTTACAACCAGCCTATATATTAAGTGTTTATAACCATAAGTATTGCATTAGCTGAATAAAGCCATAAATTTCATGGGGGTTTTAAAATTATTTTTATGGTTGACTGGGTCATCAGTAAACCATAGATGAAATTGAAAAATCAGCCAACTTTTTTTTTATAATGCAGGTGTTCAGCTGCCAAGTGCAGCCTCCTGAGCAGAGGTTTCTTACTCATCTACTGGGTATATTAATTATAATTGCTGCAGAACCAGGTAGTGGATGTATTCTGTGGTAACATCCCACAGCAGTGTTTAGACACACACTGACAACTGCTGTGTTTCTTTTAGCAGAAACATAACAGACATTTGTTATAATATGCCCCTAATTACATTGCCAATTATTCTCTACATAAATTTGGGATGCAGGCTGCTGTGTTCAGATGCAGAATGATGCTGTTCATGCCAAAACCTTTATGGGAGGGTCCCAGCCTATGACATGGGGGTTGGAACTTGATGATCTTTAAGGTCCCTTCCAATCCAAACTATTCTATGATTCTATGAAAATGCTATCAAGTCCCTTGGATGTATTTGATCCTGCTGAGATATGAAGTATTTTCTTAATAGTCAATAGTAAAATGATATTCTGTGCATGGGGGATACTTATAATTTCTTCCAGCAAATTTTACAGGACTATAGAAGACTGGGGCACAGGCTGAAGGAGTTGGGGTTGTTCAGCCTGGAGAAGACTCAGGGGGGACCTCAGAGTAGCTTCTCAGTACCTGGAGGGGGCTAAAGGAAGGCTGTGGTAGGACTTTTTAATAAGATATGTGATGGCAGGACTAGGAGTAATGAATGTAAACAGGAAGAGGGGAGACTCAGGCTGGAGTGAAGAAAAAAGTTCTTTGCTGTGAGGGTGGTGAGAAACCGGAAGAGGTTGCTCAAAGAGATTGTGGATGCCCCCTCAATCCCTGGAGGTGTTTAAGGCCAGGCTGGATGAGGCATGGAGCAACCTGGTATAGTGGGAGGTGTCCCAGCCCATAGCAGGGTGGTGGGAACTAGATGATCTTGAAGGTTCCTTCCAACCCAAACTATTCTATGATTTTTATTTTTCCCTGGGTAGTATAGACAGCAATCATTATTAAGATAAAAGCATCCATACGTTTTCTGGCTGGTTTTCTGTCAGACCATTCCTGCACCATAATTTGCTCTCCAGGTCCCCCAAGGTAGTACTGGTCTTCATAAGTTGAATTGGTAGGAATATCATATGGATCCCATGGCTCTGTCAGAGCAATCTTGGAGCAAAGCTTTGTGACTTGTTCAATCTGGAACATCACTGCATCTTTGTAGAGCAATATATACTCGAAGAATCTGCAACATTGAGCAGAAAATCCCAGTTAATACATACATAACCTTCTTTTATACTAAGCAAGGAGCATTGCTGATAAGTAAGCTTACCTTTTGACTGCTCAGTATAGGGCCATTTTCACTTCCATTAAACTTTGCCAAACTTTAAGAAAGGCTAATTAATTGGGCCAAAATCTCCCATGCTGAAAGTCTGTCTCAGCTGACTCTTTCCAAAACAAATAAATCAGCCTGAAATGGTTCAGCCATTTCTGAGAACAACAGAACAAGTTTTCTGAGAACAACTGAGAGAAAAACATGTTATTCCTAGCTTTGTTTTGGTTGTTAGTAACTGTTTCATTAAAAAGCTCTACTGCCTCCATGTTCTGGAGAAAGGACTTGAAATCTGGCAGGGGAAAAGTTTTTCTTAAAAGTTGTCCAGATTTGGCTAAATTGTAAGCTTTTGAAAAAAAACCCAAAACTGTCTGCAGAGATTCAATTCTCCATGAAAGCAGTAGAGCCCTTCTCGGCGCAGGTTAGATGCCGTATCTGCCATCCTCACAGAACCTCCTCCACAGCAACCCATAGAATTATTTGAGTGAGAAGAGACCTTAAAGATCATCTAGTTACAACCCCCCTGGCAGAAGCAGGGACACCTCCCACTAGATCTGGTTGCTCAAAGTCATGTAGCTCAGAGGGACATGTTGGCAAAGGGGGAAGCTCGTGATTCTCCCTCCTGGTGGCAAAGTTTCTCTCTGCACGATGCCACACACAAGGAAGTAGCAGAGTATCAAAACAGTATGGTAGACATAAGGAGTATGGAGATCAAGGAGCTTGAGTGGCCAGAAGGTGAGATTAGTAAAATGGACTCCTCCTCCTCAAGGAGGCTACAGAAAGGCTGGGGTAGGACTTTTTGATAGGATTTATGATGGCAGGACTAGGAATAATGGATGTAAATTGGAAGAGGGAAGATTCAGGCTAGATATAACAAAGAAGTTCTTTCCTGTGAGGGTGGTGAGACACTGGAAGAGGCTGCCCAGAGAGGTTGTGGATGCCCCCTCCCTGGAAGTGTTTAAGGGCAGGCTGAATGAGACTCTGAGCAACCTGGTCTAGTGGGATGTGTCTCTACCCATGGCAGGGGGGTTGAAACTAGATGTTGCAACCCCCTCAGAGTATTCATCCTTTGCCATCAGCAAGACAGGAAGCTGGTGGAAAACAGTGCATAATCCATGTCCCAACTCTTCTATGATTCTATAAATTCCATCATTCCATTATATCCATCAAAGGCAAAATCTCCAACAGTCATGACATGCTACTGAAGAAATCAGTACATACAAGCTTGCTTCTTAAGTATATCCAAGCCAGTAACTTAACAGCGTAAGGAATTTTAATATCACGCTGAGCCCGGAGAACAGATTCACAAGAACACTAAAGTGAACTTATTTATGTTCTTGCAATCAGATTGTTGCCATCAATCCAACCAGACTGGAACTACTTCTCAGCTGTCTGCCCAGAAGCTCCCATAAAAGTGGGATGGGGAATGCCTTATAGATGAGCCTATAAATGTGTTTGAGGTATGTGAGTGATTATAAAGACATTTTGTGAAAGAACAGTACATGAGAAAAGCATTGCAAACTTACTGGAATAAAATTTAAACAAACACATTTCCTTTAAATTTTAAGTCTCTCAACATTTCACAGAGAAATTTTAGTCACATTTTACACCGTAATTTTTATTCATGCATTCTTTTTTCCTTTACTTTGCAAACTATTTAATGGAATGAGCATCTTCTGTTCTACATTTTGTAACATGTGAATTGGCTTCACTATGCCCCCTCAATCCCTGGAGGTATTTAAGGCCAGGCTGGATGAGGCATTGATCAACCTGGTGTAGTGGGAGGTGTCCCTGCACATGGCAAGGGGGTTTGAAACTAGATGATCTTTAAGGTCCCTTTTAACCTGAACTATTCCATGATTCCATGATTAAATGAGGAGCGTGAGCCAACTTTACTCAAGTGAAACAGCACTTCAAGCTTCAAGCTGGCAAACGCACATACTTAACTTCCAGCACTTGGAAGCCACCCTGACTCCCGCTAGTTACCTGAATACTTGCAAAAGTTGGGCCACAAGACAAAAGGTCCTACTTTCTTCACATTGCTCTCTTGCATGCCTGTAGAAGGCTCAGGGGGGACCTCAGAGTAGTTTCTTAGTACCTGAAGGTGGCTACAGAAAAGCTGGGGTAGGAATTTTAATAGGGTATGTGATGGCAGGACTAGGAATAATGGATGTAAATTGGAAGAGGGGAGATTCAGGGTGGAGAGAACAAATGCATTCTTGCCTGTGAGGGTGGTGAGACACTTGAAGAGGTTGCCCAGAGACGTTGTGGATGCCCCCTCAATCCCTGGAGGTGTTTAAGGCCAGGCTGGATGAGGCATTGAGCAACCTGGTCAAGTGGGAGGTGTCCCTGCCCATGGCAAGGGAGTTGGAACTACATGATCTTTAAGGTTCCTCCCAACCTAAACTGTTCTATGATTCTATGTTACCAAACAACAATGAAAAGGAGAAACAGAAAAATGCAAACAGCTCAAACTTGTCACCAGGCATCTCTCTAGCACCCCTTCTGCCTAGGAAGGTGCTCTGCCACCTCCACTGCTGCTTCTGGGAGAAGCAAAGCAAACATATGTGGAACAGACCCCAGTTGTAGGATTTGATGCACTCACTGCTGGGAGGAGCTCTGCAGCTGCAGTGGTGGGTATACAAGAGAACTGCAGAGCAGGGCAGCTCCGGTTAAGCAGTGAACATGATTTATGCTGTCATTATTAAACCCAGATGTACCTCACATCCAAGTTTTAATGAGAATTGCTCCTGTGTGTGTCCTGGAAATACTAAGCACAGAAGCTCACACAGGATCTGAGTTAAACTGCATATGAAAAGCGAATGGCCAACTTGTAGTTTTACAAAGAGGATCTCTTACCAGCCAAAATTAATAACAAAATGTCCACAAATCTAAAAATTACAATCTAGCATATTCTAAAGCATAATATTTAAAAATAATTTCCTCCTTTTTTTTCACTGGTCAAGTCCTAAGTATGCTGCCTCTGTTTGTTTTAGGTGCCTGAGATTTCATTGGCTGTGTAAGGGGAAGCACAGACTCCTGAAAATAGGTCTTGGCAAAGAAAGAGAAGAGGAAATTATTTTTTAATTAGTTTGTAATTTTCATAATTTCAGCCTATGCCCACCTCTAGTATTTTTTTATTACAATTTCATTGTAACTTCAAGAAAGCTTCAACCTGTTCACTAAGCACCATCAAACAGATTTGAAGAAGTTATTTGGATAGTTTACCCTATTTGCCCAACTGGGAATATTTCCTTTCCTATCCTATTCCATCCTACCATGTGCTATGCCTCACACCCTTTGAACTCTACAGCTTTAATGAGACTCTCTCATGGTCCTTAATGCTCCCTTTGTCTGGGCCTAAAAATGGATAAATTCCAGCACATAAAGACACACACATGGTCTCTGTTTCTATGCCTTAAAGAATTTCTTAACACTGGACCAAGTCCTGCACAAATAATTCAGTTGACTTTGCTGGAAGTAACCATGTCCAACAGGTTGGGATAGTTAGCATTCAGCACCTTCTTCTCCTGACCCAAGGAAAGTATTTTTCCAAGTATGAGAGCACCTGAGGTCAATGCAAGGGCAGAATATTGTGCCCATACAATCCCAATGCAAAGCACTTGTGCTGAGGACATGCTGTGAGTAGGTGTGCATCTAAATATCACTCTGATTCTGAGATTCCTCATGAAATTTGGGGAGATGGACAGAACTGCCTCCCAGGAGACATCCCAGATACCACAGAGACACACTCTTGATTCACATAAATGACTGAAAGCAGCAAACTTCTCTAATGACTTCTTTTTTGAATGGATATTGTTCTGCGGGTTATGAATGCAATTCAAAAACATGAATTATTTTTCTATATGGATCTGAAAAAAGTCAGGCATGAGACCATGCCACCACCAGCTCTGTCTGCATTGAGTCCTACTGAAAAGTATTCTGTGTTGAGGCCCTGCCCAATGTAAGTCATAGCATCACCCAGTTTAGAAGAGACTTTTCACAGAATCATAGAACGGCTTGAGTTGGAAATGATGATAAAGATCATATAGTTCCTGCAAACAAACAAACCTGCATGACTCCAAGGGTTTACTTCTGCACTTCCAAAGGCTTCCTTGTGAGAGTCAAACCTAGAAGGAAGGAGCTGCTGGCTGCCCAGTTGAATTGCTAGTGACTCAAAGGAGCAGAGGTGCTGGCAGTGGCATGCCAAGCCCCATGTGCTGTATCAAAGCACAGCAGACAAGGTCATTTGCTAGAGAGAAGCAAAACAATGATCTGAGGCTGAAACTGGGTGAAGGAAATTCCCTGTGTGCTAAATGTGGCTCTGCATCATCTCTCCCTGTGGCTCTGGACAAGCAATTTACAGAACTGGAGCCTTAAAATGCCATTATTCTTATTGATTTTGTGATTGCTGTAGTACCGAAGAGATACTAATAGGGAATGAAGAAGTGGGTGTGCCTGGCATTGTATTAACTAAGAACAAACCCAAAATTCCTACCTCAAAAAACAATGGGATGACTGTTCTTGTAATAGAGACTTTCCTTTCCTGCAAAGACACATGGGGTTCTGTGCATCCAGGGCTTTAAACCTGTTGATTCCATTTTCCCAGCTATTGCATCCTTAGAAATCCTACTCATTTTACAGAATCACAGAGTATCAAGGATTGGAAGGGACCTCAAGAGATCATCTAGCCCTATCTCAAATTTTAGCCAGGACTTACACTACCTACTCATTACTATAAGTCAATTTAGAAACAAAATAAAAAATTTATGAAGGATTTGTATCAGAGATTATGTGCTATTCAGCATGGAATGGTATTTGACATTTAAGATACCAAGTTGAGGTCACTGCAATTATTCCAAAGCTAACTTTGCTCCCTTTTTTTGAGATCAACTGGAAGCTTGAAGCATCTGCCTTGCCTTTGTGGCATTATTTAATTCTCTATCAGTTCTCTGATAGAGATAGGATATTTCTAAGCACTGTAAGAAAATTCAGAAACACTTCTAACTAGAAGAAATTTCCCTAAAACTATCTCAAAATAAATTCTCTGTTCTAAAGTACACCAACAGGTAAATCCAAATATGTAATTCCTAAGTTAGGTTGTACTCTACTGATAACATATCCCCCAAAATTTGTCAACATCTTTTACACCTTTTTATCAAACAAAATGCACTGGAAGAATGGGTGCCTTTTACTAGAAGGGTACCTACATAATCTCTTCAGATGAAGATTTTCAAGAGAGCCAAGCTGTTGAGCAGACAAGCAGACAGCTGATAAACACTCATCAGGTCAAGCACATTCATCTGCTTTTGGAAACCTCTGGTGAGCTCATTTCAAAACTAGAGAAGCATTCGTTTTTCAGAATATTTCTGGGAACTCCTTTCTTCTTTCCCATGGTATTTTCGGTAATTTCAGACTCGTGTTTTTCTTCTGGTGTATCAGACCTCAACAACAACAGTCATTTACCATATTTGATCTCACATGTTTGGCAGGGGTGCTGGAGTATGGTATATTGTACAAATACAGTGTCGTAGTGTTGTGCAGATACAAGTGACAGCAAATGTAATCTGATATTGTGTAAAAGCTCTACTTTTTAGTCTGATTTAAATCACTCACAGATTGTAAAGACCTTTTTTTTTTTTTTTTTTTAATTTTTGGGGCAACTGAGCTCCCTGTACCAGGTGTCTAATTAGCAGGCTATATAAGAAACTTTTCAAGCACTACCAACACAGAGAAAATTAAGGAATTGAGGCTCTGTTAATTATAAAGTTCAAGTAAAAATGAAAACTTTAAATAAATTAACCAAAAGCTAGAAAGCCAAAATGATGCCAGCTAAAGGATGGCATATTTTTGCAATTTTAATTATGAAACTAAATTTAAAAATATGCATTGTTTTATTATTTTAATTATTTTTCCATACATGAGATTAGCTGCTTTGGCAAATCAAGTTCTTCAGCAAGAATGCCCCTTCCCATGCTGTTCCTTTTTGGCTGTTTTGACACTTGATAATAGTCAGTTTGATCCATTAAGTTGTTTTCCTGAGAACAACGCTTTCTAATGGAAGTTAAAGTTCAGGAAAACAATAAAACATTGTGTTTAAGGGAGTTTAAGGGGCTCAAAGATGCATTGTCCTAAATAGAGCACATCTGTGTCTTTCCATAAGTGATGGTGTATCAGCAGACAATGACATAGCTCGAAAGGAAAGGAATGGGAAAACGTGGCCAGAATACCATAAGGTTTTCCAACAAATCAATGGAAATAATCTCCTAGGGAATATGGTATATACAAGTAGAGCCACATGATATCAAAACACACTTGAGGTCAGAGATTATTTTCTGTTCTGGGTTTGTAAAAAAAAAAAAAAGTCCACTACAGTGAGATCTGGCTGCCCTGTGTAGGTTAACAATAATAGAGGTTACTGAAAATCACAGCAGGGCTTAGAGGAGATCAAAAAAGAATGACAATGGCCAGGACTCCCCTCTCAATATATACTAAAAACCATAGGACAGACTGAATAGTAAGAGGATAAAGTGACAGTGGTATATTATAGTTTATTTATTGTATTTCTCATCCTCTTTGTGTTATGTACAGAAGAGAAGTAAATAAATCAATTACGAGAGGAAATGCTCAAAACTGAGATGTGGAAATGCTCTTGTGAGAGTCAGTTACATTGAGACACTCTATGAGCTTAGAAACTTAGAAGAAAAAAAAAGTAAAAATTCATTATGTAGAAAAAGACAGATTAATCATGGTTGCAATGACCAAGAGTCCAGAAAGAAAAAAAAAATCACCAACATAAAAAAGCACCCACAAGTTCTTATTTTTAAATTTACCTTTAATTGTTACCTATATCTGGAGTCAGGCTCAAGGTGTTAAATTATATCTTAGCTCTGCTCCAATATGATAACACCTCTTTTATACCTGAAAAAGGCATGACAGAATGGGGTCCTTAACCACATATTACTGAGCTTTACCAGACACTTAATTTGGAATTAAAGAATAATAAAAAATTAAACCCCACTTTTTCAGCTAGGATTGGGCACTGCACTTTCACATGCATCTTATCCTTTGTATACAAGCAAAGTATCTCGAGATAACATGAATCGGGACTTAATGGAATTCAGGAGGCCTTTATGGCTCTCCACTGAGACTGTAAACCCCATCATGCATACACTTGGCCAAGTTGGTTGTTCTTCAATGTGCATTCCTGTATAAAAAGTAATCATGAAGAAGCCTGATGAACAGATTGCCCTTTGGAACAGATGGGGAGGAGGTCCCTGTTCTTATAGACCAAACTTTTCTATCATGATGGAATATTCCCTGGAAAAAATTGCGAGGATATGCACTTGTATCAGATAATTTCTCCAAAATGTAATGATTTCCACCTTCCATCTGCAATGATTTCCTTAAGAGGGATGATTCAGGTCTTTCAGATATCTGTCCAACGTGAAAAAAACTCCAAAACACTAGGTCTGTTTTCAAGGCAGTTTGGAAGTCAGGCCAGTAAGGATAATCAGGACAGCAGAGTCTGAAAGTTAAGTACACTTTAACTTTCTAACATCCTTATCCAAAGATCTGATTGTGGCTTATTTTTAAATAAACTCTGTGAAAGATGGAGGTTCACTTCACTGGAAATAAATGCAACCTAGAGTCCTGGCACTGCTTTTTGTTCTCCCTCCTCACCTCCAATGTAAAAAAAAACCCTTAATTTCATCCAGAAGTGATTGTGCAGGGCTTTTCCTTCTTTCTTCTGCAACCATTAATCAGAAGTAATGTTGTTTTCTGAGTGAAAACATAAATTAGTGACTGGATTTAAGTACAAAGAGCTGGTGAGCAGAAAGTGCAGGTAGATCAGACTGAAAGTGTGCAACAGAAAGGTATCATGGGAAAGAAGCCAATGTCTGTGTGAGAGAAAAAATATCACCAGGAGGGGCAAATGTCAATTTTTCCATAGCTATAAAGCAAAAAAACATTCTGTACTTATTGACATTTTGATGTGGAAATTATTTAGAAAGGCAAGTTTACAATTCTGGGTCAGTTAGAGAGGTCATTTATTCTGTTGTGCTTAGCTCTGCTAAGGTCAGCGTGGTGATTCTCTCCTGACTTTTGAATCCACCCCTAGGAGAACAGATAAACAGACTGGATAAGAGTCTGGAGAAAAGCAAGAATGGTGTGTTGTTTAAGAAGCAGGACCTATGAAGAAACCAAGGGGATTTAGTCTACAAGAAGAAGACAGGGGTAGGACACATGAGCTGGTAATAAAACAAAAGGATAGAGGCATCCCAAATAGAGCTTTGCTTCTCCAGGACAGAGGAAGAGGTTATATGGCAGCTCTGAGACCTTCCCAGCCTTACACTTAGCTGATTACAAAGTATCAATAGTTGCTTATCTCTTCTAGCATCAGACAAGTATAACCAACTCATCCTGACATTTTCAGTTCTATTACTTGGCATTGACAAAGTGCAAAAGAACCTTTGAGGTTGGTTTTCTGAGACCTCTCAAAAGCAATGGTGAAACCCTCAGGCCATCCTCCCTCAGAGTTTCATCAATGGGATGTGCCTCATCTTATTTCACACGAGGAGCCTGGGGATTTGAGGGATGGTGCCTTCTCCTGCACATTGATGATCCTCAGCTCTGTTTCATTGTACAGTTAACACTAATTATACTATCACATTGTTTTTAGTGTCTGAATGAGTTAAGGATAAATACTGTCTAAAATCAGCTGAGGAGAGGCTGAAGGAGTACACAAAGGGAAGAATTCAAAGGTCAAACTATCTGTTTTGCTCTTGGCAAAACTGTTTTATTTTGGTACTCAATATTTGTGCCTTTTGATGTTACAACTGTCCAGTAACCCACAATTTATCTGCTTGTTGTGGGGGATTTTCAGCAGTCACCGCAAAGATACTGCTTGTAGGAATTCTCCATAAGGATTATCCACACTGCATCACAAGAAACACAGACCTCAATATATCAAACCTTTTCCTTTCAAATTATTAAGTACACATTTCAGGGTTTAATGGAAAACCACGTCACAGATTATCTGTTCAGCCACCACAGAAACAACAGTTGCTGAAGACACAGCAATCAGCTAAAGTAAGCAAGGCTAAGAACACTTTTCTAATTTTAAGAAGCTTTGTAGCCATTTTTAATTGTATTAAAACCCCAACAGATTTATTTTTCATTCAGGGATGGTTCAAAGGAGCAGTAAGAAGGAGAGCAAGACCTGTAAATAATATTGGTATAAATATACTGCTCTGGCAGAGCTCAAAGTTTTCCATTACTCAGTAAAAGGTCACTAGACCTATTGAAGATGTTTAGACTACTCCTGCTCCTTAAAACATGACAGAAATAGCTTTACCAGTTGGCATCCGACACAAATACAAACTGCAATACAAATACAAATACATTCAGCAAACAGGTAAACCTACACAATTTGGGGTGTTTTCCTGACATAGAGACTAGCATCACACACACACTGCCAGAGATAGTTTTCTCTATGAGCTTTTCTTAATTAACATGAATTCAGAACTTCTGTATGTGCCAAAACTATTTCCCTTTACCACTCCTATCATGATAACAGATATGAAAACAACTCTTGTTTCTGAAGTACAAATTCTTTTACAGCTATTTACAACTTGCATAGTGTCTCACAAAGAGGGGCTGGAGCACCTCCCTTCTGAGGAGAGGCTGAAGGAGTTGGGGTTGTTCTGCCTGGAGAAGGGAAAGCTCGGGTGCGACCTCAGAGGAGCTTCTCAATACCTCAAGGGGGCTACAGAAAGGCATGGGTAGGACTTTTTAATAGGGTCCAGGATGGCAGAACTAAGAATAATGGATGCAGATTGGAAGACGGGAGATTTAGGATGGAGAGAAGAAAGACATTCTTGCCTGTGAAGGTGGTGAGACACTGGAAGAGGTTGCCCAGAAAGGTTGTGGATGCCCCCTCATTCCCTGGAGGGGTTTAAGGCCAGGCTGGATGAGGCACTGAGCAACCTGGTGTAGTGGAAGCTGTGCCTGCCTATGGCAGGGGGGTCGGAACCAGATGTTCTTTAAGGTTCCTCCCCAACCAAACCATTATATGATTTGCATTGTTGCTTTTTAGCCATTTCTGATTGCATTATTTTATATATTTTGTGGGCATGATTTTCAAAACTGAACAGTGATTTTGAACAAGTTTCCTCTTTGGATGTTTCACATGAAGAAACTTGAAAACGGCAAATTTTCAGAGCAACAAGATTCAGTATGATCCAAAATACAGCATGTTGGTGAAACCACTGCAAAACTGAAGTGCCCAAGGTGACTGGACTGCTATTTTCTATTCAAGAAAACTCCTGAATTCTCTTTCCCAAGAAATGCATCAGTAGAAATCACATTTGTACCCTTCAGATTTTCTTTCCCTTTTCTCATGTTTTCCCTGGCTGTCAAGAGGCAGTTTTTCTTTCCACGCTGCAAGAGCAGATCCTCAAGTAACTGCCACTGTTTATAATTTCCATCAATCAGCTGTGTAATTAGAGATAAACCTGCCTCTATAACTCCTTTTACAAAATCATTCATTAACCTGACCCAAAGCCCTGGGAACGCAGCCAGAAAGGTTTCATTGATTTTTGTAGATGCTGTAACTATCAGGTGTTAGTTTGCTTTTCCATTCAGAAGAAAAAGAAGATGATGAAAAATGTTTAAAACCTAAACCAACCATCAACGTATCTCAAACAGGCAATCTGAGGAGATGCTGGAAGGCAAACATAGCATGCTTGATGTGTTCCCTCAATTGTATTTCCTCAAGTTTAAGCTGTCTTTGAAAATTCTGGCGTTTTAGATATTTCTTGTTCTCATCTTTATAGTGTTCTGGACTTTGTTTTTATGCAAAGTAATTAATATCTTTCTGTCCTTAACTAAAAGCACTGTAATTATATGAAACATCTTTCTGTCATAAAAAAATCTTCTTCAGGGCCTTTTTTTATGCAGTCATTTGATACAGTTAACTTGAAAAAAAGACCCACAGCTCTGAGTGTATGGAGACTCAAGAAAAAGGAATTTGATTATGAAAAATCTTTGCAGCATTTTCATTTAACCATTTGTTTTCTTGCCCTCTGTATCTCTTGGGGGGTCTTTCTCTCCCAGGTTCTCCGTGTTGCATAAAACCTGTGGCTGGACTCACTCAGGGAACAGGAAAGTGATTCCTCCTCCTTTTCTTAATATTTTAAGTGAGATTTTCAAAAATACAAAACTCATCTATGGATTTCTACAGCCTGAAACTGCATTCAAATATCTGGGGGAGGGATGAATGAAGAAGACCAGACTTTTTAAATTATCAGCACACAGTTCATTAGTCCTCCATCCTCCATGGAAGAGAATACTGGATATTTAAAGAGTTCCATGGTTAAAAAGCAAAATCCAAAGGACATCAAATGCATTGAACACAGAAAGAGAGGAGACTCCACTTGACACAACATGGATCCCTTTACCAGACTCTAAATGGCTGTGGTACCCATGTCTGGCCACATATTTTGTGCCTCTGTGACAGCTTGTATGTCACTTCAATCTAATTTGAATGTATTAGCACAACTGATGTGACATATTGGGTACTCTGAACATAATCTAAGTAGCACCTAATTCTTAGTCTATCTCTGCTGGCCAACTGTATTCCGCTTTAGAAGACTAGATTACTTACATTAAGGATCCATACATTAAGGATTGAAGAATTTAAAATGACCTGCCTATGAGGTTTGTGAGATCACCTAGTCTCCACAGCAATGTGAGTAACAAAAAATCAAGACAAGTATGCCAATAAACAAAGAATCAATGCCTACAGGCTTATGTTTGGTTAGGAACAAGTCTTTCATGTTGCACTCTGCTGAGGCAGTTAGAAGTCCTTAACATTTTCTTTCTTCAATGACAAGGGGACAAACAAAAGGCAAGGAGTGTCTCTCTTCTCACATCCTTACCTCCTTTTACCCTCCCTAATTATTTTTCCCCTCAGTAAAATAGAGGAGAAGCCACACCAACCCACTTAATCAAGGACATTATCCAAATTGGTTCCTTTATTCTTTCCTGGGACAGGGAGAGAAACAAACTATTCTGACTTAGCAAATCCATGTGCGGTTTTGTGCACAGGTATTTAAAGTGATATAAGGAAATATCCAAGCCCCCAGAAGACATAGGCCAACAAATCTGGATCTCATTAAGTGATGATACAATAATTTGGGAACTAATTGTAGTAAGAATTCCTTATCCTGTATGAAACTTGGCTTTCCAAATAATAAACATCCTCTGAGAATTACCATAACTGCATTGCATGAGTAAACTTTCCAGTGATGGCTGCCTAAAAGCATGGTAGAATCATATGTCTCCTGGCAAGAAAAGGATCTGAGTATGATAAAACCACAGTTGCAAGTGGTATTAAGAGGTACTGAAAAGAATGAAAAATGAGATCTTTCTTTGCTGCGTCCACTGCATTGACTGTTTCTTTTGTAAGTGTTTAAAAGCCTTTAGCACAACCAAGCACAGAAGTGCCCATGGAGAACTTGGGTGAAAATCTGGCCATTCCCCCTCAGAAACATTAATTTCTGAAACAACAGGTATCCATTCAAACAGGCTTCCATGCAGGCTGAAAACTTCAGGAGAAATTCCCAGCTGTTCAGCAGCCAAACATTATACTGGCCTCACATCAACTTTCCCATATAGAGTTTCATCAAATTAAATGGCAAATGCCAAGCACACTACATTTTCTTGGAATCCTCTTATCTACTGAGCCATCTGATTTGCAGACAAAGTAGCAGCCTCCCTGTGGATTTCCAGTAAGAGCTGACAAGAGGGCAGCAGATAAGGCTTCCTTAGTGTGAAAGTACCAGCACTAAGAGAAACAGATGTGCAGAATCAGAGACTGAAGACAGGGTGAAAAGTCTTTTAAGTTGTTGAGGTCATTGTCTTAATCGCTATCTTACACCACTCCTTTTCCTCCTGCAATTAGTCCCAAGCTCAGAATAAGAACAGAGCAGAAGGTTTTGTTCCTTGTCCTGCTGATAAGTGGTAGAGGTGGTTTGGAGGGCTTGCTTTCTCAGCCCATTAAAGCCTTACTCTCCCTAATTATTTTTCCCCTCTGTAAAACAGAGGAGATGTCACACCAACCCATTTAATCAAGAACATTATCCAGACTGGTCCCTTTGTTCTTTTCTGGGACAAGGAGAGTAACAAACTATCCTGACTTAGCAAATTCATGCATGGTTTTGTGCACAGGTATTTAAAGTGATATAAGTTCTCCAAAAAGAATCTATTAGAAGAGAGCTTGGTCCCAATAGACAGCCTGGGATATTAGTTACAGATGGCATAAAATCTCTTTTGCTTTACTGCTAACCCCAGGAAAGCAGCTCAAAAATATGAAATAATATTTGGTAAAGGCTATAAAGGAGCAGATTCTGAACAAGTCAATCACCAAAGGTCAGTGAACCCATTCTTGGAAGGAATTCCTTGTAAACTCTCAGAGGTAAATCTGCAGGGTGTTAGCACCATGGCACTTTCTAAATGGGGTAAAAAAAACAAAGTTCACCATAAATAAGCTTAAGAGCAGTTGTTGTAATGCATGTGGTAATTTTGGCCTTCTGCATGGCTTCCCTATCACTCACAATATCACATTTCATGATGAACAAAGGGCTAGAGAAATTCCTTTCTGAGGACAGGCTGAAGGAGTTGAGGTTATTCAGCCTAGAGAAGAGAAGGCCCGGGGAGTGCGGGGGGATGACTTCATAGTAGCTTCTCAATACCTGAAGGGGGCTACAGAAAGGGTGAGGTAGGACTTTCTAATAGGATATGTGATGGCAGGACTAGGAATGATGGATATAAATTAGAAGAGGGGAGATTCAGGGTGGAGATAAGAAAGAAATTCATTGCTGTGAAGGTGGTGAGACACTGGAAGAGGTTGCTCAGAGAGATTGTGGATGCCCCCTCAATTTCTGGAGGTGTTTAAGGNGTCAAGACAAATAATAGATGTAGAACATAAGATAACCAGCAATATTTCCTCCCATTTGGGAAGGGTGAATGAACTTAAGGACAAGACATTTCATGGATATTTGACAGGGAAGGACAAATTCAACTGCAATGCTTTTGTTTGTAATTTAGGGAGGAGCTACAGCAAAACAGTCTCACCCTTTTAAGATCAAAAAGAAGGAAGAAATTCAGGTTTTTACTATTCCAGTACTCTAGAAACCCTATGTGCTTTTGTATCGGTAGTTTTTAGGTGGCTCTTTGGGTGCATTTAGGCTGAATCAGACAGTTATGCAGCTCTACACTTCTATTAAGTTTTGAAACATGTTTCAAATTTCATAAGAAATGAAAAGGATAAAATAAGCTTTCATGAAATGAATAGCTAAGGAGCTCCCAAGACTTATGAAAAGTTAGTAGCCACAGAATGAAAAATTGTAAGCACTACAGTGAGCACTGTACAAGAAGAATGTGCCTGCCAAATTCATGTTCTGATTCTGAAAATATCTGAAGAAGGAAAACTATGGTCATGGCTAAGTTATAGGAACAGCCCTGCTGACTGTAGGCATCTTGCTAATCATGTTTTCAGAGATAAAGCAAGAATTCCAAATTCACTTTTTTTGGTACGAGGGAAGTACCTTTGACTAATCAAGTGGGACATAAAGCCAAATACGTGCATATAATCTTCAAAAGAATGATTAAACTGATTTTCAAATAAATGTATGTTGAGGATCTATATTTATAAAAGATGAAAAAAATTAGTTGAAAACAAGTGATTCTTTCTTTCTTACTACCACCTGTCATAAATTAGCTTTTGGACAAGGACAGTTATGCTACTGTTGGAAACGCCTAATTTACTCCTCAGTATGAAAGTATAAAAGGTACCAGTTCCAGAAGTTATTACACTAGTGAAAACAAGGTGTGTTCTCACATCTTCAGTCTTCTGTAGTTACATGCATGAGAACAAACTCTTGCCAGGAAATGCTGTCCTTGTACTTTGAGTCCCAGGTATCAGACAGTCACCATGATACAGGCAAAAAACCAGTCCTCTGAAGCCTTGAGAGGACACAAGTTCCCTGAGGAATCCAAGATCTCTTGTCAACACACGTGTATCTCCCCCCAGGGCCATAAAAGTGAGGCAGTAAACAAAAACAGCTGAAAGAAACATGTCTGCTTGGCAGAGATGAGGATAAATTTCACTGACTAGTGGTACCTTCAGATTATGCAATGCCATGCTGGGCATAATGCTCCTCATTCTGGGTGAGCCAAAATATTGCACAAGGTGGCCCTGTTCCACCCAGACATCAATCCTCTCCCCAGCATGCTAGACACTATACCATGCCTTAAAAACACTTTGGAGGAGAAAATAGCTTTTCCTTTGAGTTAAGAAGAGCAACAGGTAAAAATCTTTTAAGAAAGAGAACTCAGCATGTCATTCCTTACAGACCAAGACAAAAGGCCAACCTGAAGGTCAGCTGAAGGCCAGGATGAAGTTGGATTGCTGCTGCTCCAGCGAAGCAGATCCACAGCCAAGAAGTCACTGATGGGATGCTTTTTCTCCCAAAAGCAGCCCTAATGTGACAGGCATGGGAAAAGACTCTTTCCTCCAGTCTTTGGGTTGGAAGGGACC
>VZTY01007463.1:0-35366 GCA_013400935.1 Turnix velox
CAGTTATTCCTAGTCCTGTCATCTTTTGCCCTATTAAGAAGTCCTCCCCAGCCTTTCTGTGGCCCCCTTCAGGTACTGAGAAGCTACTATGAGATCCTTTGAACTGAAGGGGGCCTACAAAAAGGCTGGGGCAGAACTTTGTAATAGGATATGTGATATTTAAGGTCCCTTCTAACCCAAACTATTCTATGATTCTATATAAGGAACCCCCTCAGCTTGTCTAACTTCCTCAAGAATGCACTGCAAAAAGATGCTTTCATCCTTCTTCCACTATTTTCACAAGAAACAGCTTCTGACAAAAAAAAAAAGAGGACCTAAGGAGGGTAATTCAAAAAGAATGCAATAGCTGTAGCTATTTTCTCCAAGTTATTAAAACTAGAACAAATTTCCACTTGTGTACCAAGTGCCTGATATAAAGTTCACAGAAATCAATCATAATCTTTCCACAGACTGCTGTAGCTTTGACTGAAGCCTTTCTCACTCTTTTAAACCCATTTTCCTATCTTTGCCCACTCCTAATTCAGCTGTGGAATCATGTCAATGCAAGTTACTTCAATCCAAAAGTGTCACTGCACTAGTGTGAGATGAATTTATATCTTCATATCCCATATTTTATATTATGACTGTGTTACAACTGAAACTGTCCTCCTCTTATCATATTGTCATTTTCTCCAAGTTTTAACTGGGTGTTACACTTGAAAAGGTCGATTATGGTAAGTTTGAAGCTGAACAACTGACATTTAACCTAAGTGATGACACTCTGCTTTCTAACTCTGATTCTGATTAATTTAAAACCAATTTGGATCCATTCTTTGCTTCATTGCCCATGCAGTGAAACTCCAAAAATTTCACCCAGGAGAGTATAATTCAAGATGGAATGGATGCTTAGTAGATATATATGTCTCACACTCATAAATTCTCTGAAGTACTGGAGCAAATTCAATTAAACTAAGGAAGGGGGTTTTTTTTGTTTTTAATTAATATTTTTGGTCCTGTTTGACACTTCTAGGTAGAAATAAAACCAAAGAAATCACAATCATCTCCCTTTGATTTACTCATTGCTTTGGCAGGTGTCTGTTTCCATGGCTATATACTGCTGTAAGTTCAAGTATAAGTAAACTCCTTCAAGTAAAACCAAAACATGCTCTAAGTGAGCCTGAGCTGGGATGACAGCACCATAATTCTGTTTTATCCACTGATGATCTATTTAAGTTTTCACTCTGATATCACTGACTAAGAGTAATACTCTTGCTGAAATCAGTTGAGTTATATTCAAAGTGAGGTGTACACTGGTTCTTCAGTCCTACCCTTGGTCATTCCAAAAAAAGAAGAGAAAAAAACAGGGATAATGTCACATAAGATCTAGGATACTGTGTGGATTGCTTTTCTCCATTTGTTTATTTAGTCACACATATGCCTCATATTCATAGCTATATTCCAGCACTGCCTTTCAACCTTTCTTGCAATTGTAAAAGTTTATGTCACTTGGAGCTGCAGCTGTCCCAGGTCGATTTTACTGTCACCTGTGGTAGATTTATAGGATACTTGCTCTCCATCATGAGAAAATGATGCAGCAAGTCTCAGATTCAGTTGCTCTGTGTATACATTGAGGGTGAGAGTAGAGTGACACAGGCTGTCCAGAGGGTGTGGGATCTTTCTCTGGAGACATTCAAACCCCATATGGACGCCTTCCTATGTGACCTGATCTGGGTTTTCCTGCTCCTGCAGGGGGATTGGACTAGATGATCTCTTGTCCCTTCCAATTCCTGACATTCTGTGATTATTTCAGAAATTCCAGCTTAGTCTCTTTTCTCAGCTCACTGCTTTTCAGTGCCTAATCTTCCTCTCTATTT
The DNA here is from genome assembly GCA_013400935.1 of Turnix velox. Taxonomy (NCBI): domain Eukaryota; kingdom Metazoa; phylum Chordata; class Aves; order Charadriiformes; family Turnicidae; genus Turnix; species Turnix velox. The sequence continues at coordinate 1,854 of VZTY01007463.1, forward strand.
ATCTGTGCCCTAATGCACACCATGATCCTGTTCCCTGTACTTCAGTCTTTCTCATAGGACCATTGCCTAAGACTGCAGTGTCACAGTAGACCTGGTAGTATTTAGTGACCTCCCACTCTATTAGATGGAAATTGATTTTCTTCTTCCAGGCAAGTGAAAAATCCATAATGTGCTCCATCAGCTTGGTTTGTGCAGCACCACTAGCAATTGATGGTACAGGGGAAGACACAGCTCCTCAGATTTCATAAATCTCAGTTGCTTTTCTGATCATCAGAGTAAGCAGCCTGTGCTAAAGGAGTCTTCAAGCAGGTTGCAGAGAAGCTGGTCAGCACTTGCAGGCTGAGATGGATTTGACAGTGTTTGTGGATGAATAACTCCAGTAACACTTCACTGCTGTGAAGTCACCTGCCTCTACTGTATTACATGGCCACAAATCATAGAGTTTGCAAGTCACATAGGCTCCAAACTTAATTGGAAAATTACTACCCAAATGGCAGTGCACAGGTCTGCCTCCCTGGGTAGAAAGCAGAAGCTGAGATTTTCTCTTGGCAGCAGCAATTTACCTACCCCACTGCATCTTATAAAATCCAGTATTTATGAAAAATATTTGCCATACAATAAGATTAAGTAATGCCACATCTTTCTAAACTTTTAATTAGTATTCACCTGGACCAATGACTTGGATGTAGTGGGAGGTGTCCCTGCCTATAGCAGGGGGGTTGGAACTTGATGATCTTTAAGGTCCCTTCCAACTCAACTCTATGATTCTATGAGGGACTAGAGCACAGTGACAGCAAGTTTGCTGGTGACACCAAGCTGGGAGCAGTGGCCAACACACTAGGAGGCTGCACTGCCTCCAGAGTGAGCTGGACATGCTGGAGAGTTGAGCAGGGAGGAATTCAATGAAATTTAACAGGAGCAAGTGTAAGGTCTTGCATCTGGGCAAGAAGAACCCTATGTCTCAGTATAAGCTTGGGACAAACCTGTTAGAGAGTAGGGTAGAGGAAAGGGACCTGGGGCTCCTGGTGGACAGCAGGATGAGCACAAGCTGGAGATAAGAAAGAAATTCCTTATAGAGATACTGGAAGAGGTTGCCCATAGAGGTTGTGGATGCCCCCACCCTGGGGTGTGTAAGGCTAGGCTGAAGGAGGCACTGTTATACCATGCGCTTTAACTTCTATACCTGCCTGTGGCAGGGCGGCTGCAACCTTAAGGTCCCTTCCAACCCAAACCATTCTGTGATTCTATGACTGTTACTTTTACTGATTTTACTGCATTTCATGTGCATTTCACATTTTAAATTAATATATTCCAAGTAAATATATTCAACACAGATTTTCTTGGGATGAAGAATCCACAGGAGAGTCCTGCAGTGCTGGTAGTTCCTATGAGGCAGAGCCAGTTCTCTTATTCTGGATTTCCACAGAAGCAGCTACTCACACATGACCAGAGTGTCAAAGACTGGGCAAAACCTGGAGAGGGAATTGTGGCAGGCATAAATTTCACAGACACTCCTGCTTTTTAGTGCCCATTATATAGCCTGCAAAATTACTCTGTAAAAAATATATAAATGCATTTCTGTCTATGGAGATGAGTATATATATGAGATAAATTAGACATGGACTAATTAAGCCCTGCTGTATCTGGAAGGGCATGTCTATAGTTCAGTAAAAAGATCTGTCCTTTAATATTTGACTTAACTAAAAGATCAAAATGATAACAAAGGAACTATCATTAGGGCTCTGAAATGGATTAAACTTTAAAATTCAAGTCTGCAGAAATGACTTGCATTAAAAACCAGTGTGTCACTATTTTTATAGCCTATGATAGTTGGCAAGAAAATTCTTACTCAGTGGTACTAAATGATTCATCTAGTCCAGTGTTCTGCCTGATTGTAGTAGCAAAATGAGCTGCTAATCAGCAGGGGGAAACATATGAGCCTAGACAGTTTTTCAAAACCATTCACCCATTCTTCCCAACATCACAGAATCAGATTAGGCATGTACATGCCTCCAGATCCCTTTAGATTCTGTTTGTAGATCAGTCCATGAGTTTCTCCCTTTTTAAAACTGACATCCTACTAATTTAAGCAAGTACCCCTAATACTACATTATAGGATAAATAATATAGTCACTCAATCCTTCACTTCCATTGTTCTTCAGCCATCCTGCCTACACAGCTTCTCCTCAGCAAATTTAAGAGCTAAACTGTTCAGTATTTTCACATATATACTTCACACCTTGTGTTTGTTGCCTTTCTCCACATCCAGCTCTGTCTTGGGGTGTGAAGATCAGGACAGCATGAACAGCCAAAGCATGGCTGCTGGAGTTGGCCAAACACAGCCTTCTGTCTTGTTTTCAAAGTATCTCCTGACAGTGCTCATTATTTTGTCTTCTGTTGACAACTGCAGCACATAGACATGATCACTTCAGAGAAAAATCAACCTCTTTCCCGAGTTGTCCCAGTGTAATTTCACCAGCAAACATTTCAGATTATTTAACTGCTGTGTAGCATGGACATTTTTAACTTCTGAGATCAGAGCTAGTGTCCTCTACTGCTCTATTGGATCCCAAACTTCTGCAAGTTTTTCCCCACCTTTCCTGATGTGGCTGGGTGGAGGAATTAGGGCTGTTCTCTCTGATCCCCTACTGCCAGTTTTCTTTGCCTGCCAATTCAGCATCTCCTATCAGTTGAATGGAATGGCAGAGGATTAAGCCTGCTGTTACTCTTGCATGCAGCTGCAGTTAGGAGATGGAATTGACCTTTCTCTTCATTGGCCTTTTCCCCTCACCATTTACTCCTGTTCATTCTAAGCACAAACCTGGAGTTAGCAGAAAAGAAAACATTGTTCCTCCAGCATAAAAAACAGTGGGATAAGTGCTCTTTTCTGCCCTCCTGCCATCTTCACAGAAGTCATGTTTGTTGTGGGATTTTTTTGTTGTTTATGCTTTCCACCTGCTTGCCATGCACCAAAAATAAACTCACTTTTTCATTTACTCTTGGGAAAATGACGCATCAAACCAGGATACTAATGGAAGATGATGCTTTTAAGGTCCTCCCTAGCCATTTACAACTACCTGTGGTTTTGGTTTTAATCAGATCAAACACATTACTTCTAGGCTGCAGGAAGGCAATTTGAGGTTTATGCTTTTTTAGATGTTCTTTTAGAGTTTGTCCCAGGGCCAGTGATGATGACACAACAAGTTGTGAATTGCAGTTCTCTCAAGGAAAGGTGCTCATCCCAGAAAACCTTTTTTTAAAGGTCACAATGCTTTGTTATTTCCTTCAGTAGAATGCAAATCCACTACAATGTATTTTTAAGGGACTAAGGTTTTTTTGGTTGGTTGGTTTTTGAGTCTGGTTTTTTTGTTGTTGTTTTGTTTTCTAAAAGGGGAAGGGTGGGAAAGGAAAAAAGGAAAAATTTCCTGCTAGGCAGCTCCAACTGGCAGGATCTGTAAACACCTTCTCAGCTTTCCTAAAATTACATGAATAAGGCTTCTCCTATTTATGATTCTGTCCAGATGAGAGAAAAAAAATTCCTGTTCCATAGAACTCGCATAAATCAGAACACTTATGCTACTAATAAGAGCAACAGAATTTAAAGACAAAAAAACTTCATTGTAAAGTTGCAGTTAGTGTTTGACTTCTCCATAAAAAAACACAAGAAAAAAAATTGTTAAAGGTTTTGTAGCCACAACAGCTCAGACATGCTGACAGAAACAGTGCGTCAAGACATCACACTGCATAAACTTAACTCTGCTAACTTATGTATAAACTCAACACATCTATGCAGGAGGCAGAACTCCACCACATTTCCTAACCCAACTTCTATTCCTTTTAGTTCAATTTTCTCCTTTTCCTTACTTTCACCTGCCAAAGAATAGCACCTCCCTTATGAAGACAGGCTGAAGGAGTCACGGTCGTTCAGCCAGGAGAAAAGAAGGCTCAAGGGGACCACACAGTAGCTTCTCAATACCTGAATAGAAAGGCTGGGGGAGGACTTCTTCATGGGATATGTGATGGCAGGACTAGGAGTAATGGATGTATATTGGAAGAGGGGAGATTCAGGCTACATATAAGAAGTTCTTCACGGTGAGGGTGGTGAGACACCGGACCAGGTTGCCCAGAGAGGTTGTGGATGCCCCCTCAATCCCTGGAGGTGTTTAAGGCCAGGCTAGATGAGGCACTGAGCAACATCATCTAGTGGGAGGTGTCCCTGCCCAAGGCAGGGGGGGTTGGTACTAGATGATCTTGAAGGTCCCTTCCAATCCAAACTATTCTATGATTTTATCAACAACGGTTCAGGGGCTGCTCCAAAATTATTCATCTGCCCCGAGGGTCAAGCGTCCCAAGTCGCTAAGGAAGGAACAGACATCGGCTGAGGGTGGGGGGGTTAGGGAATTCACTCCTGTTGCTCTCTACCGCACTTTCTTGGGTTTTTCCTCACATCCCGGCTCTCTGCCAGTCACCCTCCGCTGTTTCTCACTGGGCTCTCCCCGTCCGTCACGATTTTACGTTAAAAGCATTTTCTTATACCACAGCAATAGTTCACGAAGCAGAAGATCATCAAGCTTAATTCCCCTCATAGAAAGTAGAAAAGGAGATTAACACTGCAGTATTACTTCTTTCAGTAGTCTAAATACCTATCTCCTTTTCGTCTTTTCTCCCCTCCCCACCCTTTTTTTTTTTTTTTCCTTCTCCTTTATTTTTTTTTCCTGGGGTTTGGATGTAGAGGTTGAAAACGACAGTCCTTATGACTCTGCTGGGTGGTGCGATGGTTTTGCATCTGGTTGGGATTTAGGCAGTGCTTATTCTGCCAATTTATCCAGGACATCTTCAAGGTTTGGGGGGGTTTTAGCTTTTTTTTTTTTTTTTCAACTTCAGAATTATAGGCTCACACTGCAGGCTTTGGGCACCCGCGCTGCTACTCGGAGTGACAAAACTAGTCTCAGAGGAGTAATGTTCTGCTTCTGGACTATCTTGGGATTGGGGGGTACATATCTTAGGTCACCATGCTTCGCCTTCCGTTTTCGAATCTGCAGTTCTAGGTCCTTTTACCACTACTTCTTTAGGGGAGCTGGAATTGTCGGAAGTCGATCCTTGACTTCGGCATCATTCTCCTGCGGGTGTTTCCGCAACGACAAAAAAATCTGTTTTACTTAACGGAACTGTGATAAACAAAAGTGATTTTTATAAATTTAGTAGCTTTATTTCAGGAGAAGTCCTAACAAGGCGAGAAGCAAAACAGAGCTGGGTAGTCAGCCGTAGACAGAAGCACACCCATTGGTGAAAGATTAGGTTATTTATAGGTTCACTACTACACTAAATATATACATATTCAAGCATCACTACAAATTCATTAACATATTTTCCCCTTCTTTCAACCACTTTTGCCTTTACTAGCTTTTTTCTTCTCTTTCTTTCCAAAGTTATATCTCACCCCTAAAGATAAGTGACATGCATTTAGCCTAAGCACTAAATATTAGTCTGCAATATAAAGGTAATAAAAAGCCTATTGCTAGACCCTAAAGAAAAAAAAAGAGCTACACAAAGTCTCTGTGATTCTGATGTTATCTGGCCTTGCTTGATGAAAAGCAGGGCTGTCTTGGCACACTAATTGCTACTCTGCAGCCTTATGCATCCAGCAGTGGCTGGGCTGCTCCTCATTCCCCTGGAATCTTCTGGGAGAGAGAACGGAGCTGGTCCTTGGTGACCCTAAGGAGCTTGATCTTGGTTTAATCTAGGCATGATTTAGGTGCAAATAGAGCATTTTCTCGAGTTGCTAATGTACAGATATATACAAAGGGAATAATGAAAAACAAACTTCTAGTCCCCTCCTGGAGAAGAGAAGGCTCAGGGGGGAGCTCGTACTAGCTTATCAATACTTGAAGGGGGCCACAGAAAGGCTGGGGTAGGACTTAACCATAAGGTAAGGGATGGCAGGACTAGGAGGTTTGGAACTAGATGATCTTGAAGGTCCCTTCCAACCCAAGCCATTCTATAAAAACATCCCATAGGGCTGACCTAATTGCCATCTACATTTCAGACAAGATGCCCAAGTGACATCAGTTATGAATTTATTGTCCCAAGCCCAGCACACCAGCTCTGACACTGCTGCTTCTTGTCCCTTATTCCCTCTTATAAAGGGGATACTTCGGAGAAGGCAAGCTCTTGCTCCCCCTCCTTTATCTTGAGCCTTTTAATTGTTCCCCAGGCTAGCTTACCCTCACCATCAGTTGCACACCTCCTTGAGCCAAGTTCCTCATTGCTAAAATTTGTTTTCAGCATCCAACTGAGGATTGACATGGAGATGCTGCTGTCCCATCCCTGGGCTGAACCACACTCTTGGAGCTGAACTCACACAAACTACACCAACAACACCTTGAGCTGAAACACAAAGCTAAAACAAGGCTTCTGCTCTCCTACTAAATATCTGACCTCAGGCAAACCCCAGACAGCATTAGGACAAGAAACACAAACACAAGGCAACCCCCTCCCCCTACCTAACCAACTGGGGGGCCAGCAGGCCCCCCAGCCTTTCTCCTCCCACCATGGCCCCTTGGAAAATGCAACTCACCAGTGATGTCCTGCAGCAGATACACCAGGAGGAGCATCCCTCAAGCCCCATGGGGGGGCAAATGGTGGCTGCTGCCCTTCCCCAATGGTATTAAATTGGAGAGTGGGCGGAGTGGGCTGATTTGGAAAATCTGGGGAGAGGAGGAGTCTCCAGTGGAGCCCAGGTGTGTTGGATTTGGGGAAAAATGGGCTGGAAAAGGGTTGGTGTGGGGCAGAGGCAGGAGATGGGAAAAGAGGAGTATGTGGGACCTGCCTAGAGGCAAACTGGGGGGAAAATTGGAAGGACTTGATTGTTCACCATAAGGGTGGTGAGACACTGGAAGGGGTTGCCCAGAGAGATGGTGGAGGCCCCCGCCCTGGAGATCATCCAGTTCCAACTCCCCTGCCATAAGCAGGGACACCTCCCACTAGACCAGGTTGCTCAGAGCCTCATCCTGCCTGGCCTTAAAAACCTCCAGGGATTGAGGGGGCATCCACAACCTCTCTGGGCATCCTCACCACCCTCACCGTAAAGTACTTCTTTCTTACATCTAGCCTAAATCTCCCCTCTTCCAATTTACATCCATTACTCCTAGTCATGCCATCACATATCCTATTAATAAGCCCTACCCCTGCCCCTTTCAGGTATTGAGAAGCTAGTATGTGGTCCCCCTTTAGCCTTCTCTTCCCCAGGCTTGATATCATGGAATATTTTGGGCTGGATGAGACCTTCAAATGCCATCTAGTCCACCCTTCTGCAATTAGCTGACATCTTGCACTACATGGATTGCTCAATACTGTTTCTAAGTAGAAGTCATGTCCCTTCTCTCTCAGAAATCCCTCTACAACTGTTCTCTCACCCTCATCCTAAGTTTTTTCTTAGATTTCTGTGGAGCCTCCTGTGTTCCAGTTTGCACACATTGCCCCTTGTCCTATCATTGGTTGTCACTGAGAAGAGCCTGGCTCCATCCTCCTGACACTCACCCTTTCCACATTTATAAACATGACTGAGGTCACCCCTCAGTCTCCTCTTCTCCAAGCTAAAGAGACCCAGCTCCCTCAGCCTTTCCTCAGAAGAAAGATGCTTTAATCCCTTCATCATCTTCATGCACTGTTCTCTCTCCTGCAGTTCTCTGGGTGGACCTGTGTTATCTCCTGTGGGGAAGCTGTGTTTGCAGTGGCACTCTGTGTGTGTTGGTCATGCTGAGTCAGAGGGAGAATATATCAGGTGAACTCCATGCTAAATATGCCCAGGAGAGGAAAACCTGTAATCCCCAAAATGCAGCAACAGGTAACCAGAAAATGGCCCAGCAGCTATTTCTCTAGTGCAGATTCTGAGCAGGCAAAAAAAAAAAAAACAAACACAAAAACCTGAGAGAAAGGAGCACTCTTACTCCAGCATGCAAGAGAGATGGTTTTATTTATTTCTTCTGTCCTCAGATTAATTTTTCCCCTCACTTCATACACCAATAAGACTTGATTTCTGAGCTTAAAGCCTTTTCTTCAGAGGACTTGTAGAAAGAAATTCTCAGGCAGATCCACTACAGTTAGAGCCAGCTCAGAGGCTTTTCATATATACATGACAAAACACAGTTATTTGTGAGCAGACATGAACAGTTTGGTGACTTTCATACTTCAGGGGAGCATGTCTGGATTATATGTAAATTTTTGTTCCTTCTCAATGAAATTATACTTTCATTAGGGTATATATGCACAGAATGATTCCAGCTTTGTGGATATACTGTGAATATGTGCATACATATAGATTAAGTCTGGAATAAGTGCCTATTTTTGGGATATTAAGAAACCTTGTGGATGAAAATATACTATTTATTATCCCTGTGCCTGGAGTTAGGAGTCACATGCAGCCACTACATTGAACATTGAAGCAAAGTTTGTTTGACAGTCAGCTGCAGGGGAAAACACTGGTCCAAATTCTGTACTGTTGAAAGCAAGGATGCTTTGTGCTCATTTTCATAGCCATTTTCTTCCTCCTCCCCCCCTTCAATCAGCAGTGACACCCTAGGGGAGTTCTGCATGAGGAAAAAGTCACACTCTTTGGGGTCTTATTATCTTGAATTAACTTTAAATTGAAGCAAGTTGCCTGCAGTGTGGCTGCCCATGAAGGTTCTCTGGGTATTCACGTGGTACAGAATAAAACAGTTCATCAATTCCACCTTGTTATTCCTCATTAAAGCCACTTCCTGCTATAACCACAACTGCAGAACACTTTGTGTCAAATTAACATTGAGATTTTGGAGCAGTGACCCCACAAATCATTGCTGGTACGTTGATCTGCTTGTGTCTGTAGTTGATCTCCAAGGAAAGGATTGGAATTATGGAGGTTAATAAGTTTTACTGCTAATTCCTATAATTCTTCCCTCTTTGCTGCAATATCCTCCTTGCTAATTTATGCTGCCAAGAGGTAGCACAGAGGAAATATCAGTCCCTTCTACAGCCTTTGCAGTGTTTTGTCCAAACAAATCCTTGCTAATCTATCTCAAGCCATGTAAGCAACAGTGAAGAGGGTGTTTCTGGGAGCTAGGATGACTGTGGCTTAATCTCAGCAAGATGTTATTCCTTGGGTATCCCAACAAGCAGAGTTTCTAAACCACAGCTTCAGGGCTCTGCCAAGCAGCACTGAACAACTGAGATTTAATGCACTGATAGTCTGAGTGTTTGACAGCATTGCTCTGGACACAAAGCCCCCTTTTCTAGTCATCTCCTTAGACATTTTCCAGGATGCTTACCCATTCACTGCCAGCTCTGCTCAGGAAATTGATACCAGTAATAGTTACTGTCTGAGTTACAGAACACTTCAGTCTGGAAATCATCCAGAGCTTAAAACCAGCTCAGATAGAGCAGGTGGCACAGGACTGATGATTTTACACAGGTTTTTGGGAAACCCAGTTAGGTTTATCATTATCTCCACAACCTCTCGGGGCAACCTGTTCCATTTTTTGACTACCTTCAAAGCAAAAAGAGTTGGAATGTATGTTCAGATGGGGTTTCCTGGTTTGTTTTGTTTTTTTCAAATCCACGCCCATTATCCCTTGTCTTGTAGCCCACTGAGAAGCATCTGTCTAACTTGTCTTCACTCACAGCCATCAGATATTTGTCCATAATGATAAAATTCACCTGAGCTTGCTTTTCTCCTGTTTGAAAAGTCACACTGTCTCAGTCTTTCCCCATGCAAAAAATGCTTTAGTCCTCTAATCATCCTTGTGGCCCTTTGCTGGACTTGCTCCAGTAATCCCATATCTCTCTCATACCGAGGAGCTCAGAAACAGACCATCCACTCTGCATGTGGTCTCACCAGTGGCAAGTCTCTCACATATATCAGTTTTTCAAGTCTATTAACATAAAGTGTAAGCACTGTGATATTTAAATCTCTTAATGATGGAAAATACCCATCCATGACATGTTGTGATTGCCTTGAACTGGGCAGGAAGGAGTTAAGAATTCATTGGATCCCACAGGAAGATGGATTCTTGAGAAAATCTCAAGTCCATCCTCCTGCCCCAAAGCTATTCTTCATAGCTGTTTAATTCTTGATGTGCATTTCTCATCTTCTTGTGAAGTCCTCCACTGACAGAGACAGGAACATTTCCCCAGGCAATCTTCACTCTTGGTACTTCAAAACCATTGCCTGCTACTGGTGTCCAGCATCTAATGAGCTTCTTCTTTGGCACATCTTTGGTCCGTTATTGTCTGTTCTTGACACTAGATATGTTAATGCATTTGTTTAGGAGAAAAGCATGTATTTATGTTTTGTTGTCTCTTCCTGATAATTCTTTTAAGCTAAATAAGGTCCAAATTAGCTTTGTTCCTGCCCATGGAGGGTTGGAACTAGATGACCTTTAAGGTCCATATAGAAAGAACATGGAGACTAAGAGACTTTGGAAACTGTGAAAAAAGCTTGAAACTAGAAAGAAGGCTTTCTTTGCAAGCAAGAAGTAATAACAAATTTTCCTAAGACTGCATAGCACTAATGAAAGATCCCACATTTGTAACAGGGTTTTATTTCTAAAATAAATGGTTGTGAGTTAAAACAAATGGAGTTTCTTCATCCCATGGGGTAGGAATGGCACTAATGAAAGTTCCCACATTTGTAGTTGGATTTTATTTCTAAAGGAAATGGCTGTGAGTTAAAAGAAATGGAGTTTCTTCATCCCATGAGGCAGGAATCAAAGTCAACACTCATATGGCTCAGGATACTTAAGCTATTTTTTAGCTTAAGATGGAATTAAGCAAATACTGTAGGCAAATATGGGAAAATTTGATAGATATGTCATATTTGCTATTTGTAAAAAACTGCACTTGCTCCAGGCAGAGCATGAATTTATACATACTTTTGTCAGCCAGACTTCTAAATGCTGATTATTCCTGAAAGAAAAGATTGTTTTGTGGCAGATTTGTCAGTACTGTGATGACTGCATTTTTTTATATGTATATTAATATATATTTGTCTGTTCCATAGGATATATTATTTAGGAAATGACCCATAGATTTACAATTCAACTTCTGAAGTAAGGATTACACTTTATTTCATGTTATTTTCAAAGACCAAAGTGTCAGAGAACAGTATTTAAAATACTCAAGAAGTCACCACCATATGGGAGGTCATGTCTGTGGAATTCTACCTCAAGAGAATCAACAAGATGTACATAGACTGACTACAAATAGAGCATAAGTGTTCACAGGAAAAAAAAGTCCTCCCAAATGTTGTGACTAAGGCAACCTTTCAATACTTCTAATTCCAAGAACAACTCTTTACAGAATCACCTAGACCAGGTCACACAGGAAAGCATCCACATGGGTTTTGAGTGTCTCCAGGGAAGGAGGCTCCACACCCTCTCTGGGCAGCCTGTCCCACTGTTCTCTCACCCTCACCCTAAGCTTTTACTTATATTTCTGTGGAACCTCCTGTGTTCCAGTTTGCACCCATAGCTCCCTCAGCCTTTCCTTAGAAGGGAGATGCTCCAATCCCTTCATCATCTTCATGGCTCTGTACTGGACTCTCTCCATCACTGCCCTTCTTCAACTGAGTTTGCTGTGCCTTGAAACCAGTGCTTTATACAACATAAATTACCTTTTTAAAAATAAATTACAGTTCTTTTCAAAGATACATAAAAAGAGGAGAAGTTCTGGTTCTAATGAAGAGGTACAGAAGGGCACAGCTGGGCAACCTGACATTGGTGCTCACAAGACAGATGTTGCTTTTTGCAGACACCAACCACACCATGACTGTTGCCTCTGCTGATTTTGTCCTTGACAGCAGGAGAGAGTGGGATGAGCAAAACCACTCCTGACATTTTGAAGCCTGTGCTGGAAAGCCAGGGCAGCACAGAAGAAGTGGAACTGTTTCACATTATGCACACATGAATTCAAATAATACAAGTAGAACAATTACAGGACATGATCCAGCCAGCTGAAAAGCTGTGTCTCCACTGAAATTCTAGCTGAAGTATTTCAGTCCACGAGTATTTAGCTAGAGGCAACCCTGCCTCAAAACACAACATTTTCCAAAATCAGTTTTGAAAAATAGGCCCTCTGGAGGTACTTTTTTAGATACTTCTTGATTTAAATAAGGTAGCTTGTAAAGGAACATCTATTGCCCCGAGATTTGCTCATACTCACAAAAGGCAGATCTGCCCTATTTTGGAAACTGAAGCCTTTGGCATATTATGGGTTATGCATAATTTAACCTCTTAGCAGTGTATTTTAAAGGATCCACATAAAAATATCTATGCAGTGGCTGCAGAGAAGTCACATTACTTCTGAAATAACTTTTAGATCTATTTTTCCTTTATCCTGTTTTCTGTTGACACAGATCTAGGTTTCAAGTCATTCCAAAACACCCCAGTAGAAATTCACGGGAAGTTTTCACTGAACTGGCAAACCTTCCCTACAAATGTTGGGTTTGAGGTAAGATAGAGAATTCTCCACTTAATTTTTTACACTCTTAGTAGAGAGACCTGAACAAGGAGCATGGAAGGGACACAAAGAAAAAAAAAAAAGAAAAATAAAGCTTCTGTGAGATGTTTGCTTTGTAAATTTTAATGCAAAGTTAAATACTGAGAGTAAATAAAGATCATCCTGTGCTTGTTTGTTTTCTGAGGATCATGGTCTGCTTTATATGTTCTAATACTGATGGTTTGGTAGGAACTACTCTTAGAAATAATGTCCTTAATACATAGACATAGAAATTCTTCTCCATGGAAAGCCTGTTGGCACAGAATAGGCAATTTTGCTGTTAAAGAAGCTCTAAATACAAAACAAAAGAACATTATTCTGTACTGCTCAAAAACGTAGGAGGTGAAAGTATTCTGAATGACATTTACTGAAGATGCAAGTAATAGTACTGTGATTACTTTCAAAATTCCAGTATGCTTTCAAAGGAGAGGAATTTAAGGACCAAGAAATCTAAAAATTGTTGATGGATTCCATTATTTTTTTTTCATGTCTCACAACTCTGTGATTTCACTGTGTATATATTCATGCTTCTGCCCTGCATAGTAGTGGGGAGAAAAAATTGGGGTTCCTAAAAAACCCATCAGCAAAAACTTCTGGAATTCATTACAGGAAATAGTTTTTCACCTTAAGAAAGAAAATTAATTGTGCATAAGTTTGCAGAAATTAATTACTGCCTTAGTCATGGCATAATTGCTTAAACATTTTATATGATATTCTCAGTTATCCTCATTTTGTATGTTGTTTCCATCTGCTTGAAAAAATACATGGGATATATTAGGTACCTAGCATTATTAGAAATTCTAACTGTTGATGATTACTTGTGATGTAAATTATTTTAAATGGATGTGCATTAATAAGACTCTAATAAATGTCTCTATCTTATTGCTTAAAAAGCCTTAATTACACTATTTTAGAGTGGATTTTTTTCAGATTTTTTCTTTTGCCAGGAGTTCTGAGTAACTTAATGCCTCACCCCTCTGTATTGTAGGTAAAGTCACTGCCTTTATTTTTACCATGTATGCATGAACCCTCTATGCTTTTTTTTTTAATCTACGTTTTCTCTTTAGTCTATAAAGATCCCTTCAGATCTGCAGAAGCTCATGCACCTGTCACATCAAATGGTTTTGTCTGGGTTTTTTTTGGGGAACATTAATACCCCTGATTCACACACTGAATGCAGGAAGGGCTAGCCTTCTGGTTTGATTCAACAATTTACATCCCTACCTCCCAGGGAGATAAAGTACTTTGATTTTTTTTTTCCTCCACCAAATGCTTTCATATGTTTGCATTTCAGGACACTAAAAGACCTGTCAATCCAGTTGATGCTTAATTTCTTGGGATTCAAAAGGTATTTACATGCTTCTTGCAAGATGCAGTATCTTCTCAGGGGGTTTTATTTAAATTTGTGCAAGTGAAATAGTTTTCAATGCTGTGATTTGATAACAGACAAGCAATAAATTGTTTACTGCAATTAACATAAACCCCTGAAAGCATTTGGACACATTTTCAAACTTAAATTCTATCCTTATGAAACAGGAAACTCTAACAAGAAAAGATGTTGGCATTTGCTTGAAGGTATTCCTCTTTCAGCTAAACTGCTTCCAGCAAGAAGCAGGCTCTAATGAGTATTTCTGTTCCTGAAACAAGGCCCTGTGACACTCTGATTTTTCCTGAGAGGTACAGGATTACCACTTTCATGGGAACTGGAGCCTAAATTCCCAGCACAAACTTGCAAAAGCAGAATTGTGTAGGAACATGATCCAAACCATAGAATGGTTTGGGTTGGAAGGGATCTTAAAGAAAATCCAGTTCCAACCCCCTTGCCATGGGCAGAGACACCTCCCACTACACCAGGCTGCTCAGTGCCTCATCCAGCCTGGCTTTAAAAACCTCCAGGGATTGAGGGGGCATCCACAACCTCTCTGGGCAACCTGTTCCTGTGTCTCACACCCTCACAGGAAAGAATTTCTTGTCTCCAACCTGAATCTCTGCTCTTTCAATTTGCATCTGCTATTCCTCGTCCTGCCATCACATATGCTAATTAAAAGTCTTACCCCAGTCTTTCTGTAGCCTCCTTCAGGTATTGAGAAGCTACTATGAGGTCCCCCCTGAGCCTTCACTTCTCCAGAATGAGCAACCCCAACTCCTCCTGTCCTCAGAAGGAAGGTGCTCCAGCCCTTTCACCATCTTGGTGGCCTCTGGACCCGCTCCAACAGCTCAATGTCCTTCTTCTGTTGAGGGCTCCAGAACTGGACACAGTAACTCCAGGTGGGGCCTAACCAGAGCCCAGTAGAGGGGCAAAATCACCTCTCTTTACCTGCTGGTCAAACTTCATAGAATCATAGAATAGTTTGGGTTGGAAGGGACCTTAAAGATCATCGAGTTCCAACCCCCCTGCCATAGGCAGGGACACCTCCCACTAGATCAGGCTGCTCAGTGCCCTGTCCAGCCTGGTCTTGAACACCTCCAGAGAGGGGGCATCCACAACCTCTCTGGGCAACCTGTTCCAGTGCTTCACCACCCTCACTGTAAAGAATTTCTTTCTTATGTCAAGTCTAGATCTACCCCCCTCCAATTTATATCCATTGTTTCTGGTCCTCCCATCCGATTTCATATTAAAAATTACTTCCCCTGCCTTTCTGTAGGACCCCCTCAGGTATTGATAAGTTACTATGAGGTCCCCTCTGAGCCTTCTCTTCTCCAGGCTGAACAACCCCAACTCCTTCAGCCTGTCCTCATAGGGCAGTTGCTCCAACCCTTTGATCATCTTCGTGGCCCTTCTCTGGACCCTCTCCAACAGCTCAATGTCCTTCCTGTGTTGAGGGCTCCAGAACTGGACGCAATACTCCAGGTGTGGTCTCACCAGTGCTGAGTAGAGGGGTAAAATCACCTCTCTTGACCTGCTGGTCACACTCCTCTAGATGCAATCCAGGATTTGGTTGGCCTTCTTGGCTGCAAGTGCACACTGTTGGCTCATGTTGAGTTTGTCATCAACTGACACACCCAAGTCTTTCTCTACGGAGCTGCACTCAAGCCACTCTCCACCCAGCCTGTATCTGTGCTTGGGAAACGAGTTGGGATGGGTCCAAAAGTAGTTTTGGGACAAGAGGACAAGCATGGATTCCAGCTGGAGCTCTAGATCTCCTCCCTCAAGGTGGTAATGACTTTGGGCTGGTAGAACTTACTGGTTTCAAAAGCGGTTTTGTTCTGGCCGTAAGAAAAGCCTGTGTTGGTGGTGGAAGAGCCAGAAAGCCCTGTGGCTGTGCTGGAGGTGGCCGTGGAGGACCCAAAAAGTCCTGCAGCTGCTCCTGCTCCTACAGGATTGGAAGGTCCTTTCCCGTTGGCCTGGTAGTCCTCCAAACGCAGCTCCTCCGTCCTGATGCAAACCAGGATTGGGTTGCCTTCTGGGCTGCAAGTGCGCAATCCTGAAGAAAATAAATTTGTTAAATATTTTCTCAAATACCAGGATGGGTATGTAAAATTATGGCAAGTGGTCCAGCAGCCTCTCTCAGGTGCATAGTAGGAGAGCACAGGAAAAAGAAATATCCTAGTGGGAGAGCTGTGCTTTTTTGTCTGTGTTTATCCAGCAAAATCCCCTCAAATTGTAGAAGATTACCAACTAACGCTGCAAGAAGTATGCTTAATTCTGCTATTGTTTTCCATCTCAATGGTGTTTGCAACAACATTGGACTGTTAGGAGAGAGATAAGTCATCTGCAGAACTGTTTGTTGGTTTTATTTTGTTCCAAATAACCTTCCTGGGTTTGTGTCTTAACAAACATTAAAATTGTTTACAAAAAAATCTGTTAAAGATAATATAGAGCTGCAATTTTGAAAGGGATTTTAGGGTGGGGTGGCTGGATATGACTAAACCCGTGTCCTTTTCAACTTTACGATGTATTAAAAAATGTGAATTTTGACAGCTTTTTTAACATTTCTGCCCTGAAGAGAAGGATTTGGCGGTGTCAGTGGATGAAAAACTCAACACGAGCCACCAGTGTGTGCTTGCAGCCCAGAAGCCAAATAATCCTGGGCTGCATCAAGCGAAGTGTGACCAGCAATAACAGGGAGGTGGATTTTGCCCCTCTACTGGGCTCTGGTGAGGCCCCACCTGGAGTTACTGTGTCCAGTTCTGGAGCCCTCAACAGAAGAAGGACATTGAGCTGTTGGAGCAGGTCCAGAGGAGGCCACCAAGATGGTGAGAGGGGTGGAGCAACTGCCTTCTGAGAACAGACTGAAGGAGTTTGGGCTGTTCAGCCTGGAGAAGAGAAGGCTCAGGGGGGACCTCATAGTGACTTATCAATACCTGAAGGGGGACTTTTAAATAGGATATGTGATGGCAGGACGAGGAATAGCAGATGCAAATTGGAAGAGCAGAGATTCAGGCTGGGGACAAGAAATAAAATTCTTTCCCGTGAGGGTGGTGAGACACAGGAACAGGTTGCCCGGAGAGACTGTGGATGCCCCCTCAATCCCTGGAGGTGTGTAAGGCCAGGCTGGACGAGGCACTGAGCAGTCTGGTCTAGTGGGAGATGTCCCTACCCATGGCGGGAAGCTTGGAACTAGATGATCTTTAAGGTCCCTTCCAACTCAAACCATTCTATGATTCTTTTGTTGCCCTACTTTGAAAGACATTGTTGCCCTATTATGAATAATTCGTTGCTTGATTAGTCATATATATTTTCAACTCATCCAAGTTGCTTTCTGAGCATTGTTCATTTTGTATTTTAAATGCATTGTTCACGTTCTCAGCAAAAGGAGCTAGCCATGATGCCTCAAAGGGAGCTTATTTCATATTCCCACTTAATTAGAAGATCTAGTAGTCTTGACAAGTTTCTCTCATTTGGCATGAGGAGCTTTTATTTCACGTGAACTTGAAGTTGTTTCTTAAAGATCATCTTTTCTGTGTCCCTGAGACATTTTCCCACACTCCTCTTTCTTTGGAATCTTTCATTCAAACTGTCATTGTGTGACATAAAATTGCTTGAGTTGGAAGGGACCTTAAAGATCATCTAGTTCCAGTGCCCCTGCCATGGGCAGAGACATGTCCCACTAGACCAGGTTGCTCAGTGCCTCATCCAGCCTGGCCTTACACACCTCCAGGGATTGAGGGGGCATCCACAACCTCTCCGGGCAACCTGTTCCTGTGTCTCACCACCCTCACACGAAAGAATTTCTTTCTTACCTCCAGCCTGAATCTCCCCTCTTCCAGTTTGCATCCATTACTCCTAGTCCTGCCATCACATATTCTATTAAAAAGTCCTACCCCTGCCTTTCTGTAGCCCCCTGAAGGGGGTATTGAGAAGCTTCTCTGATGTCCCCCCTGAGCCTTCTCTTCTCCAACCTCAACAACCTTAACTCCTTCAGCATGTCCTCAGAAGGGAGGTGCTCCAGCCCTCTGATCTCATACAGAAGCACAAATGACTGCTTCCAAAATGAGAAATAAAGACTATTTTTGCTTGTAGCAGTTAAGAAATACAACTTTTACTAATCAGCCAAATTTAAGATGTATTAATTTCTGGAAGTTATAATGTAATAATAAAGATGTTTCACAAAGGAGACTTCCCCATTTAACTGCCTTGTTATGGATGAGCAGTAATTTCATTTAAAATGGTCTTATTTCTGATTTAACAGTGATGAAGCTCTGATGTAACTGCTGCAGCACTGACTTTATGGCTGAAAACATAAAGAATGTAACAATTAATTGATTCCCCCTTTTTATATACATTATTAGTTGTGACGTGTTCTGCTTGTTGCCCACTAGCAAGTTACCTTGGTAGGAGAAACACTGGCCCTGCATGATCCATGACAAAATTTGTGCTGATGAAGTATTTACAGGTCTGGACCAGGAACTGATAAATCAGATTAACTGCGGTTGTCCCTTTATGAAGCATTCTGTGCTACCTACATACTCCACTTATGTTGAGCCTTCCTTTGTTGGAATTACTCACAGATATCCCATACTTCAGGAGAGGAGATGCTTGTGCTTCAACTACAGAAGTATTATGAGAATATATTTCACTCTTCCTTTGGAAATTATATTAAACAAGAGATTTCCAGGTTTGGAACAAGAAGAAAGCAAGAGAGTAAATTTGAGCAAAATAGATGCATGCAGACTTCTTTTACACCATCCCAGGAGGAGCACTATGACAGCAGACAACTTGCTAGCTGCACAATTTGTAAATGAAAACTTCCTTAATGAGGCCAGGATTTGGTTTCATATTTTATCTGTGAGAGTTTTATTCAAGACTATGAATGTGAAAAGTATTTGAATCATTTCCTCACTAAATAGCAGTGATGAAAATTAAGTGAATGGATCTCATAATCTCCTACTTCAGTATCTGAATACCTAATTGATTCACATTCTGAATGCATAATTGTAAGCTTGTAGGATATAGTAGGGCCTTAACTGATCTCAAGTCTATGTGACCAGTATCTGCTGAATCATTAAGGCCAGACATGCTCTACAATGGTCACTGATGATGTTTCTCTCTTTGTGAAACTGCACAAATTGGGTGTCAATTCAGAAAGAAGCAAGTGTGGGTAGATTGAAGAGGAGAACTCACGGCTACCTTCAGGGAATATTTTTTTCATTTTATGTTCTTGTATGAATATGATTTCTTATTTTATGTTCTGAGTCTGCAGAGGCTGTGCTGTTAACCTAACAGTGTTTTGGTGGTCACTGGCAAGAGCAGAGTCATTCTGTAGGATGGGTCCAGCAATGCCAAAACCAAGGAGAACAGTATGGGCAGTAATGTCCCCAAATTCTAAATATATAGGCACAGAGCTCTGTAGGATCAGAAGATGGAGAAGTGCTTTCCTGGGAGTGTTGGTGCAAGAGCACAAGCCTCAATGGCTCTGGTGGACTGGGGTGAAAAGCATGACTGTGACTGACCTGTGTCATATCTGTGGCATGACAGCATCATGTCTGGCTTGAATGGAGTGAGCTGGGTCTCTCTAGCTTGGAGAAGAGGAGACTGAAGGGTGACCTCGTTCAAGTTTATAAATATGGAAAGGGTGAGTGTCAGGAGGATGGAGCCAGGCTCTTCTCAGTCACCTCCAATGATAGGACAAAGGGCAATGGGTGCAAGCTGGAACACAGGAGGTTCCACAGAAATAGGAGGAAAAAAAAATAATTTCACACTGAGAGTGACAAAACACTGGAGCAGGCTGCCCAGAGAGAGTGAGTGTGGGGTCTCCTTCTCTGACAAGATACAAAACATGCCTGGACTCCTTTCTGTGTGACCTGAACTGGGTGTTACAGCTCTGGCAGAGGTTTAGGACTAGATGATCTCTCAAGGTCCCATCCAATCCCTGACATTCTATGATTCTATCTGGGTATTGGTCAAGATTTGACCTTTGTCGCATAGGTACAACTCAGACAACTGTGAGCTGCATGTTGTATGTTTTATTGTGTTGAAACATCACCTACAGTCTTGCACCCCCCTGTTTCTAACGTGACAGGAATGCAAGATGAGTTCTATACTGAAGTGATATGATTCAGGAGCATATTGTCAAAAGATGCCCTCTCCACTTTGGGTCCTGGCACATTGCTATTGTAACAGATGGTTCCTCCCCGAAGACCTAAAATTCTCAGGTACTGAGCAGCACTGACTGAATAGAGACTTAGGGATATAAATTGAAGCATCCAAAAAAAAAATTAAAAAAAGCCACAAATATACAGTAGCACAGCTTAGAAGAAATAATCTCAGCAAAAGAGCATGAAACAATGGTAGATAAATTTTGTTAACCAAGAAGCACTGCCACATGTGGCAAATCCAATGATGATGAATTCTGTTCTGTTCTAGCCTCCAGGAAAAATATTCTTCATAACTGTCTGTATATTTTCATGTTCCCAACCATTCACACAGAAACTAATACAGTATTTTCTGCCTGTTTTTTTCACTTGTAGTTTCTGGTAAATATTTTTCTGTTCTGGTAGTTGTAGGCTGATAGCAACACATGAAGTTATGGTTCTTAACATGAAAGCTGAGTACAACAGAGATGAAATCATCTGGCAGGTTTTTCTCTAGCTAACAATAAGTTGTTTTCCTGTGTTTTTCCATTCATTTTAAAAAGTAATTGCCATTTTCTTTTACTGAACTTAGGATTTCTCACCCTAGATAGATTGGTCGACTCCATCCTACACAAAAACTCCAAACAGAACATAAGCTAAGCCATTATATAAATCTTCTATGCTGCTGGAGAGCCCAGGCTCTTGTTTAAGTAATTTTTTTTTTCTTAATAGTGTTGCAAATGAGATGAAAAGATTTTGATCTGATAGTATCAAAGAAGCCTTAGATTTCCAGCAAAGCCCTGGAGGCTCTTAATAAATTATGATTTTTTTTCCCCCTCCCAAAATAGGCATATTCTTCTTACTAATTATATTTTTAAATGTTCAATGGATCAACAGCTGCTATTGCAGACTCTTTTGGAATAGGCAAAAGAGGAGCATTTTTTTAAAAAATGGATTTTACCTTCAAAGTGGCTTGTAAAAAAGCTCAGTTTATACTTACAAAAAAAAAAAAGTCTTTGATGGACTGGATAGTCTGTCTGGTCCTAAAAATAAAAAAAAGGAGTCCTGGGAGATCTGGGATTTTAGAGAATCATCAAACTTCACTCTGTTCTCTTAAAGAGGGAAGAAATTGCCCTGAGTATATTCTTACCTCAGGCAACCTCACCACAGCTCAGGGTACTTAAGAATGGTGAGGGGGGACCTAATGAAAATGCATTATAGATCACAAAGTGATTTAGTTTTGGGGGGTTTCTTTGTTGTTTTGAGGGGGTTTTTCCTCCTTTTTTTCTCTCCTCCAAATCTTCCTAGTCTGTTCAACTTCAAAGACTGCCTTAGAGATAAGAAACTAGGATTTTGCAATTGAAACTAGGAGACTGGTAGTTTTGTCCCCAGGAATTTTGGGAAAAGAAGCTTGGTCTGGTTCTGAGGATCTAGCTGCAAGATGTAACTGGTGAGAAAGAACAGACAGCTCTTAAAACAAGAAAGCATGAAAACAAAAGCACCAAAATAATGGCACCCTACTGGACTCAAGATGGACACAAACATTCAGGCTAAGGGTGGGTCAGGAGATATGTAGTCTGTGTTTTGGCCTTATCTGATGTGTGAAAGAAATAAACCCTATAATATAGTGATTATACTCCAGGAGAAGTAAGTCTCATAATCCAACAGCATTTAGAAAAATTATAAAATTGTGTTACCTAACCAG
Organism: Turnix velox; assembly: GCA_013400935.1. Lineage (NCBI taxonomy): Eukaryota > Metazoa > Chordata > Aves > Charadriiformes > Turnicidae > Turnix > Turnix velox. The sequence goes on from VZTY01007463.1 coordinate 23,605, forward strand.
GCAAAGTATCTGCCTGGTTTCAATGTTTGTTTGCTAATTTTACTTTCTTGAATTATATCAAATTTTCAGCTCTATTTAAGTTTAATTAAAATAGAGTGCAAACCCTCCAGCTTTCAGACTCAAGAATGACACCAAAATTGGACCAGAACTGGACACAATATTCCAGATGTGATCTCACCAAGGCAGTGTAGAGGGGGAAAAGAACCCCTCTCCAACTACTGACTATTGATCACAGAATGTCAGGGATTGGAATGGACATCAAGAAATCATCTATTCCAGTCCCTGTCCTAGAGCAGGAACTCCCAGATCAGGTCACATAGAAAGGTATCCAGACAGGGTTTGAATGTCCTCAGAAAAGGAGACGGCATACCCTCTCTGGGCAGCCTATACCACTATTCTGCCTCAATCACCCTGACAGTTCTTATTTCTGGGGAACCTCCTGTGTTCCAGCTTGCACCCACTGCCCTTTGCCCTATCATTGGAGGTCACTGAGAAGAGGCTGGCTCTATCCTCCAAACGCTCACCCTTTACATATTCATATACATGACTGAAGTGTCCCCTCAGTCTCCTCTTCTCCCAGCTGAAGAGACCCAGCTCCCTCAGCCTTTCCTCAGAAGGAAGATGCTCCAATCCCTTTATCAACCTCGTGGCTCTATGCTGGACTCCCTCCAGCACTACCATGTTCTTCAGCTGAGGGCCAGGGAACTGGGCACAATACTCCAGAGGTGGCCTCACCTGAGCAGAGTAGAGGGAGAGGAGAACCTCTCTCCACCTGACTATACCCCTTATACTACCCTCCATTTACTGTACCACATTATTGTGGCCAGCTTTCATCATATACAGAGGCTCTATAGTAGCACTATGCACAGTTTGCAAACATATAGCAACTCTTCCTAAATGCACAGAGCAGGTAGCATGGAATGACTAAGCATGAGCTTGCTCACCTCGCCCAGTATGGGCATCTGCTGAATCTATGATGCTCAGTCAATCATTCTGATGGGAAAGTGACAGACTCTTCTCAGCTCTTGGAACAGGCTACTTCTTGATATTGTCAGCTTTTCACTTTTTCATTCTTCTTCTAGGTTATCTCTTCAGTAGTTCACATCTTCTCTTGCCAGTGTTATTCTTTGAGTTCCTGAGTCACTTCTAGCAGGACAACAACTTAACTTCTGTCTTGGTTTTTATTTCTTCTCAAACAGGTAAGTCCTGCAGAGTATTAGGGCAAGAAACACAAGGCAACCCCTCTCCCCCTGCCTAACCAGCAGGCCCCCCAGCCTTTCTCCTCCCACCGTGGCCCCCTAGGAAATGCAGCTCACCAGTGATGTCCTACAACAGAAACACCAGAAGGAGGATCCCACGGGGAGCAAATGGTGGCTATTGCCTTCCCAGATGGTGTTAAATAGGAGAAGGGGTGGAGGGGGCTGATTGGGAATAGCTGGGTAGGGGAGGAGACTCCAGTGGAGCCCAGGTGTGTGGGATTTGGGGGAAAATGGGCTGGAAAAGGGTTGGTGTGATGTGTGTCTATATTTATCCTAATCATAGACCAGTGAGATTTTGAATGCTTTCACTGGTCATTTGTTTGGAGGTAACATGTGCACTCAGTCATCTGCTCTTCCCATCCCAAGAAACATAAATCAGAGAACAATCCCTGTTGTTAATCAGTTTGGTTTTGTTGCTTCTGTCAACATGAAGAATAATCCAGAGTCCATTAAATTAAAAGATCTAAGTTTTATATGTACTATTTCTCACTGCTCTTTATCATTTGGTACTTTGATTTCACCCTGTTTATGTTGGTTTATTTATGAGGATTTTTAAATCTTTTTTAAATTTTTTTTTTCTCCATGACAGTGATATATAAAATTAATTTTCTCTAAGAAACTAAAAGCAAATAAGTCCAGCAAGGTTCAAGGTCTGTCGATTGTATTGTATTTCAGATTAGTATGCAGTAAAAAAAAAACCAAACAATAAAAGAGGCATCAGAATGTAGTTTTTATTGATTCAGCATATCTACAAAAGTAGATTCTATATATTCTTATTTCAACAACCAATTAGTGGCTGATTAATTCAGAAAAAGTTGTCACAGCTTTTGCGTTATGCAGCCAACTGCTAACAGTTTTCCTCAGCTGTTTTCTGAGGAACAGCATCAATAAATCTGATTTTCCTCTGTCTCAGACAGTTGAACTAGGATGAGTTCTCCTAGGCTCCCAGGTGGCTAAAGCCACAGGAAAATTGATTCCTATCATCCTTCAGTTGAGAACAGAGCTTCAGAACTTATCTTTGGTCATTGGTCAAATTGAGCCTCAGGTTATTTGGACATTTGCTTCACAGATTTTTATCAACACTGTTTATCCAAGAAGTCTGTAACTTGTTTACAAGCCCAGCTGGCAGAGCCTTGAAGTGAGCTCTGGATTATGTATTTCTGTGAAACACACAATTCACAGTTTTGTGAAATCACAACAAACAGTTCTGTGTTCTATTCCAGTGTCTGCACCTCAAATTACCTGTTAGTTGGGGTATGTGTGAAGGAAGCTCCTTGGATCACCATTAAGTACATATCTAGTGATATCCGCTGGATACTTAAAAAAAATCATACAAAAGAGCTATAACACAGAAGTGCAGTAAGAAGCCTACACTGCTCTCTAACAGCTCAGTCCCGAACTTAAATTGACACGTGGGGTTGTTCTTGTTCTAGTTATTACTTTAGTGCAATATCTAAGAGTGCTCAGTAATACTCTGAAATCCATACATCTGCATTCATTTCTCTTAGAAGGGAAATCTCTGTGTAATAAACAAAGGATCACAAACTTTGCATGTAAAACCAGAACTCTCTCCTAGAAGTATTTCTTTGATTATGTGACATTAATTGCACAATATGTTGCAACTAGGCAGAAATTAGGCTATCAGTGTCCTTGAAGTTAGACTCAGTTAGTCTCATCTTGCTCTTCTTTAACACAGTCCTCACTGAGCTTGGACACAAAAGCGAAGTCAGTGGCTTGTGTCAGTACTGGCAGTGTGATAGTATAAGGTTGAAGGTATAAGGTTAAAGTTATATGGTTAAAGGTATAAATTTAAAGGTATAAATATTTTCTAATCACTTTTAAATTTGATCTGATCTTCAGGATATGTAAGTCAGATGTCTTCAGAGAGGTTTTCTAGTAATTTCTAGTAAAATGTTTTCTAGTATAATTCTTTACAGTGAGGGTAGTGAAACAGTGGAACAGGTTGCACAGAGAGGTTGTGGATGCCCCCTCTCTGGAGGTGTTCAAGGCCAGGTGTCCCTGCCTATGGCATGGAGGTTGGAACTTGATGATCTTTAAGGTCCCTTCCAACCTGAATTGTTCTATGATTCTATGATTCTGTGATGAGTTGAGTCTCGTGAAACTTCAGAAGGGCAATGTAATCTGAGAGAGGCACCAGGCAAAGAAGCTAGAGGCTATCTCTAGCTCAGCAGCAGGAAGGACACCAAGTTTTAGATTCTTCCAGAAGACTTGAGACCAATAGATGCACAGGCGAAACAGCAGAAAAGCTGAACAGATTTAATTTTTAATAGTGCAGAAGATCAAGGGATTTGTTTCCAATCTTTAATCTAAATTAAAAAAAAAAAAAAAGAAAAAAAAGCTAAAAAAAACAAACATGGACTGATTATATTATAATCATCTAGTTTGGAAGGGACCAAACATCAGCCAAGCTTTGACAAGCTGTGTTCCTGGACAGGGACTTGAACACCTTGATCATCAGATGAGAATTCTGATGCTCTCCCAACTGAGCTACACACCCACCTGCCAATTATTTCCCTGTGTTTCTGTGTAGCTTATCTTGGAAAGGAATTACCTACTGTTTTCCCCTTGAATAAAATAAGTTACCTGAGAAATTTCAGGTGATTTCCTAAAAAAATTCTCAGACAAATTTCTATCTGCAGATGCAGAAGATTATACATCTCCTTCTTCCCTAGACACCAGGCACACTCCATTTTATAGTATTTCTGTAGACAAAAACACCTATACATGAAAGATAATAGATTTTGGGAGAGTTATGGTTCAGTGTCTACATCTGACTAGATGACTGGAGTATCCAGACTGCCTTTTGAAAGAAACAGGCTCATCAGTTCTGGAAGCACAGGATGGAAAGTAATTGCCTGTTTAACAGCAGAGAGAATACCCTCAGCTCAGTGCTGCACTCTGAGAGCTGTCCTTTGGGGAAATTAGTTATTTCATCCAGAACTAAAAAGTCCCACCAGCAAGAAAGAAAACTCATACCTTTCCAGTCCACTGAATTATCAGAGAGAAAATTAGTGAGAAAATTCTTACACATAAATCGTTAATTTCCTTTCCGGAATAATACAAACCTGTTATCTACAATCTCTTAGTTTCATTAAATATAGAATTCACAAAAAGGGGAAAGGATGAATTGTGTGCCAAAGATTGGGTAGCAGGGGACCATAGGAATGACCCCTATGAGGGGTGTTTGGAGCTGTTCCCAGCTGAGCCATGAATGGGCACCTCAAGGAAAACATCCCTAAGAAAGGGTAGAAAATTCTGTACAGTTAGAGGAAGAAGTAAATGAGGAGTTAGAAATAGTAGAGTCAACACCAAGACCAGAGAAGGAGGAGGAGGTGCTCCATGCTGAAGCAGTTGCCCCCACTATAGCCCATGGAGAATCATGCAGGGGGCAGACACCTACAATTCAGCCCATAGAGGACTGTGCTGGAGCAGATAACCACACTACAGCTCGTGGAAGAGCCCACACTGCAGATGAACATGCCCTGAAGGAAGCTGAAAATTGTAGAAAGATCACACTAGAGCAGGGGAAAAAAAATGAGGAGCAGCAGAGACAGAATGCCATTGACAAACCATTGTCCCTCCCTGGTGAGTGAGGGAGAATAGTCAGAAATGAAAGAATGATGAAAAAAAATGGAGTGGATAAAGTATCTTGTCTCTGCTTCTCACTATCTATGCATAGAATCATAGAATCAGAGAATAGTTCAGGTTGGAAGGGACCTTAAATATCCTCGAGTTCCAACCCCCCTGCCATAGGCAGGAACACCTCCCACTACATCAGGCTGCTCAGTGCCATGTCCTGCCTGGCCTTAAACACCTCCAGAGAGGGGGTGTCCACAACCACTCTGGGCAACCTGTTCCAGTGTTTCATCACCCTCACTCTAAAGAACTTCTTTCTTATGTCAAGCCTGAATCTATCCCCTTCCAATTTACATCCATTATTTCTGGTCCTCCCATCAGATATCTTATTAAAAAGTCTTACCCCTGCCTTTCTGTAGGACCCACCTCTCAAGCCTGTCAAGGTCCCTCTGGATGGCATCCCTTTCTTCAGGTGTATCAACTGCACCACACAGCTTGGTGTCATCTGAAAACTTGCTGAGGGTGCACTCAATCCCACTGTCCATGTCTCCAACAAAGATGTTAAATAGCACTGGTCCCAGTACTGATCCTTGAGGAACACCACTTGTCACTAGTTTCCACTTGGACAATGAGCCATTGACTGCAACTCTTTGAGTGCAACAATTCAACCAGCTCCTTATCCAGTAAGAGGTCCATCCATCAAACCCATTCTTTTCCAGTCTGGAGACCAGGACGTCATGTGGGACAGTGTCAAATGCCTTACACAAGTCCAGGTAGATGATGTCATCATAGAATCAGAATCATAGAATCAGAGGTTTGGAAGGGACCTTCAAAGGCCATCTAGTCTGACTCCCCCCTCAGTGAGGTGGGACATCCTGCACTAGATCAGGTTGCTCAGAGCCTCATCAAGCCTGGCCTTAATTGACTACAGGGATGGAGCCTCCACCACCTCTCTGAGCAACCTGTTCCAGTGTCTCAGCACTGTCAAGGTGAAAACCTTTTTCCTAATTTCTAACATAAACCTGTCCTGCTCTATTTTAAAACCATTTCCCCTGTCCTATCCCTATATGCCCAAGCAAATAGTCCCTCCTTGTCCTTCCTGTAGACACCCTCCAGGTACTGATAGACTGCTATGAGGTCTCCCTGGTGCCTTCTCTTCTCCATGCTGAACATGTCTCGCTGCTTATGGGTGAAATAATGCTCCTTTAAACACTTTTCCTTCTTTGCTCCTAAAATGGCTGTGGTTGAGAGTATGAGCTCCTTCTTCAGTCAACTGAAATTTTTCTTTTGGGTGATTTTAGTGACATGGTAATAAGCAGCAGCTCTGATCATGCAGGTGAGAAAATACATAAACACAGTGACTATCATGACTGATAAGAGAAACACAGGCAACTGGTTAAAAAAGGCTATAGTTCTCCAATTATTTTGTTATGTCATTGTTATAATTTTGGGTTATCAGTACTTTTTCCAATTAAGTTTTTTATAATAATTTCCCTGGTTTTAACTATTTTTACCTCTTGAAAGAGATTGCTGCAGGATGCTGTAATTTCTTTAACAGCTATAACTACTTTGATTTTTTTTTGTTCTATTGCAAGGTTCCAGGCTCCTTTTCCTGCTTCAATCCCTACATGTAATCAAATACAGTAGCCAACATAACTGATAAGAGAAACACAGGCCTATGGTTCTTCAGTGATTTTGTTATGACATTGTTATAATTTTGGGTTATTGGTACTTTTCCCAATGAAATTCTTTATAATCGTTTCCCTGTTTTTAACCATTTTTGCCTCTTGAAGGAGGTTGCTGCAGGGTGCTGTAATTTCTTTAACAGCAGTAACTACTTTGATTTTTTTTTGTTCTATTGCAAGGTTCCAGGCTCCTTTTCCTGCTTAAATCTCCACATGTAATTCAAATTCAAATTATTAGTGGGATATGAGTTTGTTTTAAATTATGTTTGTTTTAAACTACATAAAAGCAGGCTAGAGCAAACAGTCCAGTCCTTTGTGGTAGCTTGGCTTCTCTCCAGTGGCATTGCCCCTAACTCATCTGATTTGTTTTCAGGTTTTCTCCAGACAAAATATTGCAGCAGGAGATTTTCAGTGGCTGTGCAAAAGGCAGACTCCATACAAAAGGTACAGGATAGTCCTTTTTTCCTCCAGGATAAAAGAAGCAAGACCACTTTACGTGCTGGTAGCTTTGTCGGTGTCTCCATCAGAACAAAAGTTTTGCCTCAGAAAAAGCAAAAAAAAAGATATTCAGTACTCTTTCATGAGGAAAGGCTGAGGGAGCTGGGGCTCTTTTACTTCTAGAAGAGGAGGCTGAGGGTTGGCCTCATTAATGCAAAGGCCTCAATAAATATGCAAAGGGTGAGTGTCAGGAGGATGGAGACAGGCTCTTCTCAGTGACCTCCAATGACAGGACTCAGAGCAATGAGTGCAAACTGGAATGCAGGAGGTTCCACAGAAATAGAAGAAAAAACTTTGTCAGGGGGAGAGAAGAGTGTCCCAGGCTGCCCAGAGAGGGTGTGGGGTGTCCTTCTCTGGAGACATTCAAACCCCCACCTGGACACCTTCCTGTGTGACCTGATCTGGATGTTCCTGCTCCAGCAGGGAGGTGGGATTTGATAATCTCTTGAGGTCCCTTCCAATCCCTGACATTCTGTGATTCTGTATCATGCTCCTTCCTGAAACAAGAACCATTGAGCTTATCCTGCCTTCATTCACACTACAAAATTGATTGGTCTGATGTTAAAACTCCTGTCAAATCACTATCTTAGTATTTGTTTTCTCATCACTGCATGTAAAGTGAATTTTAACAGTTCACTGGAGATTCTGTCTGTCACTGTCACAAGCCAAAATGAGAACATCAGACACAGAAAAGATGGCACCAGCCCTAGATACTTTGTCTTGTGGCTGTTATTCAAGGTTTATGCAAGCAATATGACAAAATAAAGAGTAGAGCAGGGAATTAAAAGGACTGGTCTTTCTATTTGCAAGCTGTGAACTTGCAAGCTCATTTTCCCCCAAATCCTACACCCCTGGGCTCCACTGGAGACTCCTCCCCTCCCCAGCTATTCCCAATGAGCCCCCTCCACCCCCTCTCCTATTTAATACCAGTGGGGAAGGGCAGCAGCTACCATTTGCCCCCCTGTGGGCCCTGAGGGGTGTTTCTCCTGGTGTCTCTGCTGCAGGACATCACTGGTGAGTTGCATTTTCCAAGGGGGCACAGTGGGAGGAGAAAGGCTGGGGGGCCTGTTGGCCCACCAGACTGGTTAGGCAGGGGGAGGGGGATTGTCTTGTGTTTCCATTTCTTGCCTTAATACTGTGTGGGGTTTGCCTGAGATCAGAGGAAGTTTTTGCAGGAAAGCAGGAGTCTTGTGTTTTAGCTTGATGTTTCAGCTCAAGGTGTTGTTGGTGCAGATTCTGTGAGTTCAGCTTCAAGGTTGTGGTTTAGCCCAGGGATGGGACAACAGCAGCTCTATCCTCTGGCTGTGGTTGTGCTCAGTCCTTGTGTCTTCCATCTGAGAACCAGGAAAAGCCCAACTCTCTTAAATATTCTTTCAAAAAGTTTTATTTTACCACCTGGGTCTCTTTAGCTTGGAGGAGACTGAGTGGTGACTCCATTTGTATTAAAAAAATGTAAAGGGTGAGTGTCAGGAGGATTTAGCCAGGCTCTTCTCAGTGACCTATGGTATGGTGCTATCTAAAAAACTATTTGCTATGGGAATGACAACAGGAGGACTTTATTGTTATGCTTTTGTGAGCCTGGTGCATGCAGTGAGGTGTTTGGTTTGACTATTCTGTGATCGTTTCAAAGAAACTCACTTCAGCTCCATTTAACCTCCTGTTGCTTCTTTGTTACTCATTTATCACGGGTATGTCACCACATCCTTTTCATTAAAGCAACCTGTGCCTGAAAAGAAATGGTGAAATAGATTCAAGATTACTTTTATACATTCAAAATTATTTTTTGTAATATCTGCTGAACTGTGGGGTGATTTATTGAGGCTAGTTAATGTAATAATTTAACTACTTCAGGTCCTTGGCTACAGCAAATCTTTTATTTTCAAATGCTTACTGACTCAAAGGTGATATTGGACTCCTTTTTTACTGTTGATTGGCTTTTATAAGACTAGGAATTCAGACTACTTCTTTGACAGAGGGTTTGATGGCAATTACATTGCTGTCCTAGAATCATAAAATGGTTTGGATAGAAGGGACCTTAAAGTTTATCTGGTTCCAACCCCCTTCCCATGGTCAGGGACACCTCCTATTAGACCAGGCTGTGCAATGCCTTGTCCAGCCTGGCCTTAAACACCTCCAGGGATTGAGGTGGCATCCACAACCTCTCTGGGCAACCTCTTCCAGTGTCTCACCGCCCTCACCATGAAGATTTTTTTCTTATCTCCAGGGTGAATCTGCCCTCTACCACCTTACATCCATTATTCCTACTCCTGTTATCACATATCCTATTAAAGAGTCCTACCCCAGCCTTTCTGTAGCCCCCTTTGGGTATTGAGAAGACACTATGAGTCATGTTGTCTTTCCTCTACTAAAATCATATTGTTGTCACGCTGTCCTTCCTCTTCTAGATTGAAGTAAGACATTTCATTAAGAGTATTGAAAATCAAGTGCTATGTCATTTGTTTCTGCACACCAACTTCAAGGAATGCAAAATTGTGAGAAATTTTTTAATTTAATGGTCACAGAGGAGACAAAATATGAGTGTTGTGAATGCTTTAACATCCAGATGTGAAGTACAGAGAGACAGAAAGGAGTCTGCCAAATGTCCTTTAGCAGAGTGCTGATAACAACATATTCTTGCCACAGAAGACTTTCTTTTGCCTCCCATCTGTTCCTCCTCCTAAAAACTCTGCAAGAAAATACTGCAAAAGCCTTCACTAAGTGGATATTGAGCATTCGGTTACTATCAAGCAGGATTAATTGTAGGATGCACCAAACTTGCTTCTCTGCCACAGTGGAGCTGGTTTTGAATCCCAAATTCTTTTTTTCCTAGATGGCTGTACAATAATGCAAAATTTTTACTCTTCATTAAAGCAGAAACAAAAGCTACACAAATAATACCTAAAATGCCACATAAATGTGTTGGTGAGCAGATCCATTTGATCCCTTTGAGTCCTGCTCTTTTGTTTCTACAATTCTTTCACCATCTGTTCAAGTAAACACTATGAAGAAAACCTATGGAAATTAATAGACAGGTGAAAACCTTCAAAAAAACACCAAAAATTAAGGTTCTGAAAAGGATGCCAAACTTGGCTTTGTTCTGGCATTAGATGTTTTTGAGAAGTGTAACATAAATCATGATATTTAATAAAATATCAGTGGTTTTGTGTCTGAGACCAGCACATCCAGAGCTAAAAGACTGTGGATTTTTCTATCATGAAAGGGAAAATCAGCATGCAAAGCAAATACAGCATCTGCCTTCCAGTCAACTGAATAGCTTTGAGGATCCAGTCAGTTAGGAGTCTGGAAGCTTGAAAAGAAGGCATAGCCACAGGTCCATCTCACAGCAGTGTGTGGAAATACTGAGAATCTCTTGAAATGTCTGAGGAAGAAGTCTTAAGCTCAAGTTTTTTACAACAGAGCTTCAACTCTTGGGGAAAAAAAATCAGAATGGAAAAATTTTTTTGAATTTTTGGGGCACGGGTTTTATTTGGCTTTGTTTGTGGTTTTTTGTTTTTCAATTTTAGAGTATTACATAAACAAATACAGCATAGAGAATGAATGGTCCTGATTATTGTCATTGAATTAGACATGCATTTTTGCTTCCCAAATACATTTTTATGCCTAGTTTAAATAAGTCCTAATATTTTTTTTTAGATCTAATGCTCTGTTTTCTATTGCTATTGAGGAGAAGTATTAAAGGATGAAGTTACCATTTAGGGACCTCAGGAAGATTTGTCCTTTTAGAAAAAAGGAAAGTGATGCTTTAATAGCTGGCTCTAGCTTCCTTGCAGCATATGGTTTATAAATTCCCAGTCATTTTAGCAATATTTTCTCACTTGGAAAGCAGTTTTTGTACACTTTCCTGTAACCTTCCCTCAATTTTTATTTCTTCAGTTTCAGATACCATGTGCACTTTGTCAGGAGGGCCTTGTTAGACTCTCTTTAGATTACTAGTTTAATGATTGTCAAAGAAATGGAATCTGGAATAGCTGTCAAATTTCCAAAACATGCCTAGAGCTGATTTCTTTTTTTGACATTAAAAAATAACTGCAAAGAATTGCCAGTGTTTTAAGGAAATCGGGTTGTCAGCAGAAAGAAATCAGTTTTCAATAAATTTTTTGTACTTAAAAAAAACCCCAAGATGTGTTTTCAAAGAGTGTCAATTTGGATACTCAAAAATAAAAGGCAATCTAATTTGCTGGGAAAGTTGCTTGTTGTGGCTCATTTCATTATCAGAAACTCACTGATACGTAATCCTTTAATTGCAGTTCTTGTCAGAAAGTTCAGTCTTGCTGCTACTCTTAGCCTTCCCTGGCATTTACAGACTCCTGAAGTTCTGTTAACAGCAGGTAACTCATCAGCTCCTGCCCTAAACAAAAAGTTCCTATCTCTGTAGTCAATGGAGAACAGCATTCTGGTGCAAAGGTACCACTTCAGCTTATTGCTGCCTCTTAAACAGTGAATTTAAAGTCAGAGGTGAAGTTTTACAGTTAGGTAGAGACAGAATCAAAGCCATAGAGCAGTAGAAATTCATCCCCTTATACATGTGCAATTAGAAGCTCTCTGTATCTGCATGATAGGCTCAGCCCTCCCCTAATTTTGAGAATGCCTTCACTGGGCTTCTCCTCCAACTCTCTTGGTCATTCTTTCTTCTTTTCCTTCATGTTTAGGAATGGTGTTTCAAAGTCTAATATTCAAATAAAAGAGGGGAGGAGATTCAAGC
>VZTY01007466.1:0-37615 GCA_013400935.1 Turnix velox
AGGTTCACTTATGTATGAATGAATGTATTTATGAATGCATTGCTTTTTAATAATAAGGTTACTTAATCTCTTGAATTATACAATATTTAAGAAATAAACCTACAAATTAAGTCTTCAGCCTGTCTTTCTGATAGGTAATCAATGCATATTTCACAGTGTTTCCTTAAGTCCAGATATCATGATGAAAACAGGAACATATTAATTTAGAAACACTGTCAACACTTAAAATGACTGGATATCATAGCACAATGTTAAACACTTCAGTAAAATAAAAATGGAAATCCTAAATGTAGTGATGAATAGTTTTTGTATCATTGCCAAAAGACCAGAAGGGAACTCATACAAGGAGCTTACCAATGTATGAGTGACTCTGTAAATATTTATTTAATATTGGAATGGAAGAGAACATACACTGATGTCACTGTTACAACTCTGAGCACACTTGCTGAAAATTAACTGAACAGACCTAAATCTTAAACAGAAGGTAACAAGTGTAGATCTACCAGTTTAACTCTAGAAGCCTCATCACAGTCTCCCCACCACGCTTATGACTGAGAACCTTGCAAGTGTTCTGAATAGGCAATGATAATGCCTAATTCAATGATTGTAAATAGGTAGTTGAAGTGATTGAAAAGAGATCATGCCAATAAACAAGATAAGCATATAGACAACTTTAGTATTAACCTGTACTCCATCTGGTCCCATTAGTATTACTTGGAATTAGATGTATGTACCTGTGCTCTCAGAACAAACCATTCTTTAGAAGACATTTTCTCTTCTAACATCCAATTTTATTCTACCATCCATTTCTTTTAAGGGCCTGTGCAATATGCAAGGTTGATGGAAGGACCAGTCTGAAGAAATGGAGCTGCTATTAAGTCAGACCTAATAACAGACAAGATCTTTTGCTCTATACCACTTTAATTTGTCTTAGAGACATCAACCATTATTGCACAAGAAATTTCCTCTATGCTTAATAGCAAACACGGAATAAACTCCTCCGCTTGGACAGGTTAACTGAAATCAGTGCAATGACAGCACATCCCTTGACATGAGTTCTGTGTTGAAAACAATAGAAATTAATTCCAGGGAATAAGGAAACCTTTATCCACTAAATGGCAAGTTAAAAAAGTTTCTCCAGGCTTCTTTTATTCTCCATGATCAGGGAATGTAAATCCTATGGTGACAAGGTGACCACAAGTTAGCTATGATGGGCTTCAGCAAAACACCTCCAAGACCACAAACTACAGGGTGCAGCTGTGAACCAGTGGTCAAAAGGGTTCCAGAAAAAATAAATAACTATAAAATCAACACACAAAAAAAAAATAAGAAAATCAGGTAAAATTCATTCAGAGAAGAGACAATTCAATCAGAAATACTTAGAGCCTATTCTGCTGAACCTAATCTTGTATTGCAATACAGTACAACGCAATACAGTGTGTTCCTAAAATTTCTTCAGTCCTTCAGGTACTTAAAAGTTGTGTATAACAAAATAAAAAAAAAGAGTTTGAAATTGTATTTCAAAATTTGATGGGAAATCAAGCTTTTCTTCAGTTATGATAATACTTAATCCAAAGCAAGTCTCACTGAACCTAAATTGACACAGTTGCTCTCTTATATAAAAGAGCGAAGAATTCTAAACATAACATAGCTATAAGCTCTGTTCTACAAATCTTAAACATGAAAGAACCTAGAATGCAACTTAAAAAGCTGTTTCTTAAAATGCAAAGAGCATAGTAATTTGAAAATGAATACTACTTGGTACTTCCTGTACAATTTGCTGCATTTTTATTGACAGGAAAATAGGCTAAGTATGTTTAAATGTTTTGCAATTTTTGTTATAGAAGTGTATGGTAAATAAATATCTTGCTACAATTTTAAAATTTTATATATATGCATCTACACAAGCAGAAGAGCATGTACAAAATAATACACTGATTAAGCAAATAGAGGCTAGAACAAAAACACTTGTAAATTGTTTTTCTTAGACAGTCAAGCAAAGGCATTAACTAATAATGCCGAACATGTAAAACTAAATATTATCTCAATTTGCAGTACTATGACTTTAAAGGAATTATTTTTTCAATTCAGAAAGAGAGGAAACATCAAAATATTCTCATATTTTCATGTGCATTATAGCATTGATGAGATACGTGCATGACCACAATTTAAGTTAATTGCTCATGGTTCCTTAATTTAAAGTAAAAATGCTTCTCTTTTCCAATCTCATTTCCCTGAGTCTTCCCATCCAAAATAAATTCCAACACTCAGATATCACAAGTCTTTGCAAAATAGTCTTCTTTTTTCATGTCCTCCTATCACATTGATGAAGAGTTTAATTTAAACACCACAACAGGGAACCCACAAACTCAAGTGCACATCTCTAGAAATCACTGTTTCAAGTATAAATAGCTAAGAAACTGGTCACATCCAGCGTGTAGCTGTCAATGGCTCAATTTCTGGATGGAAAGGAGTGATGAATGATGTCCCTCGGGGATTTGTGATAGGACCAGTGCTGTTTAATATCTTCATCAATGATAGATAGTGGCATTAGTGCACCCTCAGCAAGTTTGCTGATGACACCAATCTGAGCAGTGCAGTCAATACACTGGAGTGATGGGATGTCATCCAGAGGGACCTGGACAGGATGGAGAGGTGGGCACATGCAAAACTGATGAAGTTCAACAAGTACAAGTGCAGGGTGCTGCACTTGGGCTGGGCCAATCCTCGTTACCACTACAGACTGGGAGATGATGTGACAGAGAGCAGTTCTGTCAAAAAAGACTTGGAAGTACTGGTGGATGAAAAGCTGGATATGAGTCAACAGTGTGTACCTGCAGCCCAGAAGGCCAAACATATCTTGGACTGCATCAGCAAAGCCGTGGCCAGTAGGTTAAGAGAGATAATTCTGCCCCTTTACTCTGCTCTCGTGAGACCCCACCTAGAGTACTGCATCAAGCTCCAAAGCCCTCAGCACAAGGACACAGAACTATTGGAGAGGGTCCAGAGGAAGGCCACAGGATGATGTGAGGACTGGAGCACCTCTCCTAGGAGAATAGGCTGAGGGAGCTGGAGCTGTTCAGCCTGGAGAAGAGAAGGCTCTGGGGAGACTTCATAGCAGTCTACCAGTACCTGAAGGGTGCCTGTAGGAAAGCTGGGGAGGGATTGTTTGCCAGGGCATGTGGCAATAGGATGAGGGGCAGAGTAGGTTTAGGTTAGACATTAGGAAAAAGTTTTTCTCCATGATGTTGGTGAAGCACTTGAACAGGTTGACCTGTTCAAGTGAGAGGTGGTGGAGGCCCTATAACTGAAGGCATTCAAGGCCAGGCTTGATAAGTCTCTGAGCAACCTGATCTAGCACAGGATGTCCCTGCTTACTGCAGGGGGATTTAACTAGATATTCTTTGAGGGTCTCTTCCAACCCTATGACTCTATGATCAAACTCAGTTGCCTAAGTAACTCTTTCTTAAAAGAAAAATGCCCCATGGGCATACTTGGTAAAAAAAAAGTCTTATTTTCAAACATTTTATAAAGCTTCCTGTTCAGAAGTCCATCTTCCTGAACAAGGATGGTCACCAGTCCAAAAGTAGATTCAGACCCAAAAGCAATTAGCCAACTAACATGCTGGTCAGCTGGCAACTCAGTCACACACAAAGCATGTATGCTAGCACATGGGATAACTGAAACCAAGTGACCCTCAAGGGGCTGGCTGTTGAACAGCAGTACCTTACAAACTAGACCATTCTGGCCCCAAACTGCTCTAAAGGCATGATCTCTTCCTAATCATTGAAAATGCCTGGATAAGCACCAGCACATCATCTCTGCTTTCCTGTATGGAATGATAAGGTGGGACAGGACCACCTGACCTGTAAATCTCTGTGCCTTATAGACAGCTAAACAGAATTATACTGTTCTGCCTTTCCTTCCTTATTTCCAGCTGCTTCCAATAAAGAAATCCATAAAGGCATCCCTCAGGAATCAGGAATCTACTTCTCCCAGAATATATTTGCAAAGGGGCAGGTGGCCTACTCAGCAGTCTGCATGGAAACATGATTAACCATATAAACATCTGAGAACCCTTAATTGAATGGCAATTGGCAGGTATGAGATGGTACATTACATATCTTATTCTCATAGACTGGGAGCACAGGAAACTGATTAGTTACCCATTGGCAATACATTAAAAGACTTGGCATACAGGGGCTTTGCCAGAGTAACAATGCCCAGAGGGAAGGAGGACTGAATTTGCCTGGGAAGTCTAGTGTTATTCTGCAAATCACATGTTCAAAGAAATTAGAAATACTGTGTGTGAATTGCTTTCTGTTATGAATTATCAGGGAGTAATCTTTATGTCATTTTGGATTGTTGGATGTTTGGATGTTGGATTACGCTGCATCACACACTGGAGGTAAAACACTGAAAAGGAATCATAACAGGTCCTTCAGCATCGTGTTTACAACAATATCCTTCCAGCAACCCACATGAGCATGCTGCCCTTGAGGTACATAGGGAACAGATTTTCAGTTAATGGAGTTCTAAGAAGTTAGAACTTCTGCCATCAAAATATCTCAGCCAATTTAATTTCTTCCTATAGTAGCACCATAAATGTCAGTGGCACTATTAAGAAGTGAGTAATTTGTAATACAAGTAGACAGAACAGAGTTCAACTTTTTCAAAGTGATCACAGTAGTAGAAATGCTATTATTAACTTATTCAGCACAATCAAATTTTATCTGTCATACATATATGTAGCTGTTCATGCAAATGTAAAAAATATATTCTGGAAGGTTTTTTTCTAATTATCTGGGGGGGGTTGGGCTTTTTTATGTTTTTCTGGGTTTTTAATTGAACTTACAGTTTAGGTCTGTTGTTCTGAATAAAAAACCTACGTTCAACTTCAAAAGATGAGCGCCTTCCAAAATTAGTTACCGCTATTGAAGGAGACAGGGAGTGAAACCTGATCTTTCACAAATTTTAATTACTCTATACAATTTCTTCAAAGATCCTATTTATACATTGACAGCTGTGTTTTGATGGACATGATGCTATCTAGCTTTTGTTTACTCGACCAACCACTCAGTGTGTCCTCCACTCTTGTAGGTTTCCATTCTTCCTTACATTCTATCTCAAATTTCCTGTTCTTGATTATGTTATTCTTCCTGGGCTGTATTAATAAAAGATTTGCTCCAAATACTTTAAGCAAGGCTGGTTTTTTTCCTTTTTTCTTCTTCCTCTCTACCTTTCTTTTACCCATGTTGCTATTATTTTCATTAGGATACATATTTATAAATTCATTTAAAAGACAATTTCTTATCAAGTAACAATTGTAATGACATTTACTTTATGTAATATAAAATACCTGCATTGTTATGAAATTGCAGTGCGCTTTAAAGAAAATGCGTTTATTATGGAACAACCTCTAGAAATGAGACAAACAGATGGGTTTCTCAGTTGTTCTAGTTACAAATTTGTCTTCAGGTATCAAACCATAATCTATTATGTTGGATCAGTTTAGCAGCACACTTGCAAGAAAATGCATACTGGAGTATTCACACCATCAAACATTAGGTATACTACACTCTGCAAGCTTCTTTATATGAGCAAAAAGTACAGAAGGACTTTATCAGAGCTTATTAGGGATAAGTCTGATTTATGTCCTCTAAATTGCCCTTCTACAGAAGGCTAAATTTATACACTAAGTCTGAGAAGAGGTCTTGATATAGTGATCTAAATACTCCATAAAAGTCACAGGTGGGTTTTTTTTAAAACAAGTTTATACCTTTAGTACTATATATAAATGTACTTGTGGTGGGAAATTGTACAATTTCTGAAGGAGGAACACAATTAACTAAGTAATAAATTGCTTCTGAAAAAGGCCTCTTTCTTGCCTTTTCTTAAAATGAGAATTAGATCCAAATATTGTACTAATGCAATCCTAAAGTCACATACAGTCCAGATGGTGTCTTGCATAAAATGCCTGTGAATACATTTTAGTTTTTGTATTTGACAGACATACTGCATTTATTGTATTTTTTTTTTTGACAAGCCAACTAAGAGGCACTGAGAACACTGTTCATTGATTTATGCTTTCAGCAAAGTAAGCAGTATATGTGACTGCAGTCTGAGCCAGTTTCTGCTAAGAGTGGAGGAATTCAGAGCTTACCAGGACTAGCCCAACTTAGACATTACAAAGATTCCTATAAGCAATAAACCAATTGGACTTCATTAACTTTGTCTTCTCATATATACCCTATTGGAAACCTAAGGCATTAACAGTTTCCCTGCTATCAAACATTTAAGGGCCTCAAATACACATACTTAGACATAGATATATGCTACAGTTCCTTCCCATTTCTTGCAGTAAGTATACTAATCTCCCTTTCACTTTGTCTTCGCTACACTGTAGGCTGCCACCACTAACATCATATGTTAGATTCATTATTCAGATTCTTACAACACTGCAAATTTTCAATTTCTTCTTACATTGAGAAGTAGTACTACTCACAGGTCTTTTCTTTGTTTTTGCTTGACTCCACTCTAGAAATAACACTGTTGACATGAAGTAACACTCCAAATATCCGCAGATCACAGGACTCTGAGAAACTGGAAGCCAAAGTATTTCCTGTACTGCATACTTTCTTTCTTAAAAATACAGCTATAAGATGAAATATTGATTATGCTTCTCTTACAGTGAATGAGCAAACTACCTATTTGTCAGTACTGAAAGGAAATACACAAAGCTTCTGGTAATTAAAGACTGACTGGATGTAAATTGTGCATGCCAAAAAAAAAAAGAAAAAACTCAAATCCCAAGTTATCCAAGCAAACCTGATACCAAAACACCAAATTATTAAATAGTCTCAGTGAAAATGGCAACTCAGTTTTATTCAAAAAAATACCACAGGCCTGTGATGTAGTTGAAGATGGTTGAAAGAATATTAGTCCTTGTGCAGAAAGACTGGGGAAAACTACTTTTTCACTTAACGGAAGGAAAAAAAAAAGTGTCTACGGCACACATTTATTTTTCATGACACAAACCAGACCAAAGAGTAATACAACATTTGGCATTCATCACTGGTATGGAAAATTTCTTGGAATAGAAATACTATAAAAATTAAAACATTGTTACATGGTCATACTGTTCTTTTTCCAATGGACAAGTTACACTACTTAAAATTTTAAGCTGCTTTTACTGGAATCTACCTAATAACACAGTAGATTTAAGATTTTCTTCTGAATAAATGTATGTTCAGTAAGCATTTACCTCTTTATCGATCACGTCTTCCTCAGAGTTTTCTACATCATTAAGCTGTCAAAGCAGCAAATTCATATTCTTTACTGACTAAATTGTAGCTACAACTGCTCAGCAAGATTCTCACTCTGAATGTAATAAAAATGTACCAAAATATATCACAGTTTGATTGTTATTTGTCAGACCTACTGAATGATAAATATCAGTTATCATCTTACTCTCAACAAACACAACAAAAAAAATACTACTCCAACAGAATAATTTTAAAATCCGTTTTAAGTCTTTTTAAAACAGTCTGCAAGCCATTTTTTATGCATGATTTCATTCAAAAGATTTTCTCCTGTGTAAAAAAGGAAATAATTTCACTGTAAATATGAATCATACTAGAATATCTTTGCACACGCTGGATGTAAGTCAGCAAATATTTTCAGCTGTTGCTCAAAACCCAAAATATTCTTTCATCAACAGAGATAATTTTAAAATATTAGTAAGGCATAATCATATAACTCCACTTTGTCATATATCTAAATTAATGTCATTAAATTAATTACTTATTCAATCAAAGTATGGCCTTCAGAAACATGGAAAAAAGTGTTTTCTTCAATTGTTCTTTTAAAACACTGTGGGCAAAAGCTTTCACACGACTTGCAGTTCTTACACTAGAATTCTACATCCTGTTGCATCACTGTAAAGATGACAGTAAGTGAAACAAAAACACAGGTTCACCCTACACTAACAGTATTTTAATATCATTATCTTGTGCTTTTGGAGAAGATATGAATGTTACAACTCCCCTCCAAGTTCTTATTTATGTACCATTGCCTCTCACATAATCCATTTATAAATTGAAAGCAGTACAAAATCCCTTTTCACAAGCATAATCTCATCAATGGCCTTATGAGTGTTTCATCATCCTAGAATCACAGTGTCATTTCCTTTCAACTACACCCTGAATAACATTAATGCTCCTCTGTAATCTTGTCCTCAATGGATACTCCTCACATTCTGTAACAGTCAAAACATCTCTTTAAAAGCTTCTCATGCTTTCTGCATCACAAGGCAGCTCCAACATTTTTTGGAATTAGAAGTGATATATTCGATATATTCCTTAAATACACCGGGAGCACTTGGTTTTGTTTCATCTCTGTTTCAAAACATATCTCAAGCAACACTATACCCCTCTGAAGCACAATGCATTTGCAAAACAGCTGTGTGCCAAACCAGTAATGCTAAGCTTGAAAGCAGTGCCCATCTTTTAGGAACTCTGCTGTTGTGGAGGATAGAAGGATAGGAAGCAGGGACTGTATACAAACTGCAATTAGTTTCTGTAGGTTCAGAAGCTTATTTGCAAATCTCCAAAAGATGAAACTACTTGAAGACATAAAACTTTCAAAGAGGCCTAATAATGAACAAGATTCTGACAAAGCATGTGAATAAAAATTAAGATAGAGAAAGGTCAGATTGAGCCTGGCCTTGTGATCATGTCAGGAACAGGAACAGGGTAAGGAGTAAGGACAAACACAGGCCAGCCTGTAAAGCAGCACCCTAGGACTTATCTTTGTGCATTACAGGTCCCATTTCTCTTCCTACACAGAGAAATCACCAAATGAAAATCATGGTTACACCTTGCTTCTTCCAAAGTTTCTCACAAATTAAAAAAATTCAAAGGAACCTCATCCAGTAATGAAGCATCAAGAGGACTCTCTCGTAACAGGGACAATGACCTTCTTCACTGTGCACCCCTATCAGAAAAGAAAAACTGATAAGTGGGAAGAGAGGTGGCAACAGCATTTTGTATTACAAGGATGCTCAAAACAACTCAGTGATGAGTAAAATCATTCAGCCTGAAAAGAATTGCCCTTCCCCTACTACTTCCTACACAGAAACCTTAGATATTTAATTTATTCCATTAATTCATGGGCACAAGGATATTTATGCAGTCACGCAACAGCAAAATCAACTGTTTGCTGCTTCAGTGGCAATGTATTCAAGATTAACTAAACACAAGCAACAGGCAACAAAAAGCCATTTCAGCCCTTCCTGAAATGAAGATTCAGTTTCTATAACATTTCATGGATGCAGGAGAAAGCCAGTTTCCTGTACTGTCATTCTGTGGAAAATTACCAATACAAAGATATCAATGGCTTTAAGAAAAGCTGACCAAGAGGGCCGGAAGGACAACATGTGCTATCATCATTAAGCTGCAGCAAATCAGAGACACCCTTGATAGGTTTGGACTAATAAAATCTATGATCAAGTTATCCTATGTAATTAAAGGTTTGATTACCTGTAATACAGTCATTGAATTGGAGTCAGGTCTATAGTAAAATATTTCAGACATCACTTCTGATGGTGTTGGTCAATTGCTGCAGTTCATTACTTAATTATTAGAAATCAGTTATTTAATTGAATCTCTATAAATTCAGCATTTCAAACGATTATGTAATGAAGCAGTTGGGAGAAAATAATTATCTGATGCAAAAACTAGGGACTACATAGTAAATTGAAAAGCAAAGAACTTTGAAGGCAAAGTTACATTTAAAAAAACATCTATTTAAGTAAATGCCTTCACAAAGAAAAGAAATATAAGTATTTATTATAGCTTCTGAACATTTATTTAATCAAACATTTCAAATTGTGCTGGGTTAGGCCCAAAAGGCCCCTCCAAATTGCAGTTGGCCCCCCCTCCTCTCTCAAAAGAGAAGAGAGGAATGAATTAAGAGATTTATGAGTTTAGGACAATTCTGAACTACTTTAATAGACAATAAAATAATAAATTAAATGAAATGAAAAGGAAAAATACAAAAAGGTATACAATGTATATAAAAGCATACCAGGCTCCCACAACGATGATCACGTCCTCAGCAGACACAGGGAAAGTTGCAGACTGGGGCCAGTTTGGAGCTGGATGCCAGATCCAGAGTCAGGAGAGCTCAGATTGGGGTCAAAGGCAGAAGGACAGACAGCCTTTCCTAGATGTCAGCCATCAAAGAAAGAACAAAGGGGCTGACCCTTTGATCCCTCAGCTTTTATACTGAGCTTGGGGCAGATGGATGTAATGCCCCTGTTGGTCAGTTTTGGGTCACCTGCTCTATCTGCTCCTCCTTGCAGGTGGGACTACTCTACATCTTTCTGCTTCCAGACACTGGTGGAGCAAATGACGAATTTTCTGACCTTGATCACCATAGTGAATAATGAAAATAAGAGCCTCTTGCATGCCATTCCTTGGTATAATCAGGACTTATCAGTCTGGGAGTGAACAGTTTCTGAACAATGTGCAGTTAATTTTAGAGTTTAGCCAGACACAAGAAGCCAGACACAAGAAGTGGAAAAGTGAAGTTAAAAACTAGAAAATTTACTCTATCTTACCTCAAACCAGGACACAAATACATCACAAAGTACACTTATTACTGTGTGGCTTAAGTGTTTACTAGAAGCAAAACGAACAAGCATTACTTTAGAAAGAAACTTATGCAAACTGAACAGTAAAATCAAGTGAAAAACCTACATGCACACAGAAATATTTTAAGAGAAGCTTCCATCGAGTAGAGATAGCCCTCAGGCAGACCTCTGTGCAACCAGTTTGCAAGACTTCAGAAAGGCTGTCCTGCACATCCCTCTCCTCATTTTCCCACAGAGAAAATCACCACTCAACTGAGCAACGATTCCAGACAAAGCAAAAGACTTCAAAATAGAAGGAAATAAATCTCCAGAGCAGTGAATAAATGTTACTCAGGAAAAACTAAGCACTTCAGTTCACAACAAAAAATAAATCACCTAAGCCCTGTCTTTTGGGAAATGCCTCAAAAATCTAACAAAAAATTGGAGCTGACATTAAAATCAATTCATTGCTATGAAGAACTTCATTGGTGGACAGAAGTATTTGATTTCTATTTCCTAAATTGGCACATTACTTTCCAGGGAATTTCTGAACGAGCTGCTAGCCTCCATGTACTGACCTGAAACAAGTCAATTTCCAGCTTCTGTCATTTACTGTAAACCAAAGGTCTTCTAAGTAGATATTAAACTGTTGCTCTCTCTAAAGCTCAATTCAGGAGTCATTTTAGTTATTGCTATGTTTTTGTTTCAGAATGATGCAGGGGAAAACTAATACGGTTTTCAGCTTTTATTATCAGAATTTAAGCACAGAAATACATTTAAAATAGAAATAAATTAAATATACAGTAACACCTACACTACAGCAAAATGGAGCATCCATATTTTTAATTCGCCTGACTTTACAATATAGCCATGAGCAGTAAATACCCCAGGAACCATTTCTGAAACAAACTGAGATTAATTACTGCTTGTGTGAGGTAATTAAGGTTACCTGCCAATATTTTAGAGTGCAAGGAGCTGAGACCAATTAAATATTAATCAGTTAATCACAAAAACACAGATCTCCTCCCTTAGTACTCTGGACACAGGTTTAGACTCCAGCTCATCGTTCAATCCTCTGTCCTGCTGAACTCTGCCAGACTCATCCTTGTTCCTCCCATCTCAAACAGCCTCACCCAAGCCCAATGCAGGACCCTTCCCTGCCATGCCTATCACTTTCATGTTTTTCTCTGCAAAAATGTGAGGAGACAGGGAAGCTGAGGAAGTGAATACCTTAAGTTAACCCACAAATAGAACTGCTTAGCTTCAATATTCAGAAGAAAATAGCACAGCACCTTCTGAATGCTGGAAAAGGGCTTCTGAATCAAGCTCATTCATCCACAAAAAATAATTTTTAAAACCTCCAAACTATTTATGTAGCAATTAGCAACTACTCAGAACAGTTTTCATGTGAACATGTTCTGCTCTCACATAACTTAGCTAATCTTGTTCAGATAAGGAACTGAGTTACACTTCAGATTTCTAGGAACCAGACTATCTTTAAAGCCCTTTCCAACCCAAACCAATCTATGATTTTATGATACATTAAACTATACACCACTTCATCACTTTATTTTGTTCTAGATCAATATTTATTGTCTCACATTGTACTAGTGTTCTGATCTCATTTCTTTTTCTATTTTTTCATTATTTTCAACTTGCTCCAAAACTGTAAAGAAGACTGTCTATACAAAACAGAAATCCTACAAAGCATTTTCTTATCATTTGGTTAGATGACAGTAGTGCATATACAGAGTTCATGACTCATTTTCAATTCTTTAATCCTAAATTGTCTGCTTCCCTGTGCCAGGTACTATCAGGTTTTTTCTAAAATACCTGCAAAGGCAAAAAATGCATTTTTCTATCACACTGAGAAACTGTCCATAACCTAGTAAACATGAAGACAGATCAGCAAAATTGTCCATCTGTTAAATGAGAGATTAAAAACAGCAATCCTGGAAGTTTAGCTCACTGCAGAAATCCTACATTGCATTTTTCAGTTTCTAAATGGTAAAAATATCACAGTAAGTAGGGGTTTGGCATGCATCAGGTCAAACTCATTTCCCTTAACACCAATATTTATCTCAATCATTCCATTCTCTATAAAAAGCGTGCAAAAAGAATACTGATGCTACTGTCAATTTAGTTATAAGTAAGTTAATTTAATGCCCTAAATCAAACCAAATTAAACACTTACATATAAAATGATTCTACGATTCCATGAAAACATGTCTGTAAGACCCACCCACATTTTTTATGTCTTTCACACAAGATGACTTCTCTCAAATGTACTTTGGAATCAAAAAATCAAATGCTACTTCTTCAAGAAGAGACACTGAGTTTAGTACTTGTGCAGCCCATTGCAACCAATGTTCCCCATTTCATTTCCCTGTTTCCATTCACACTGTGGCTTTTGTGGCTCCATACCTTCATTTTATCAGCCATAAGTGATGTTACAACTCATTGTCTAGCAAACTCACGAGAATGCCAATTCATCTGTTTGTATCCTTCATCCAACTAAGTGAAGGCTGCAACACCTGCAGTAATGTAGGCACGTTCTCAAGTTATTGAACTGTCTCACAACATCTAAGGCCAAAGTGGAGGAACAGAGACGCTTACTGGTTTTAACACTTGAAGTTACAATCTAAATAACTTTATCCTTTCATTTAAAACAAATGAAAAAGGTAACCTTTAAAAAAAAAGACAAAACCCTAAAGATGACAAGCCACTTCCCACCCTACCCAAATCCTTCAACAACAGAAGTACAGGGTACATGAACACAGACAGACTGTGGAAGTTAATCTTCAAGGGAAATCACACATATGCTTATTTCTGGTAAACAGCAACACAAGGAACTTCTGTTCCATCCCACAGATGTTCCACTACATAGACAAAAGCAATTGCAAGGGGCATAGCAGTTTTTGTGAAAGGTTTGAGAAAAAGAACCATCATTTGTATTTGCTTCTGCTACCAGCCAAAAATCATAATCTGACTTCCCAGGTGACAAAAGCTGTGCTAATACACATTTCATGGTCGAAGAAACATGAAAATGCCTCCCATCAACAGAAAAAAGGTGAGGTGAAAAAATATTGTCAGCAAAAAAGCGAAGTATCATCGAAAAGAACTTTCACTCAAAAGAACAAAAAATTATATTTCTATTTTTTTATATTTTTAAATGAATTATAATAAAGTAATTACTAAGTTTTTAATATTTTTTAAAATACATTAAATATCTTGGAGTTTTGAAATTTTTGTGAAGGGTTATTTTTATTTCTTTTTGAAGTATTGAAGCAGAAGAAGAGTTGAAAGAGTTTTTTTAATATTTGTCTCCCCTTCCAGTGCTCTATTCAGATCAATACTGATTATTTACAAAGAACTAAAATCAAATCACAGAATACTTAAATACAGCATGCTTTTTCCCATGAAAACATCACTGGAAACAAAAAGGAATGTATATAATTTCAAGGCTTATTCCCAATGGGTAACTTTAAAGCTTAAAAAAAGCACCACTGTTGGAACTACAGGAATGTTATATAATTATTGAGAGAGGCTTATTTGGAAACTGAAATTAAATACTCATTTTCTTGCTGAACGCACACGATTTATGTGCTCAGAGGATCTATCTGCAGTGATTACTGGAATGAGGTCTCACAAGTCCCCTGATTGCCAGAAACACTCAGCTCTGCTCCAAGGGGTTCTCAGTTGCCAGCAAACTTGAGGTTCAATCCACACCACAAACCATGCTGATCCATGTTGTGCAAACATGGATATCTGACCAAAAAACCTGGGAATTTAATCTTGGCTATGAATAGAAACAAAATGCAGAACTTTAACAATCCTACCTGTAAACTAAACTAAAATTAATTTTCTAGAAGGAAAATCCTGGGATGTGAAGATAAGTCAAATGATGCCAGTTGGAACAGAAACAGATGTCCTAAGATTATAGAACTATAAAGGCACTGCAAGGTTTTATACTTTTTTTTTGCCTTAGGACACATCTTCTGTTGGTCTTAATTGCTCTGAAGAGTGGTCATTTACAAAGAGCTTGGTTTATTAACAGTGGAGGATTTCTCGAAAGCCACTTCATTGATAGCTGCTGGAGCTCATTCAGTTTTAGTCTTACCATTTCCTTGTTTGCAACATTACTATTGAATGTACACAGAAAAATCTTGTATGCTGATGTGTGGAGATCAGCTTCACTGAGCAATGAGGGAGATATCATGGAAGAATGAGGTTTATCTGAAATACAAAACTCAGAAAGTGGTTTCTCTGCAGAGAGAAGGAGGGCATCCCAGGAGAAGGCACACACAGGAGAGTGACGGGTAGCTACAGTTGGGTAAAGCTTTTTGAAGAACATTAATAAAATAGATTTTCGTTGCCAAGATATAGATATAAATTTAAAGGAGAAAAATGGAAATATGAAAGGTATGAGTGTGTCACAGTACAGGTTTTTCTGTTGAGAAACAAATCTCTTGATATGCCAAAACATCTGCAGTGGAAAAATAACTTCAACATTTCATTTTATTCCTGAAGTTATCTGAGTTTCCAGAAGCTGCAAATGTTTCCTTATGTCCTGCTCAGTTTCTATTTTTTAAAAGACTCTGGTTTTGAAGATACTTTTCTTATCTTCTCTAGTAGACAAACTGACATATTGCAAAACCTGCTGGCATAAAGAACAAGGAACAACACTCCTTGAACAGGCCTTGGGCACATCTTTTTGTAGCAGAGCAGTGCATTCAGAAATCCAATCTGTTCCTGTACTGTGTGAACCAAGCAAAAGCTTGGGGATGAGGAAAGAGGAGAAGGTGAAAGGAAAGAAAGCCTAAAGACAACACACTAGGGATATGTGAAAAGGTACAGTAGTGAAAACTTACCTGGATCAAAGCCCCACCCTACATTTGGTCTGCGCTCTTAAATAAAACAGTGCTAGAATTACTAAGACAGCCTTCTTATCTAATGCAGACTGATGTGCTGACTCAACAGCTTGCAGTTGAGCTTATCAGCATCAGATGATCCATGATCTTATGCTACATCCAGGAAGGCTTTAATTCCATACAGTGTTGGAATTTCACAGGATTTTCCAGATTAAAGCTATGAGGTGTTATCTTATTTAACTTACACATTCATTCATTAGCTTACACAGGAAAGATAATCTCTTTTAACATACATTGTCTGAACTGTCATTGTCATCAGTACAGCACAGCAGCACTCCAAAAGCCATCAAATTGAGCTCTTTTATGTAAAGACATAAACTAATGCCCCAAAAGAAAAACAGCTGAGAATCATGACCATCCTTATTAAGTGGATGAAAAGTTGAATATGATCAAGCAATGTGCATTTGTAGCCCAGAAGGCCAGTAATATTCCAGGTTAGATTAAAATAAACATAACCAGATAGTCAAGGGAGATGATTCTGCCCTCTGTTATTTTGCAACCCCAATTTCAGAGGCCTGGTGCAGGAGGGCCATTGACTTGTTGGAGTGAGTTCAAAGGAGAGCCATAAAGATGAACAGAGGGCTGGAGCACCTCTTCTATGAAGAAAGCTAGAGAGAGTTGAGGTTGTTCAGCTTTGAGAAGGGAAGGGGACAGGAAGATCTTCCAGTACCTGAGGGGGGTCTGAAAGGAAGATAGAGAAAGCCTATTTGAAGGTGTGTATAGCAACAAGATGAAGGGAAATGGTTTTAAACTGAAGGAGAGGAGATTTAGATTAGATATCTGTAAGAATTTCTTCAGTGTGAGGGCAGTAAGATACTGGAACATGTTGTCCAGAGAAGCAGTGTGTGCCTCATTCCTGGAAGTGTTCAAGGCCAGGCTGGAAGGGGATTTGAGCAACCTAGTCTAGTAGAAGGTATCTCTGCCCATGGCAGGGGGGTTGGACTAGATGACCTCTAAGTTTCCTTCTAACCCAAACCATTCTATGATTCAATACTAAGGTTGCACTACCTTAAAACCTGTTTAAGGACTAATGTTAACTCCCACACAGACACTCGTATGTTGACACAAAGCAGCTTAGTCTTTCAGTGTGCAACTCAACATTTCCTGTTAACACAATGAAGAACTTCGCATCAGCTTAATGAATGCAATGTTAAAACACATATTTCAGTGGGTGTTAATTACCTTCAGAATCAGCTTCCATTTTTTTATCTTTATGTCTAAAACATAGGAAAGAAATGCAATGATTACAAAAGCAAGGCTCTGATTTCAATGAAGCCAAACTAGAGACTGAAAATTCAATTTAAATATCTGGCTTTAAAAATAAGAATAAAACCAAAATGACAACAACTGTTCTTCATGTGCATTATACCTAAAGACAAAGTAATATAAAGGTGGTTAGCAGGATAATATGCCACTTTGTCAACCAGCATGAATATATATTTCCAACATAATAATAAAATGATCATCCAATAATATCTTACAAAGAAATCTTAATCCTTTGTAGAAGTGAAAAAAAACCTGAAAAAAACGTTCAAAACAACTGATAAAGATCCACAGTACATCGAAAACCAGCTCTATTGAGATTTAATTGAGACACTGAAGCAAGAGGGAGAAATAAGACAAGAGGTTACACTGTGTAGTTATTGTAACATACTGAGTTTCCAGACAGCTTCATTGATAACCTCCCTCACCTGCTCCACACTCCAGCTCTTTTATGCTGTCTTCAGAACTCGCATTTCATTTGAGCTGATTCAGCTCTGATTAGCTGGGATTCAAATACCTTTTCACTGAGAGACATCTGAAAGAGGCATGAACTCACTTGACGCAATACCAAAATCTATGTCTTAGTTTTATTTTTGTATTTGAACACAAAAATACATATTTTGTGGAACATCATAACTTGCCATGATGAACATTTCGGAGTGTCATGCTTTCACTACAATTTCTCTGCTAATACATTGTTTAGAAGAAAAGAATGTCATACAGTACACAAAAAAGTTTTAGCCAATTCATCCTTTGTTTTAGTTGGCTTGGTGAGAGGTTTTGAAAGGACCGTTTACATTATATCTAGGAAATCCAGAAAAGACAATAAGAGCACAGGAAAGGAACTGTTATTTTTGAGTTATGGATAGCATTAGCTTACTGTCCAAAGAGGCCACACAACCATCACTGATTTATACTCCAGTGCAGCCACTTAAGTAAAGGTGCATGTGATCATACCCAGGAGTCAGTCCTTACCTACAGCTATCTCGGTGAGGAAGGAAGCCAGTCAGACAGGAGGGAATTCAAGATCAGTGTCATGCTGAGCTCCAGCTGGCTGGATGGGGAGGACAGCACAGCTGGCAGTTACCATAGGCACTAACAGCCCTGGTGCCTGTGATGTCACCCACAAAGCCCCCACCAGATGGTTTCCCTGCCAACCTGGCCAGGATGGAAGGATAGTGGCAGCACCTACTGCTCTCCTGGTACCACTGCTCCTGGCACCTGTAAATACAGAGTAACACAGCCACTACCACCTCCTCCACACACCAGCTCCTACCTAAAACAGTGCCTTTCTAGTGTCAGCCTTGCACTCCACTTCCTTTACCATGATTAATACTTACTCTGAATCCTTAGGATTATGTACACTGTGTCAGTGAAAAAACACCAAAACTATTTTAACTAAGGGAATTGAGTAAAAAGAGCTGAAGCCCATCTTGGGGAGGAACTGTAAAAGAATGCAAAACAAAAACAAAAAATCACTTTTTAAAGCTTATGAGCACCTTATAAGCAAGACATTTAATGTCTGTCAGATCTGTCCATTAAACAAAATGAAGTGCATCTCAACAATAATGAAACTGAAGAAAAGCTTACCATGACTGCAGGCAAGTCAGAGGTGCACTAGCCACCTTCCAAAAGATCACTAGAAGTTCAGAACACAGAAGAAGAAACAGGAACTACTGCAGAGGGGCTGTGTCAAGGGCAGAAACCCATCATACATGAGCTCTTACTGCTTGCTGTCCCATTTTTCCACTTACCCTACTAATATTTGTAGTCTCTACAGAACACATACTGGCTGATTTGTTCCATTTTCCACTATGGTCAAGCTGAAAACAGCTGTTTGACATTCTCACATGAGATGAAGCACTTTAATGAGGTTGATTGCTTATTATATCCCAGTCAAATCTCCAAAAAAACCATCTGAAATACCAGTATTTCATGACATAGAAAAGAATCCTTTTTCAGCCACGGTGATTTCCATGACTGCCAGTATCCTTGAAGGAAAAAAAAAAATAGGACAAAGGGAAAGAGGCAATGTTAAATAGCAAGAAATGGATAAAAGAGATAAGCAAAATTTTACTTACACCAGCAACACTGGAGAAAATCTAGGAGAAAAAAAATAGTAAAATAATTGTAGACAGGAACACAGGGAAAGGTGAGAAAAGCCTGAATTGTGTTGACAGCATGAAAAATAAAGAGAAGTGAGAAGGTAAAGGTCCTTAAATTGTATACAAACAATGTGTATTTGAAGACAACTAAGTATAGATGAACTGTGCATCGTAGATAAAATTATCACCACAAGAGGAAAACAGCAGGACTCAGAAAATAAATGTGTTCAATTATAATGTAAGTACTTTGGGACATCTAAAACTGTTCAGGATTAACAGCAGGTGCACATAAAGTTCCAGTTCAGGAACTGGTGATCATGTGCAAGAACCCTTTCGCAGTTTAGCTTTGACAGTGCCAGCACCAGTTTCACTGTAAGAATCAAATTCAGCTCACCCATACTTCTACTGCTTTAGGTGACATACTCATTGTTCGAGTTTCATTCCTCAACTACAGAAGGACTGTCTCAACCTGTGGTGCATTGACCCTGGCTGGATGCCAACTGCTTACCAAAGTCATAGTATCACTTCTTTCCTCAGCTCAACAGGAGAGAGAAAATATAACAAAAGGCACACTGGTCAAGATAAGGACAGTGAGAGGTCACAAAGCAATCACAGTCAAAGGGCAAAACAGCCTTGACTTGGGAATATCAGTTAATTTATTATCTAAGTAAAGTAATTTCATAAAAAATAAACCCAAATTTTAAAAACATCCCTCCACACACACTCCTTTCTTCACAGGATCAGCTTCTTTATTGTTAGTATCTCCATGGGAGACAGTCCTCCATTAAGTTCTCCAATGCATATAGTCCTTCACAAAGAGCTCCAGTGTGGATCCCTTCTATGTGGGACAGTCCTTCAGGAGCAGACCACTTTAGCTTGGGTCCACCATGGGATTACAAGTCCTGCCAGCAAGCCTGCTCCAGCATGGGCTCCTCTCTCCACATGGGGCCACATGTACTGACAGGACCCTGCTTTGGAAACATCCACCTGCTCAAATGTGGAGTTCTCCATGGACTGCAGAAGGATATCTGCTTTAGTGTTAGAGCAGAGCCTGCAGGCAGACAGTCAACATGGTCCTCCCCATGAACTACAGGAGAATCCAAGTAAATCCCTGCTTTGAGCCTTGAAGCCTACTCAGGAACTCATAATAGAAATCCTAGTAAATTCTTTCAGTGGGAGACAAAAGAAGTGTTTTAATCAACATTTATCTCTTTTCATATGCACTTTTTAAAATTACAAGGTCATCACTGCTCAGTTTAATATATGCCTTCTAGTTGTTATAGACTATAAGCTAGATTTCACTGAATAAATCTTTATTTTCCAAAAAGATAATTACCCACACCATTCATTCAAAGATGCAGGTACACTTGTGCTTTGTAATATTCTCCTTTGTTTTCTTTGAAAAGAAAACAATTTCCTAATATTTGCAAGGAAAAGGAAATGGAAATGGGTAAACTGTTACTACAGTTAATGCCGTTCCAATTCAATTTAGTCCTAGCCATTGGCATAATTTTAATATATTCTACCCTCTTATTCATAAAGCTACCACTGGAAATGAAATCACAGCACATTATAAACTCCCTGTAGCAATGCTCTTGGCTTCAGACCAAATGAACTTAGTTTATCTTTTTTCATTGCACTCCAAATTTATTAGACACACCTCATTATTTTCATTTGTGATATAAACTTGTCTGACTTCTTGTTTCCCAACCACAAAGCAGTGATTTGTCAACTTTTGGTAAATTAAAGCTACTTTAGCATACAATAACCAGTCTGACTCTGCTGATATAAAGCAAAGGATAAGTAAAATTATATGCCAAGTAAATAAAGCAGAATTATTATTTGCTGTACTATAGACCATGTTGACTGGCTAGAATGTGGTGAAAAATACAAGAAAGAGAAATCATACATTCAGCAAAACAGATTACTCTTATGTGAAAACACAAAAGGAATGCAAATCCACCAGTGTATTTCACTACTGCACGTGGAAAAAAAAAGTCTTCCCAATAAAATGAAATAAAATAAATTACATGGATTTGCTTACAAGATTTTCTGTGTATCAATCCTGTTATTTGTTCAGA
This sequence comes from Turnix velox, assembly GCA_013400935.1. NCBI lineage: Eukaryota > Metazoa > Chordata > Aves > Charadriiformes > Turnicidae > Turnix > Turnix velox. Next base: position 21,014 of record VZTY01007466.1, read on the forward strand.
ATTAGCCTTTAAGATGAGCAGGTTTAGAATGTATGAAAAGATTCTATGTGATCATATCCCTCACCTTTCACATTTTCTGTTACATTTGTGTTCAGTTCTCACAGAACACTCAAAGAGCCAAGGTAAATTACATATCTTTGAGATTTCTTCTTGCTCTTTACTCTGACCTGTAAGGTCTATTTGGGTATTTCCATTCTTTGCAAGGTTTATGAAAAGCCTCTAAAGCACACACTCTACCAACACACTTGCTTTTGCACTTCTAAAAATTCCTATGAGCAAATGTTTTCAGTATTCCCAAGTCCAATTCAGCATAAGGCTCTCAGGGATCCATCACAAGCTTCCACGAATATTTTGCCAGTAGCAGAATTCTACTAGAATTCATCACTGTAAAATTTTAGTCTGTTTAAAGAAAATTCATTCAGCTAGACAAGAGCATTTTATACCTTTCATTTGAACAGCAGCCAAAAGAAAGCATGAAATAAATTTAGAAATTTTGCCAATTTTACAAGCAAAGACATTTCCCCATCAATTCTAGAGGTAATCTTTTTAACACAGTTTGAAAATACAAATGTGAGTGCCACAATCAATTCTCAAAATCACTGCATTGATATGAGAGGATCTGAATAAATCTAAAAACAACTTCTTCCCAAAAATGCAGTAGCAATCAACAAAATAAAATGTAAAAAAAGCTGAAAAGTGGAGTAATTTGTATTTACAATTAGCAAGTAAAAGAAAATGCACTATATAATTCTCTGTCACTGTCACAGGAATGAAAGTATAAAGTGACAACTCTTCTTTATGTGAGACAGAAATGTTTACTACTCTTTCAAGAACAGGAAATCTGGCAGGGGAAAGAGACATATGTCAGAGGAAAACAAAAGTTAAAACAGTAATAAATATTTAAATGCAACTAGGGGTCCAGGAAGTTTATCTCTGAGCATTTAAATCAGGTTTTAGGGCTCCTCTGTACTTTTGGAAATTTTGTTGGGCAGCTCATGGTTTACAGCTTCTAGGATCTAAATAGTTTTCATTTTTGTGATTTGATAACTGCCCAGAATTACATGGCAGAAGCTTTTTAGACTTTCATCCACCCAGTTTCTTTGCAAAATGCCCCCTGCCACTGGTGAGGGTTTCTCTTAGCCCATTTGTTGAAGTGTAAAGTAAATTTTACCATCCCTCAGCCATAATTTAAAAAGTACTCAGACAAATTAACAGAAGCCTACATCTTATATCCCCAACTATCCTGATGAGATGCATTCCCTGGTTGTATCATAATTACCAATTTGGCCACGATAAGCTTTAACTAGTACTCACAGTATGTTTTTTATAAATGCTCAATTTTTCTGCTCTATGAAATACAACATCATATGCAAGACATCTAGAGTAACAGAGAATCAAATGACATGTTGGCATAGGCATTATTTTTTAATACAATTGCCTAAGAATAAAGATTTTGTAGTATCATGCCGCATGTATATGCCCACATAAGGATGAAGGAGTGAGAAATGCCTGCATGCCTAAATATCTCAGAAAGCCTTTATGAGTTTACAGTCTCTTCTCCATACTCAGATTCAGCAAAATGGGTCACAGAGGGAGCGGTATTGACAATAAAAGTTCCTAAATGTTTGGTGAAAACTCATAGCTGGATGAAATAGAGACTCCATTATTAATCCTGCTGGTAATTAACTCATCCACCAGGGATGTGAGTTGTTATTCTTGATAGATGACCCACCACCTCAAAATAAATAAAAAAAAAAAAGGCGATGCTTGTAGATTTATCAACTACTGTGGAGAAACCACGGTCCTGCAGTGGTGGGACCACAGAGCTATTTATATAAATGTAATGCATGCAAGACCACAGTGGATTATTCCATTTAAAGAGAAAACATTTCGCAATCCCCAATGCTATGCCAAAATACTGCAGTGAAACAATAACTTCTTATTAAGCAGAGCATGGCCCTAACGGTGAGGCAGTCTGCTGAGTATGAACTACAGTCACTGCCTTATGATAACAAGACAGCTGTGGAAGATAAAAGCAATGGCACTAGAAATCTTTGCTAATGAGCATATATTGTGTGCAGGGATAGCAGAACATAAGTTGTAAGTGCTTTGATGTCTCACATCAGCAACTAATACACCTGCTTGCTAACACACAATGAGTCACTGACAAGGTGCAGTGAGACAGACCAGATCAGCATGGATGGTTCTTCTCTTTCTATTCTAACTCTTTTACACTACTATTACTATACTATTTACACATTAATTTTTATAAATTTTATATGCATATACCTAACATTAATTTGACAGAACATTAATATTTAGAATGATAGTGAAATCATCCTAGCCCTCGTCTAGTTTCTTATCAAAGCATCTGATTCTTATTAGTGACCATTTCCTTTCTGTAAATTAGTATCATTGCTTCAAAATCTTACATCTCAGCAAAAATAACTACAACTGCAAAATAACAGAAGGGTAGGAAAGACTTTATGTTGTACAAGGGCATGTGATCTGGAAGTCTATGTATTGGCCAGTGCTAAATTCAGAATATTTAAGTCTTCCTCCAGAAAGACTCAAGCAAGTGTTATTAGTTTGTTTGACATTTTCCAGCTGGCCTCATGCTAGGCTGTCTTTCCACTTTCATTGCAATCGTCTTCTATTTCAGTTTTACTTTAATTCTGTCCCATAATAGAAAAAATATAACATCGTATCAAATCCACATCCAGATTTGCCTTTGGAATTTATAGCATTAAAGACTAACACAGATAAAGGAAATTTTTTAAAGTCAGAACCTAAGAATCAGCATAGGATACTATATCATATGTTGAGCTGTTTATTTAAATATAAACAGAAAGCAATTAATTTCAGGAATTTATAGCTCTCTAAACAATAGTCCATTTTTTCCCTTCACTGTGCTGTAATAGAAAAAGAATAAATTTAATTAGCAGTTGTGTCTCTGCTCACAGATAAAATGCCCATGGAGTGTTTCCTTCAAATGCTTATTATAGTTTGTGAATCCTAGGATGTCCAAATGTTCCTGCTTATAATGTATCAATTAAGACAGAGACTGGAAAACGAGCAAATATGACTTCATAACAAATTTAATTTATGCCAAGAATGGATTTAGACAAATCCATTTTAAATGCTCCTACAACAAATCAAATTATTTTCTAAGTTTGTGTAATGTTCTTCTGAAAGGTATTATACATCAGAGAAAGCAATGATTTGAAGTTTACCATGAGATCATGCAAAATATTTGAGAAACCAAAAATGCATGTAAATTGGTATCTAACCTCCAGTGTCTCTAACTACTAGAAATAACCTTTTATGTAGCCATTTATTAATGAAGTCTCTAAGCACTAACCCATGTGTCCATGAAGTATGAATTTAAGCTAAGTGGGATAAATGAGCCACAAGAAAATTATGTGATCACAGAGTAAATCCATTTCAGAAGGTGCAGTGCATCCTGCTCTAGTCTCTTCACTTGACACCTTCAAACTGAAATAATCAGGTTTAAATTAAAACTTAAGATTTTAAAATTTATTAATATTCAATAAGAATATTAAATTTAGAGTAAAATTCCATTTAATTATAGATATAAAAATTTAAAATAAAACATTAAAAGATCAGTTTAACCACCCATTGTTCACACAGTTTCTGATCAGATCACAAAATCCACACATTAATCCACTTCTTAGTTAAGAAGGGTTCACTACCTTCTTCTCCCAGTTCATTTGCCATGGGATTTTCAGACTACAGAGACTGAGGATGAGAGTATACAGTACAAAAAAAAAACTAACCAAAACTTGTTTCAGGGGAAGGAGGGAGGTTAGCTTTGCAGCCCTCCAGCACTTGTTACCCACATCACCATTTCACGAGCGTGATGGTGGACTTGGGCAGGAGCTGGCTAAGCACACGCCAGGGTCCACATCTTCTTTTTGGGTCCCCTCACACTGCAGTCTGGATTCAAGAGTAAAATTTCTCTTCACTAATTCACTGTTTGTTTGATGGTTCATTTGTTGTTTTTTTTTTCAAAATTCACTATACATTCAAACTGATACTTGTAAATTCCCTTGTTCAAGCCATTTGTTCTCAATTTCTTTTCCTGTATCTTGAAATCATCTCTAGACACTAGCACTTTCAATTGTTGGTTTCCAATAAATGGAAATTCAAGGTCTGCTACAACTGCCATCAATTGCTGAAGACTCATCCCTAAACAAAATAGGAAAGTTTTATCAAGCTAGAAGTTAATTTCCAGGTAATCTGCCTTTGGCTGATATGTATTTCCTAAAGACAGATGTCTAAAAACATTTGCATCAAGTATCCACTATTTCACTGAATCAATGTATATTAAGCACTTTTTTTTTAAATAAAATATTCAAGTATAGCTATTGAAAAAAGAAACACTATTTTCATGTTATGTGCCAGGACGTTTGAAACACATAGGTCTATATTAAGTAGATTGTATTATTGAATTAACCAGAGAAAAATCTTAAAAAGGAAAAATTCCAGTTGCTTAAAAATTGGTCATTAAGATCTTACTTAATAACACTATTCAAAATGAACCACTAAAAAACCTTCTCATTTAGGCTTGAAAACAGTTCCTGATGGAAACCATTTGCAAGCATCCTAGTAGAAGACAACAACTCAAAGGTCTACAAGCAGATTTTTAAGCACAGCATTTTTTACTTTCATATGGGACAGAAAAATATGTATTATGGAGAATTCAAGGGGAAAAACAGGCAATGCAGACAGTGGTACACAAGTGATAAGAACAAAAATCTCAGTAAGCTTCTAAATACAATGCCTAATGCTTGGCTTCACTAAGCAAAACCCTTAAAAACAAAGAGAGTTTCAGCTTGATGAAGGGGAGAAGGAACCAGCAGAAGCATACAAAGAGAAGATTTAACAGACCAAAAAGATAATCCCTACCTGCAGTTGTAAAATGCTTTGAGGAAGGTACACATAGTGGGAGAAAGATTATCTGAAAGAGGGTCAATTCCTGCACAAACACAGGCCATCGTATATTTTATGTAGGTCTAAAAGCAGCCACAAGAACACAGAGTCATGTAATTTGGCCACCATCATGATCAAAGATGGGCTTATCGTAGATTTACAAATTCCAGGACTCTCGGGGCTGACAGGCACCTAGTATATCATATTTAACACAGATATATAGACATGTATGACAAACACATGTATATACAATACAAGTTAGAAACATGCACTGTCAAGTGATAAGTCTGTAAGGGATACAAAGAAATACTGGGAAGGGAAATTATAAATGTGAAGCTCTAACTAGAGACCATCGTCAAAAATGCTAAAAGGAGCTGGTCTCAAATTCCCAATTTTACCATCCCTTCAGGGGAAATCTCTACGTAAAGTAAAATCAAACCTTGCGGCAATTTAAGAGAAATATATTCCCTTTAATGTCAGTAGCCAGAAGTAAAAACAATGTCACAACTGAAGTTTTACAAGTGAGTTGATAATAGTCTTCACAACTTAAGTATCTTTCACATCAGTCATGATGGGACTTTGTACCACAAAGAGGTGCCATTTATGTTCACTCCTGTGAGACACAAGAACATCAAATAAACATTCTTTGAATTACATACATTTATATCATTATGTAATACCATTATAGGATTACTACGCTGAAAATCTCAAGGGTTTCCAGGTAAGTCTCAGACCTATGAAACTCATGAAAAACCATAGCAAATTAGACATTGTCCTGTAAGGTACCAGCCGAGAAATGTCCAGAAAGAAAATATTTCATGACCTTTCTGGTGTTGACTGACTGCAAATATAACACACAAGAGGCAGGAATTGATATGATGTCAGTGTCCTGGGCTGAAGTAAAACAGAACAAATGTTCTTCACCTAAGCTTCTGCTAACTAACTCAACAAACTCTCTGAAATTAATAGCATAATTTTCAGACAGCAGTTTGCTTCCAGAGTAATAAGGCCATGTTTATAATTAATACCAAGGAATGGTATGCAGAGAGGCCCTTGCTTATTCCATCTGCTCTAACCTCCAAGGTCACCTAACTGCATTATATAACACACTAGAGGTTCGAAGTGGAAAGGTGTAAAGAGATCATACCTGCTTGGAGGAAGGACAGGACAGGTGATCCAAAACTGACCAACAGGTCAGTCCATCCCATCTACCTCATGCTCAGTATAAAAGCTGATGGATCAAAGGGTCAGGTCTCTTTCTGAAATGGCCAGTGTCCAAGGAGGACTCTGTTCATTTGCCTTAGAACCCAACAGATGCATTCCTGAATCCAGATCCTGAATTCAGCTCTCATCTGTCAGAGTCCAGTCTCCAACTTTCCCAGTGCTTGAGAGTGATGGAATTTCATCCGGGGAGTTCAATGGGGTTTTGTATATATTGAGTATTTTTTATTATTTTCAATATTATCTTTTATTGTTATTATTTTATTAATATATCTTTAAAGTATTTCAGTTTCTTTTTAACTCGTAAGTCTCTCATCCTTTTCTCACTTGGAAGAGAAGTGAGAGAGCATCTGTCATTCACTTCAGAGGCCAGGCCAGCCCAAACCACAACAGTAAGCCATGCTTCAGAGCAGAAACAGAGCCCAAGCTTTGTGAGCACAACACTTACCCAAAAGGTGAGTCTTGGCACAAATGACCAACTGCAGCACGTTCACTAACCTTCAGCAGAAATATTATGTCTAATCTTTGTAAACAGAAAGAGTGCCACCATAGAAGTATCTGACATGCATCTTCTATCTTCTTTTAACAGGAGCACTCCAGCCAGGCCCCAGACACCAGGCAGCTACTCAGATGGAAAGGACTGTCATATAAATCATTTCACACTTCAGAAGCTGCCTTGCATATTTCAGTAATTTAGAGGCTTCCCACACTGATGAAAACTGAGCTTGTGGTAGAAGAACATCCCCTTTGTGGCTGAGGAAGACCAAGCTGATTCAGTCACACTCTTCACACTCAGTCATGCTCTTATAAAACACCAACAGTCCTGTTCCAAGCAAGTCCATGTAGGCTGCAAGAGAAATCAGCAATGCAACTGCTATGAGGATAAACCCCAAACCCACTTCTCTATACAGGGAACACGGTGCCTCCTTTCCAGCAAGTACAGCACTGAGAAGCCTTCTGATTGCAACCAGCAGTATCCTTCATTTTACATTTCTGCTGCATGTCACACACCAAGTTTTAAATCTTAAAATAAGTAATCAGATTTCTATTTCATGATCCATAACATTGTTCTGGTTAAACTTTCAGGCTTTCCCCAGACTTTGGCACAAAAGATAATTCTGCCTCCTCTCAGCTTCTTCTTGACTAGGTTAGCTAACACTAATAATACATAAATAATAACAATGCAGTATAAATAATGCAGTATACACAAATGGGTGAAAAGTTAAAATCAACATTGCATAAATAATGCAGTATAAAGAAATAGATGAAAAATTAGAAGCATAACTCGTATCTGAATGTTTGTGGTCTAGGAAGAATAGCCATAAGAAGCCATCTTAAAAAAAAATCCTAGAGATGACACCAGGACTACTTTTTGGTAAACCTCTCATTCACCCAGTACACACAAACAAGACACCACTGGAATCAATGCCATGTAGAATTACTGTGAATATTTAAATGATAGATCCAGAATCTAGGACTCTAGGTCAAAAGCTTAAGTTCACCCTTCGGTATGTATCTGTTGGAAGGAAGAACAATATTGCCATAAATGAGAAGGTACCAATCCCTTGTATTAGCATTAATCAGCTCATCATGGCTAGGCCTCTCTGTGTGTCTGGGAAGAAGAACATAACCTATGTCAGTTCCTCCAACCAGCCTATGGCTACATATCACACTGATCTGTGACTTTGCCTACAGTAGTTATTTTTATAAATTAATTCTTTATTGATTTTTAGTTTTCTTTATCTTAAAGAGTTTTAAACATCACTCTGGAGATTTGAATTGTAAGCTCCACTGAGACCTCCATCCTAAATCAAAGGCTGCATAGGCATTATTGGTATATACAGTTATTCCCAGTCAAGAGCATTTTCCATGTGCATTCACTCTACTGGATTTGTTTATATTATCAAAAACTCAAAGGTCAAACACTACCCCTAATCTGGATCCCAAATGAGCCCAAGTACCATGAAAACAATTGGCTTGTATAAGAGACCATAATTTACTCTGTGGAACTTAGAGTGTGTTTTCATTTTGTTTCTCATAATTTCTAAATACAAGAGTGCATTTCAGATGGATGGTGTAAAACAAAATCTTTCAAGTAAAAGATGGTATTTATGTAATTATACCTTCTTTTTAAGCTAACAAAAAGCTCTGACGAACAAAACACAACGGGTATTTTGGGCAAAACCATAGATTTTGAACACACAGCAGGATAGTTTACATACTCATAAATACAGGTTACTACTACAGATGTATATTTTTAAAAATAAAGGACTAGCCTTCCTTGAAGAAGATTCTCAAGCTATTAACATGTCATTAACCTGCAGAAAGCAACATTTAGCTGTAATTGTGAAACTTCCAAGTACTGCATGGCTTTTGTGAGCTCCTGAGCAGAGGTTTTCCCAGTACTTCAAATGCTTGAAGAGACATTCCATATGTAGTAAGATCCAAAATACCTCACACCATCCAGAAAAGATAACTCTGCTGCCACAAAGTAGTGAATTTAAGTTGAAAATGTGTATTGCTTTGTAACTGGAGTAATACTAATAATTCATACATAAAAACAGACTCATTCTTATCTACATTCTCTGAAGCAGAATTAGGCTTTAGGAAGCTCAAATTCTTAATTTTGCACTTTACATTGCCTGCATAGTTGATTCCAGTTATTTTTTCCAGCTCTACTGACTGCAGGGTGCCCAGACAATTTTCCTAAGGAAATCGGAATCATGAAATGAGATCCATTAGTCTCCACAGACCTCTGAGCACTACAAGGTAAGTCTGTTGTAAGAACAGGTGTGTGTACTAAGCCAAATTTTTCACAGAATTTACCTAGAGACATAGATTATGTATATATACGCGTCTGGAAGGGCAAAAGTCTTGATGAATCCAGTTGTGCATTTTCCTGCCACATCACTCTGCTCAGGTTCACCACCTGCACAAAAACAGGCTGTCTCGAATCTACTGGTTTCACAAGGTTGAAATAAAGGCCTAACCAAAAAATGCCACAACAGCCTTTCTCCAGGGTTCACGTAGTGACATCCCACACTTTCATCCAAATGCCTCAGTCACAAAGCCTGGAGGCTGATGGAGCAGAGTTTCAGGTTCATTTCCTGATGATCCTCTCAAAACTAGATGTCCTCCCCCTGAGAAAGGCATTCAGACACACTGGATATGACTCCTCTATCATTTTATTTTTTAAAAAGTATTTATTCAAGGATCAGATCCTTTGCTATTAAAAAAAATTTCCTCAGTTCACCATCATCATTACAGTTGCTTCACCTGTCTAACAGGAATCAGGGGCTATCTTCAGAATAATAGACTTTCTCCTTAAAAATGAATTAACCAATATGAATGTTAGTACCTTTCCTGCTTTGCAGGATTTCCCAATCAACTTTTGAGTAAAATCAAAAATTGTACAGAAACTATTTTAAGATTCAGAACATGGGGACAGTGTCAGTACAGCAGTAACGCAACAGAGTAACTGTTTGGACCAAGCAGGCTTTCTACTCCACCCAAAACATGATATAATACAGTCTACATTGTAACAGTCTACATTAAATCTAATTTTTTATGGGATACTAAAATAGACTATATCCTTAATATCCCTTATTTCCTTGCAGAAAACAATAAAGTTGTATCAGGCTAAATTGTCCTTTTAAGGCAAAATGAGCTAGTTCAGGGTTGAAACCTGAAAATATACTTAAAAGTAATGACCCGAGTAATCTTGTTCAATGATAAATAAGATGGATCTCTATACAATGTATGAACTTAACAGAAAAAGGTTAAATAAAGTTGCACATAGACATACAGAAGCAGAGCACAAAAAACTACCATATCAATTGGATGCAAAATGTACTGCATGAGGATATTAACCTTGAGATTTTCATTTCATGAAAAGGCATTGTCATTATGAAAAGTTAAAAAACGAGGCAGTAAGAGAAACACTAAAGGTATATACTGTTGTCCTGGAAGCACAGTCATAAGTAGCAATATCAAATCACTGTTAACAACTGGATTTCTCCATCAAAGTATACAATGAATAATGATAGCCTGTCTCCCAAAAATTAGGAGGTGGGCGTTTTGTAAACTAATGAGAGAACCTTGCAAATGCATATAGGCATATAAACAGCATTTAGGACATAGATAATAACAAAACAAAAAGAATGTATAATCACTTATTAGTAAGATCAGCTAAGATTACTATCTAATGTAGTAAAAAGAAGTTGCTGTATGAAACAGACTAATAACCTGAAATTTAGGCAATTTCAATTAAGACATCCCAATAATACAGCTCAGACAACCTCACAACTGCGTAAAACAGCAAGCTGTGAAAAGAAGCATATGATGAATCATTGCTATTGATGCTTGAGAATTAACTAGCTAAAAGACTAAAGAGTGCAGTAAGAAACTATCTACTTATGCATTCAGCTACTGGTGAAGCTCCTTTATAATCTCAGCAAGTTAAAAACAAGAGGTGATAGTCCAGAGATGTTGTCATGGTTTCTGTATGCTTTGACTGGAAACATCCAGTACAGTTACAACAGGTTTCCTCCGTTGTGAATGTCACCGTATTTTCCTGAGAAGTTCCTTCAGCTGAAACAGCAATATAGTGGCTATTTTTGCACTTAGATTAATAGATTTCCATAGTTTGCCAACAGGGAATCCTGCCACTGGCTGCACCACTGGCAATCATGCCCCATTCAGAACACGTTAACTGCTCCAGCGCCTCAGAACTGTAACCACAGCTTGCTTTTGCCTCCTTCTTTCATGCTACTAAAGCCTAATGCTGGTTTTGAAAAGACTGCTTCTTATTATGTATTAAATTCTGTCTTCATAAAGTTGTTTCATCAAAAAGCATGATACACAAACTATGGAATGAGAATGAAGGCACTCCACTTGAGATGGATTTTGAGTAAGTGTCAGCATAAGACCTGTGTCTCTATGGGTTTTAATATTTGAAGAGCTCTACACACACATCAGTGTGCTTTGTTACATGACAGCAACTGCTCTGCATGGACCCGACCCTCATATTGCCATGTGAATATTTGCCATTTAATAACTATGGAAAACAGTTGTGCAAAGAACTGTTTGTAAATTCTGCTGCATTCAGGACCATACATACAGCTGTGATACCAAGAAATAAGGGACACAGGCAGGCAGCTGTGTGCAATGAAACCCAGAGCTGCAAGACAGCTGTAGCACTGATGACTCTCCTCTCCTTTTTCACTTGAAAAAAACAAAAATCTGATTAGCATAGATCAGTTCTGAAAGGCTTTTTATAACATATAAAAAATAATACAGGCGAGAGAATAGAGTTCTCTGACAAGCATAATTCTAATTGCTTTACTTCTTTAGGAGGCAAAAGTAAGCCAAAGAAAATCAATGTCCATTTGTGTTGCAGAAGCAGTAGCATGCAGTTCATCATTCACAACTGTTAAAACAGTCAATCAAAACATTTTGCCATGTAAGGCAACTAGAAAAAGCTATTTCACATGATTTTCAATTAATATATACTTAGAAATAGTCAAGCATCGCACAAAAGGAAATTCAGAAGCAATTTGTAATTAAGAATCCATGCTTAATAGCAAGGCAATTATCAACAACTATATTATGCATGAATATCAAACTTTGAAAATATTTACCTGCCAAAATCAGTGACATTTTTACACTGAATTCAACAAAAATAGCAAAATAGTGTTTTGGTGTAAAAAAGAATCAAAGGATAGGATTACTATCACCTGTCAGATACTGCCATCTGTACAGGGACCATATCAAATTCCCTTTAGTTTTTGACACAGAAGGGAAGAAAAACTAGTGTCATCAATAGCATTTATAGTCTTACTTCTTCATGGATAGCAATGTTCTTTTAAATAAATTTAATGTAACAGGGATGGAAATAAAGATGTGTTTTGTTTCATTCAAACAGCTTTAACTCACAGTTAAATGTAAATCTAGTTGAATGTAAAGCAATATGAAACTTACTTAAATTTTCAACATTATGAAGTCATCATAGCCATTTATCTATGACTACATAGTTCAACAATGATGCAAATACACTGTCCACTATTTCAAAAAATACACTGAGCAAAAAAAAAATATAACAAGCCCAAACTTTAGAATAAACCAAAGAATAAACTGTTCATCCTCTGACAATCTCCCTTCTCAGAAGTTCCAAGCAACAAACACTTCAGAAGTGCTTGATGTCATCAGATTTAAAAGCACAACTTTGAACCACAATCATATCCTATCAGGGAAGCAAGACACAAACAGCAAGTAACAAATACTTCATAGGAAAAAAATAAAAAAATCAATACTCTTGAGATGAGATCTAGATGATAACTATCTACAGAATAATTCAGCCAACAATCCTGGGTTCTTTCAAAGATTCAGTAGCAGTGCCTTTACTTCAACCACATCTCGCACAGGAATTTCAGTGGCTGTTGAAAAGCACACTGCAAACACCAATGTGGGACATTCGCTCTGCTTCAGGTCTTGTTCCACACTGAGAACATCCATTTGTACCATTTGTACAGCTTCACTCAGCTGTGTTCTGTTGCTAGCGTGAAGACCTCCTGCTTTTCACAGTGGAAGTGTACAGAAGGTACAGCACAGCTTCCACAAATCAGCCATGCCTTATGATTCCAGTAACTCTGTATACCTGAGTGGCAACAAACCCTGTCCCATAGTATCTTTTTCCCATGGCTTTGGCCTCACATGCAAAAACTCAACCCCTCTTTTAAAACAATCTCACAAATGTAACACAAATCAACTGTGACTCTTCCATTAGTATTCCAGTGAAGAACTTTTAGGGGTTTGCCCAACACTACTCAAATCAAACTGGAGAACAAGTCATGAAATTAATCTTATCCCAAACACTCTTCTTGATTAGTTTCCCTCTACTCATATTTTTAATAAATTGAAGAGTTTGCAGGAAACAACCCAGCCCTTGGCTCCTGAACCATCAGACTCATCACACAAGAAAGTGCCCTAGCTCTTTTGTCCAACTACAGCTAATTGCTGAAGATAAGGCTCTGAGTTTCAAATTACAACAGTGACAGCTACATCTGAAAGGTGCAGTGGAAAAAAGCTTTGCTTCTATATTGTGAAGTTCTTCTTGATAAGGAATAGACACATCATCTATTAGAGCAATGTCTCAATATGGATAATAACCTCACCTTTGGATAATCAAATAGAGATATGAATTTCACAGGCTGTGTCTCCCTGGTGTTAATTAGAGTTCTGTTTTTGAGGCATGATCTGGTTTGGTTTTGTTTGTTGTTTCTTTTCTAAATTATGCTTTCTCTTCTTCCTCTAATCGGCAACAGGAATGCAAAAAATTCAGGCTGGCCATGACAACAGTGCAGCTTTTTGACTCTTTCAGTTCTGGAAGGTAAAACTCATGCAAATAAAGAAGGTTGGCTGCGTAATCATACTGAGCCAATGTCATAGCACACACTGCCAGAGGTACATGTTGATGCAGCAGATTCAAATTGGGATTCAATCCACCCACATTCAGTTCTCTCCCTGGAAACCTGAACTGAAAGCACAGCCATGAGAGAGGCGCAGAAAGACTATACATTAAATGAATTCGACATTTCTTATCAGTCACTACAACTCACCTCTTTAACAATGCAAGCAAGCAGACCTGGCAGTGACTAGCAGTAAGGAATACTGACACTATCACAATTTTCCTAGTAGCTCAGGCACAGGGAACAATGCTAAATTACAAGTGTGAAGAAATGGTATCTATCAGAGCACTTCAGAGGTATGAACTGAGAAGAGACTACAGCTCATTTGTCTTAATATCCAATTTAAGATGAAGAGATAGAAATTATGCATTCAACTGGATCGAAGTGATCAAAAAAACAAGCTTAACTGTTGATATGTTTAATTTTGCTCATGGGTCTTTCTGGCAGTTTGTGGAAGTTAAGCCTGGCAATGCAAACACCACATCTGAGCAAACATGAAATAAATCAGGAAAGAAACATTATCTCTGAGCTTACCCTGAAATTTCTGAATTAAGTCAACACTTTACTAAATGGATTTGCATAGTATTAAAATAAAAATCCATGCTATAAAGTTGAATAGTTGTAGTTTGGAAATCTGACTCAAAAGATCCAAGCAAACTGTAATAAAGAACATTAAAGAGGATACTAAAATAGTCTTGCAGTGAACTGTGTGATGGCCACTTCTGAATTTTTAAAATTAAGAACTACACAAATTTTAAAGGGAAGCATAAATGTGCAGACAGGCTTTCTGAAAAGTACCAAGTAAAGAAGACGAACACATGCAAAGACTATTTTAATTATATCCTTAAAGACCTCAGGTCTTATTTTTTACTTTCTTTTCAAGTGTATAAGAAAGAAATACTTCTTTCTCTCGTTTAGCCCCTGTGAAAAATCAGTTCTTCAGCTATGCAACAGCACAAAAACATATCTGTTATGTGAAAATCTAGATCACCATGTTCTTAAATTCAGTGATGAGGACCTTCATTAGATTATCTTATAGCTATGGGACAAGATACCACAAAAGCCAAATGATGCATCATTAAATTACATTCGCTTCTTCCTCAGGCAAAAAAGCAAGTATAGCATTAGATAACTTTGGAGGACTAAAAAAAAAAAAAAAGGAGGAAAATAGCTCTGTAAACACATATCAGAAGTGACAAAGCTGACACAATTTGTAAAGCCCGTTTATTTACACAACTACTTACAAACAGTTACTTATTTTAATCACAGAAACCTCGAATGCAGTATATAGCTGAAATGCATTCCAGATCAGTGCATGCTTCAGTGTTCTATGCTCTCCCTTGCACATGCCTAGTGAAAGCCTGCCACTCTGCAACAGAGGGTGGAATTACTACAATAAAACTACAGGCAGATTTTGCTAAAAATTACTACTTTTTTGATATGACACATAAGAAGCCGAGTGTCTTAAGTCATAGATATATTTGCGTCCCACTGTCTAGCAACAATTATTCTAATTGTGCTTCATAGTATCTTCAGAAAAACATGAACCAAAGGAACATTCTCCATAAGCCACACTGAAACAACTGCGATTTCCCCCTGCCGGTGTAGCCACGGTGAGCTCCATTCACCATTATGGGAAAGATTTACTTTATCTTTCTTCTATAAACTTGAGTTAGTTACATGTTCACCATACAGATATCCCCACAACTTTTAATCTTATTATGCCTATATTGCATCTATGTCAAAATGCATATTTCAGTGCATAAAAAGATCTCTTGCTGCTGACAAATCAAAGAGCATTAACTTAGGAAGCTCCATGGCTGCCACGCATATCCACATACCTCGTTCATTAGAGATCTCACTGATTAGATAACAAAATATCCGAAATTCAGTAAACATCTCACACACAGTGACACTTCTGCAGAAGCATATGCCTCCAGCATTGCAACTTACACCTTCACCACTATTAGCAAGTTATCTGCCCAAGTTATTTCCTTGCCCCATGCCCCTCCTGAAACTACCACTTTCACTGGAAGCGACGGAGCTCTTAGTGAAATGTCAGAGCTTGGCTATAAATCTATGTAAATGCTTTTATTCTGTGCTGCTTTCATCTTTAGAACAGAACGTACATCAAGGTCACTGTAAAAGATTGCGGTTCTCAGGATCATAGAGAAGACACCAAGGAAATCAATAAAAGCAAACTTAATTAAATACTATCTGAAGTTCTCTCTCTCACAAACCTGCCCAGAATTCACATCTTTATCCCCTGCCTTTCTGAGACAGGGGATTCTGAGAGGGAAAACGGGCTGCTCAGCTCACCTCTCTACCAGTGCTCAGAGGTGAACAGAAGAATTCCTTCTTTGCAGTGAGACAGGTCTGCTCTGAGCTCTCTTGAGTTTTTAGCTAGAGATTATGGCCCCATGGGCCTCCTCCTTTGAAGTGGAGCTCTTCAGAGAGCAGAATCAGTCCCCTGCCTGCAAACAGTGCTGCATATACTGAAATAAATTACAGTCAAGTTTTTTGTTTCATAGGAGTAAACATCCACAGGCTAAAAGTAAGCAAACAAACCAGGCTGGGCAAAGCATATCCTCACAGCAGGAGCATCTCGAAGAAAGTCACCAGGTAGAGAGAGCATAACACAGTTAAGGGCATAAAAATCCAAACTCTGGCTTCACTACCTTGCTCCATAAGGGGGTTGTAAAGGGTAACACGCACCCTGCCATCAGGGAAGCACTGATACAAAGCAACTAAGAGACTCCAACATTTACTTACAGCTCGGAACAAAGAAGAAGGCATTTTATATTAACTCCTGTTAAGAAAGCATCATCTCTTCCAGCTGCAGAAGTGGGAAACATTGGGACACTGTGCTTCCATACCGGCCACCACGCCGGTGCACCGCACCGCACCGCACCGGCGGGATGCCGGCGGCGGACTCCAGCAGAGTTGGAGCAGGGCTCCCCCT